>CM056453.1:25116750-25450546 GCA_029783895.1 Triplophysa bombifrons | reverse complement strand
GCCCAATTGCAATGTCACATGAGCATACAATAATTGATGTTTGATGAAATCTTTAAATAAACCTACAAGCAACATGCAGAGGTGAAATAAAATAATTTCATGTGTATGTTTATGCTATGGCCGGATCAGGAGAGAGAGAGAAATGTAAAATGTAGACAGACAGACAGACAGACAGACAAATATCAGAACAGAAAGATAGTCAGACAGAGACATATAAAAACAGAAAGATAGACAGACAGACAGACAGACAGACCGACAGACAGACATAAAGACAAATATAAAAACAGAAAGACAGACAGACAGAGAGATATAATACAGAAAAACAGAAAGAGGGACAGACAGATATACAGACAGACAGACAGACAGACAAATATCAGAACAGAAAGATAGTCAGACAGACTGACAGACAGACAGACACATATAAACACAGAAAGATAGTCAGACAGAAAGACTAACAGACAGACAGACACATAAAAAACAGAAAGATAGACAGACAGACAGACACATAAAAAACAGAAAGATAGACAGACAGACAGACAGACAGACAGACAGACACATATAAAACAGAAAGATAGACGGACAGACAGACAGACAGACACATATAAAACAGAAAGCTAGACAGTCAGACAGACAGACAGTGACATAAAATAGAAAGATAGACGGACAGACAGACAGACACATAAAAAACAGAAAGATAGACAGTCAGACAGACAGACAGACAGACAGACAGACAGACAGACAGACAGACACATATAAAACAGAAAGATAGACAGACAGACAGACACATAAAAAACAGAAAGCTAGACAGTCAGAAAGACAGACAGACAGACAGACAGACAGACACATATAAAACAGAAAGATAGACGGACAGACAGACAGACAGACACATATAAAATAGAAAGATAGACAGACAGACAGACAGACAGACAGACAGACACATATAAAATAGAAAGATAGACGGACAGACAGACAGACAGACACATATAAAACAGAAAGATAGACAGTCAGACAGACAGACAGACAGACAGACACATATAAAATAGAAAGATAGACAGACAGACAGACAGACACATATGAAATAGAAAGATAGACGGACAGACAGACAGACAGACAGACACATATAAAACAGAAAGATAGACAGTCAGACAGACAGACAGACAGACAGACAGACACATATAAAATAGAAAGATAGACGGACAGACAGACAGACAGACACATATAAAACAGAAAGATAGACAGTCAGACAGACAGACAGACAGACAGACAGACAGACACATATAAAACAGAAAGATAGACAGACAGACAGACAGACACATATAAAACAGAAAGATAGACAGACAGACAGACAGACAGACACATATAAAACAGAAAGATAGACAGTCAGACAGACAGACAGACAGACAGACAGACACATATAAAACAGAAAGATAGACAGACAGACAGACAGACAGACAGACAGACAGACACATATAAAACAGAAAGATAGACGGACAGACAGACAGACAGACACATATAAAACAGAAAGATAGACAGACAGACAGACAGACAGACAGACAGACACATATAAAACAGAAAGATAGACAGTCAGACAGACAGACAGACAGACAGACACATATAAAACAGAAAGATAGACAGTCAGACAGACAGATAAACAGACAGACACATATAAAACAGAAAGATAGACAGACAGACAGACACATATAAAACAGAAAGATAGATGGACAGATAGACAGACAGACAGACAGACACATATAAAACAGAAAGATAGACAGACAGACAGACAGACAGATAGGTAGATGGATAGACAGAGATATACATTTAAGACAGATACATATACAGACTGGTAGAGAGATAGATATGCAGACAGACATGTACTGTAAACAGATACCTAAATAGATAGAGCAACACACACCTAGACAGACAGATAATGAAACAGAAGGATAAAATCATACATGCATACAGTACATATAAATACAGATAAACATGTACTGTAGACTAATAGCCAGACAGACAGACATAAAAATATACAGCTAGATGGCAGAAAGAAAGGCAGAAAGATGGCAGTATATAAAAGACCCATTAAACTGCTGTTTTAAAAAACATGAGAGATTTGTGTTCTTCTTCCTGCAAACTACAATCCACATAAAGTGACTTTTTGAGCTCATATCTTTTCTCCGTGTTTATGAGGAGAGTGAATGTTGTGTATGTAAGATACGTTTGTCCAGCAGGCAGAGGTTCAGTTGAAGTGCTCAGATTGTTTATGGATTCTCGGGCGAGAGAGCTTATGAAGCACATAATGCTTTAAAGACTAATCTATTGTAATTAAAGCTGAAATCTAGCGGCCTGTAATGAGTTTAGGGCAGAAACATTGGCCCTTGACATTTGTGCTAATTGATATCGGGGCCTTTAGTTGTAAGCACTTCGACTAGGCCACCATCTCCCTTTATACATTTAATTATAATTTTGTTTGTTTCTGCGTCCTGCAGTACATTCAGAGATGAGAGAGATTGTTCTCCAGTGACCGCTGCGGTCCTGTCGCACTGACGGAAGACCTCTGGAACCACATTAGTGTATCTTTATCACTGTAGTTTTCATGTGCTCCATTATTTCTGTCAATTAAAACAATTATTATTCTGCTCCAGATTTGACTGTTGAAATTCTGAAGCTGTAAATTATTAATTCTGCTTATGAGTTCAGTTAAATTATGTGGGTTTGTGGTCGGTGTGGGTTTGATCACTTTTTTATGAGTGCATTTTTGTGTAAATGTTTACTGTGTGTCTGTGTATACGTGCATGTGTCTATTTGTTTGTCTATTTGTGTCACTGTGTTTGCGTGTGTATATGGACGTGTGTATGTGTTTGTGTTACTGGTTTTGTATGTCTGTTTATATGTGCATGTATGTGTCTGTTGTGTCTGCATTTGTATGTGTCAGTATGTGTGTGCGTCTGTCTTAATGTCACTTTGTACCTGTGTTTGTCCCCTTTAGCACCCTGAATGGTACAAAAATTCACATTTTTGTGAATGTTCGGTAAGAGCTAGGGCTAGCTTTTTTTCGCAAGCGCTAGCTAGCCACGTTGTTCTATGCTATGCTAGTCGATACGTAAGCTAACTAAAACAGTAAGAACAATATCTCTTTGATTTCACTACCTATAGCCTCATATGCATACAAGCATAGTAAACACTTAATTGTATAAGACGTTAATGGTTATTTTAGCAAATTTCAGACATCTATCGTGATGCTATATTATTAAGAATTGCAATCAGGCACTAAAACAGTACCCAAATAGACGTTCTTTCAGCCAATAGAATCACTTGTGGTCCTAAAGGTGACCGAATTCGAGGGACTCGATACCTCATGACACCGTTACTTGGCTAAACTCGTCTCTCCAATATTTTGAATGTAGACTGCAATACCAAACCCAACAGCTAGATGTCAATGTACCCGCATGGTTACTTTAAACGCGACCAAACTACAGCACCAATTCAACAAATTGTTTACTTAATAAAATGAACATTCAACACAAAAAATATGAGCATAAATACAATAAAATAGTTATAGTATTATACACTAGCTAAACACAGACCGGAAGTTAACTGCAGTCCCGGCGCATGCATCCGATGAAACGGTCAATATGTGCTTGTTTGTGTGTGTGTCTATTTGTGTCACCGTGTGTATGTTACAAACTGTAGTCTGTTTGTTTCATTGTGTTTGTTTGTGTCTTTGTGTGTCACTATTCCTGTGTTATTTTGACTGTGTGTCACTGCATATGTATGTATATGTGTGTGTGTGTGTTGATGTATGTGTTGTTTTCAGTCTGTTGACACACACACAGACTCTGTCACACTTGTGCACTTCCTGTTTCCTCCCTCTTCTCTCATTTTGCATGAAGTTGATTTGCTCTGTAACGCAGCAGATGGTTCAGACACACACTGCTGCTTTAGACTGAAGTGATGGGAGCATGTGGCCCCTGCCTGCCTGTGTGAGCGTGTGTGTGATTATTTTCGGGTCGGCATGCCTCTGCACAACCCTTCCCTGAATTCATAACTTCTGTCCTGTTTTATCTCTAAATACTCTCTCTCGCTCTTCCTCTCTCACTCTCTCTCTCTCCTCACACCTGTCTCGCTCAATCTGTTCTCGTGCGGCGGTCCTGTCCAAAGCACCATTACGTTAACTAGCTGTGGCCACTCTCGCTGTGATCTTTCACCTTTAACGTTCGGCATTGATCCCGCCCTCAGTGGGTATAATGTCAGGTGTCCGCTGTTATCTCCCCCCGCGCTCCAAACAGCCAGATAGAGGCAGAAAGTGACGAGTGGGCAGAATTGTTCCGGCCGATATTAAAAGTATGTCGATAAGTAAGCAGTTTTCTTACCTGTGGAGAGAAAGAGACATAACGGAGGAGGAGTCGTCTGGTGTCCTCTTTACCCATAATGCATCAGTGTGGCAGAGTTCACCGCTGCCGTTTCAACACGTTCGGATAAACAGACGCTTGTTGTTTGTAACATCTTTCCAGAGACAAGCATTGTTTCTATAGAACGCTCTGAGACCCAAATAAAATAAATCTGAGCGTAAACAGCACGAAGAGAAAGTAAAACTTTATGAGATGCAACATGGGGCATTTTCATCACGTTGTAAATAAGTGAGTCTCAGTGAAGGATCTGTCGCCGCTTGAAGTCTGTAAACAGCTGTATTCTGCTCGTGACTGTGATTTGCGTGGCTTTTCAAACCATCCTCACGGGTGTCGTGTTTTCTCATGCAGTCACGTTTACTCCCGAACAGCTCAGCTTGTTTGTTTCAGGTTATGGTTAAGATCTACATGCCAGAAGCTCCGAGTCTCCCCGCCTCACACATATTACTGTGAGTGAGTTTTCTTTGTGAAATGCTAAGTATGACCGCGTTAACCATCTTAAAGCGAGATGTGACGGTAAATAGTGAGAGCGACGACTAAAGAGCTTTTAGGAACAAATTCGGTGTCGTTCTTGTTTCGAATGAGGTGGAAAGCACACAGAGATGTGACATCACAGAGAACAGCCGATTGACGCCTGAAGTGACCAATCAGAATCAGCGCTGTATCTGATCAAATGGTGTGACTTTCTTTCTTCTGCAGAACACAAAAGCAGATATTTAGAAGAATGTCGTTAGTCGAACAACACAGAATCTCATTGACTCATTGACTGAACACAAAGCCACTGAGACATTTCTCAAAATATCTCCTTTTGTGTTCCACAGAAGAATGTGTCATGAACAGGTTTTGAATGACATTAAGTTAACTAAACAATGACAGAATTGTTATTTTCGAGATGATGCTGATAAATTTATTGTCATAGAAACGACTGTTTAGTAAATGTCAAACCCGGAGTGGTTTCCCGGAATGCAACAGTTTGAATTGGCTTCTACACTTTTCAATGACACAAGGCTTGTTTTATCACACGCACACGTTATCTGACTGTTGTACATGCCTCTACCTAAAGGCTTGTGTCTTTAGAGGCGTCTCTAGTCGCTGCTTATTCGCTCGGTCACAGGGAGAATAAATTGCGGAAGAGGAAAATGAATTACGGTTGAGGCGTGCCAGCAGTGAGGAATTGGACTGTCACGACAAACGCTCACACGGGTCCGATAATGAAAGAAGATGAACTGGCACTTTAACACTGATTTTGGGCTGAACCAGTGAGCGAGAGAGGGAGTCCTCGGATTATAGAGAGAGAGAGACTGCATATTTTGGGGAAACTCTTCAGACATAATTGTTCTTTCAGTTTTGTGATATATTTGCATACGTTTCCGAATGAACCTTCATTAAACATTAGAGGTTGATACGGAGGGGCTGTTGAGGTCTGATGTCTTCGGGTATCTGTCACGCGACAGAACAGTCACACAATGTAGAGAATTAAGAAACATTTCAGCTAGATCTTGAGATATGAGATTGGAGTTTCATAGCTTTGGGCAGGAACACAGAATGATCTATCTTCACCACCTACAGAGCACAAAACCAAACTCCTTAAGTTAGGAAAACCTTTGGTAGTAACATGCTTTCAATTTCAGCTGAGGTGCTTTTCTGAGCCTCAAATTCTGATGGTCTGAGATACAGGATAGAGAGTTATGATGTGTGATATTGTAAAGCTTTTGAAGGATGTTAAACTGGATTCTGGATGAGACGGGCAGTGAAGGAGAGATGTTAGCTGAGCGTTTAGTCTGAGTTTCATCTCTTACTTCTTGATTGTAAAATGTCATTTCAATGGATAGATAATGTATAAAAGCAACAGATACAACTAGTCAATTGGTTAACATTTATATAGAAAGAATTGGTTGCACTTTATTTTACAGTGCCTGTGTTACAGTGTAACTATACATTTAAAAACTGAGTAATAAAATTAATTACATGTACTTGCTGTATGGGGTTAGGACAAGGGGTTGGGTCAGGGTTACTTACATGTAATTATGCATAATTTGTAGTAAATACTAGTGTAAATACATTTAACATGTGTAACAAGAGCACTGTAAAATAAAGTGTTGCCAAACATTTAAATATGACAAAAATAAAAAGCTCAATTAACTTAATCAAATCTTTTTAAATAATTTAAGTCATTTCATTGAGTGGGACAAAAGAAATGTCAAAAAAATACAACAGTTAATTTGTCTAAAATGTATATATTTTTGAAGTTCATTTAATGAAAAGAAAGAACTATTTAAAACAAATTATATGTTTAATATACATGTATATATGTATGGGTTAATTCTAGTAGTGTAGTATTATTTGAGTTACCCAGATTTCCTTAATTTTTTTAATGACATTGAAATTAAAATGTAATAATTATAGTGAATATCTTTATGACAGTAAAATTAAATAAAATGTTCTGTATGTATTTTAAAAAGTTAAAATAGGAATCATTCAATTTATGATAAATGCGTTTTCATAACTGTCAAGATCATAAACCTGTCATAAACCTGTAAACTATAATGCTGTTTACATGTTTCATGTATTTTTTGACAGCTGCCAGATTTATATGTTTTTTAGTAAGCCATTTATTTTTAGGATTAACCAATGAACAAACTATTATAAAAAGCCAAAGATTAAGTTGGTCCATGTTCCAGTTAACAGTTTTGTACATGGTAGAGGTAGACTAACTTAATTGTATATTGTGTGGCTAAACTAAAGATTGATTTTTTTATGTAAACGTGGCTCATGAATCTATTTTCGGTTCTTGATGCTGACTCTGGAATGGTGCTATAATGGTTCTAGTGTAATCTCTCAGTTAGGTCATTTAGCGTATCCTGGAGAGGTCTCTAAGTCCCAACATCTCAATACAGGGATCCCTTATGGCTCAGTGCTTGGACCGCTGCTATTTTCAGTATTCATGACATCCCTAGGATCTGTCATTCGGAAACTTGGCTTTTCCTATCACTGCTATGGAGATGATACACAGCTCCTCCTGTCATTTCAGCCTGATCATACAACTGTTTCTGAGTGACATTTCTCTCTGGATGAAGGACCATCACCTGCAACTGAACCATGGAAAAACAGAACTGCTTATAATTCCAGGCGACCCGAAATTCATCATAACCTCTCCATTAAACTAGGCTCATCAACAATCATGCCTCCCAGAACGTGTTTATCGATGATCAGGTAAACTTCACAGATCATGTTGCCAGCACCACCCGGTCCTGTAGATTCATCCTCTACCACATTATGAAAATTAGACCTTGCCTCCCAGAGCATGCTACGCAAGTTCTAGTCCAGGCTCTTGTCCTCTCCAGACTGGACTATTGCAATACTTTACTGGGTGGACTGCCAGATTCCAAAACCAAACTTCTACAGACGACCCATAATGTAGCGGTGAGAGTGGTCTTCAATGAACCGAAGAGAGCGCATATCACTCCTTTCTTCATTAAGTTACATTGGCTCCCTATTGTCGCTGGCATCAAATTCAAAGCTCTGGTCTTGGTCTGAAAGACCACCACTGGTTCGGCACCCCCACATCATCACTCACTAATACAGACTCATGTCCACACCAGATCCCTACGCTCTGCAATCGAATGACGTATTGCAATCCATAAAAGGGGAAAAAATCGCTCTCACATACCATCTCTGGATCTGTTCCACATTTGTGGAATGATCTGCAGATTCTGTAGCCGTCTTTAAGAATCGGCTGAAATCACATCTCTTCCGTCACCACTTGACCGTGGTTCTGACTTCTATCTCTTTTCTATCCATAAAAAAGAAGTATCCTAGTATACTGTGGCTATATGAGACCAGTTTTACTGCACTAATGCTTTTTCTTGTCCTGAAGTTGTTCCAATTGCTTCCGTTGTTTATCTTGGATAAAAGCGTCTACTAAATGTAAATGTAAGTACACATCTGATGTCTTCACTGAGCTGGTATTATTGTCACTGTGAAGAATTTGAGAATAATTGATGTTGCCTAGTGACGATTTGTTACAAAAACATTCTGTCTCCAAAAAAGAGAGGCCAGATAAAAAAACTACATTAGTAAAAGTTTATAGATCGGAGTCTATACACTTACAAATTCGATTAGATTTTACGTGAAAAAGTAAATTATAAAGCTATGAAATCAATGAACTAGACTGTTTAAATTGAGTAATATTTCTATTAGAATTCCCCCAAAATATTAAGTTTGTATAAAATGAATTAGTTAATTACATTTATTTTTCTTTAAATATATGTAAAAATGTGAGAGAAATCAACTGTTGGAAAAAATCTGTTAAATTATTTTAGTGTAGTCGGTATTATAAAAAAAGTCTATGAGACTGTATGTCCTACACACAAACAACCTCTCTCTCTCTCTCTCTCTCTCTCTCTCTCTCTCTCTCTCTCTCTCTCTCTCTCTCTCTCTCTCTCTCTCTCTCTCTCTCTCTCTCTCTCTCTCTCTCATTCATTCTTTTCTTCTTTGTTTCTTTATAGGCTGAACACTTTCCCAGGTGGCCGCTGTCAGAGCCTGTGCCCCATAACACACACAGACAGGGTCACCTTCTGCCATCAGCATTTAATGTATCCGCAAACACACAGAACCCATCCGTACAAAAGTCCCAATAAACACCTTTATTATGAAGACAAGTGTTCATATGCTTTGTTCTTCCTAAAAATAATACTATACAAATATCTGTTTGTCATTCATTTACATCAGCCTAACACAGAGATTAAGAGTGAACATGTCTGGTTCATTTGTTAGAAATATAAATAAACAACATTTAGAATTAAGAATGAATAATTTACAATTACATTTAGCAGACACTTTTCGCCAAAGCGACTTACATTGCTTTATCCTATACATTTTACATAGGTATTTGCAATCCCCTCGGATCGAACCCACTTGCGTTGTTAACGCAATGCTCTTACCACTGAGCTACAGGAAAGCTAATGAAACCTACATTTAAGACTATTCAGTATTTTAATGTTATTTTATGATAGCTAAACATACTATAGAGCTATCATCTACAGGCATTGTAAAATATACCACCATATACAGTACAACTGTAATACTGAATTGGTTATAAATATTAAACCTGAATAAAACGTATTCTTTTCTTCAACTCATTCTCACACCCAGTGGGATCTTGACTTTCTCATCCCCACACCTGCAGCATCTCTAGCTGGCGATGAGCATCACGCTGGATCTCGATAAATAGTGTTCTTACCTCCTAATTGCATTAGCCGCTAGCTTATTGAAGTCTCCTGCTATAAGTCAGAGCGGTGGGCCGGTCGGGGGGTCTGGAAGGTGTTTCGTTATTAAACCTGTGACTGTTTTAGTCTCGTTCAGAGATTCACTGCTTGTGCTTTCCGAGGTGGATCTGCGACTCAATCCTTCAGTGTTTTTAAGGTCTTCTCAGGTAAATGTTTTGGTGGCGATATGGTGCTTTTCAGAATTAAAATGCTGTGAAATGTGTTTTATATTTGTTAACAATTTTTTTTTAATCGAGTAAATACTCTAAAATACAGTAATTGTCGTCATTATATATATATTTTTTTCACTTTTATGTATTTGACAGAAAGTTTTATCCAAAATGAATGCGCTGAAGTGCATTTTATCAAAATATTAGCACCCGAGGAATCGAACACATCTACCAATTGAGCTACAGGGGCACAATTTGTTTCTATTTGCTTTAATACTCATTTTATGGATAACGGGAGTATGCTCAGAGTACAGACTATATTTTTACACTTTTTGCTCTGTGCATTTGCAGAAGTTACCGTCACTCTTCCATATCATTAGCTTGGAAGGATTACGTAAGCCGCAGCTGTCAATCAAGTGGAAATGGAGCGCGCCCCGTCAACGCCGCCAATGTGCTTCCACATTCTCTGAGGCTGAACATTTTGACATTCGCCTGCAAACTTTCATTTAAAATGTGCTGTTGCTCCTAATGTGAGCATTTCACTCCAAGATTCTGTGTGTGTGTGTGTGTGTGTGTGTGTTTGTTCTCCCACAGGCCAAAAACAGTCTGGGGTTTTTAAATGGGGTGTGTGTAATGTTCTCATGGATTCTGTCTTTGATATTCTGGTTTCAGGGGTGTTGTCGGGGTGCTGGACTAAATTGTAGGTTCGGTTTGTCTGAAACATTCGACGCTGTTAGATAAAATGAGATAAATCGTGATCATTTCAACATGAACTAGACGTTGACAGTCTCTGGAAAGCTGACTGTCAGTCACTCACCGAAATCAACCGACTGTAGTCCGACGCAGTGAGAAAATCTAGATCAAGACTTGATTTTCTCCGTCGGAATTGATGAATGGTGAAGATGTTTTTTACATTACATGACAGATGAAGTTGGCGGGTCTCTGCAGTGTCTTAGAAATGATGCAAAACACGTTCAAACATGCCAACGAAAGTCACGTTTTTATTTTGTGTTTCTGCACATCACGACGGATGAATTCAGCACTTGTCACTCATGCAACCAGCAACTTGGCACAAAAACTTTGATTTCATCAAGTGTGACCCATATTTCCAGCACAGTACGATGTTTTAGAGAGTCACCTTTAAAGAACGGCAGCCGTGATGCTGTAACAGAACATCAAGTTAGTGGACGCCTGCCGTTCTTTAAAGGTGACTCTCTAAAACATCGTACTGTGCTGGAAATATGGGTCACACTTGATGAAATCGAAGTTTTTGTGCCAAGTTGCATGAGTGACAAGTGCTGAATTCTCCAAACACACTCAGTTCTGAAGTCGGATGCTCCAGAAGTCTCCATCTGCTGCTTCGTTGCTGTGGACGAGAATTTCGACCGCACGAGACACGATGAAAAAGAGATGAGAGAAAGGGCAAATAGACTCTGGAAGAAAGAGAGAAAGGGCTGCACGTGTGTGTTGTAATGTCTGCCGACCGCAAAAGGCAATTCCAATTTGTAGTGCAAGTTGCTCTAGTGTGTGTGTGTGTGTGTGTGTGTGTGTGTGCGTGTGTGTGCGTGCGTGTGCGTATGTGTGTGTGTGTGTGTGTGTGTGTGTGTGTGTGTGTGTGTGTGTGAGTTAATGAGGCGAGTGTTTGAGCTCTCACTCACACTGTCAGCGCCGGGCGATCGCTCTCTGATTACTATAATGAAACGGTCAGGGCATTATTAACCAGACGCCACGCACACACAGAAGAGAAGAATCACGCCCCAATATTGTCACCGCGCCGTTTAGCCATTTGTCTTTTTGTTGGTTCTTTTAGGGAGAGAGAGAACAGAGAGAGAGAGAGACCTTTTCAAGTGGCTATCACAGATAAAATGTCTCGGGGAGTGAGCTCTTCACGCGGTACGGCTTTTATTGGAGGATGCGATTAAGTGCTGATATTTCACCGCATGACTTCAGTTATGGACTGATAGGTCAAGTATAAACACTGCACAGTAGGACGGCATGTAAAGGTGATATCCTGCTCTTTGTAAATCGCTTTACCCTGAATGTGATGTGCTTTAAGATATTAAGTGAATATAAACGGAAGTTAAGCAGATGTTGAAAGATTGCTCCGTTGAACAACAGCGCTACAGCAGAACACAAACAAAACACACAAAGCGTATTAAAGACAATTCAAGTCATTTAAGATATGTCTCCTCAGGATAGAGAAAAGAGAAAGAAATGAGAGTAAAATTGTTGAAACACTGGAAGAATGTGTGATCTTTAATATAGATTGTGGAGGTAAAACCATTGGGTCAGTTCAATGAGAAATGTTTGAGTTAATATTGAGATCTTTTGATTGCATATATTGACAAATCTGAGCTCAGTTTGACACATTGTTGACATTTCTTCTGAAACTCCTTTTCTCAGGAGAAATATCGGAGACGCTGATGAGATTTAAACAAACATTTCTATTTGCTCTCCATTTAATGTCATTGATGTCTACTGTAAAAAAACACAAACTGTAATTTTACAGAATTTTTATGAGACTCTTTACGTAAACACGGTCAAAAAACGTCAAAGTGACTCAAAAAGACTGCAAACTTACAATACAAACGGGAACAACATGAAATTTTACTGAACAAATACGGCATATTTCTGGCATCCTACCTGCTGGGATTGTTATTAAGAGTCTACTTTTGAAATACGGTAAAAAAAAGGTCAAATAACAGAAAAATATAGTAAAGAAATAAAAACTAGCCAGAATAATTCTGGCACCCCAAACTGCCAGGAAATTTTTCATTTTTTATGGAACTTTTTTACTGTATAAATCTTCAACTTTTTTGCATAAATGTCATGTGAAATGTCGATGACATTCGGTGTGAATATCAGTTGGGATGTGATACCGTATATCTTCAGGACTTTTTCCTCTTGAGGTAACTTGAAGACATTGAAGACGACATGATGAAACTTGAAGTTTTTTAACAACCACCAAAAAGAGTTAAATATGATAACCCACCGTCAAATATCAGATTCACCTTTAATCTAAATTGCAAGCAGGCCGCAGGTTGATCTGTGCCGTGCAGACACAATATAACCGCTGAGCAGTTTGCATTAATGAACAGGTGTAATTAAATTGATAAGAGACTCTTAAGCACCTCAAAGGTAATAAACTGCGATCAATCCTGACTGACGAGATAGCTCACGGCTCGATACCTTTACTGCTGTGACTTCAGTTTTGCTGGCTTGTTGACCACTGGCGCAAACTCTCGTATGATGTCATGAACTTACCGTCCTCCCAGACATGGCCGGTGTTGGACAGCGATATTTTCAGAAGCTGATTTTTAACAACAACACTCTCGGTTTGTTCTTGGAAAGGCTTCTCTTTGATAATTAGTTGGAAACCCTCCGGTCCAGAAGTCTGGAGTTTGGATGATGGCCAGAGGTGTCTAAATTTAGTGCGTGTGAGATAACTGTTCCCAGATCTGCTTTCTAAACTTGGACTGACGATTCCCAGGAGCTGAAATCACAGATGTTTGCTTGCGATCACCTACATTTCCTTTACGTCGGTAGTTCTCATCCGGTTCTGCTTCAGGAACCCGATTTTACTGAACGTTTGGCGCAGAATGAGAAAGGTTGACTTTGGTAAATGTTTTTTTAAACATTTGGCCAAAGACATTCTCTTAGAAATAAAGGTAACTAAAAGTTTCACTCTTTTAATAAGGCACTTAATGAAGGTGCCATGTGATGCCATATAATTATATTTTTGGGTGTATGGTTCCTTAAAGTACCTTTAACATCCAAAGAACCTTTTTGGTTCTTTAGACTAAAAGGTAGAGAAGATTTTTTTAGAAGAATTTAACTGAAAGGTTAAGGCATCCCTGCAAACAAAAAACTTTCATCTACTTCGATTTTTAAGCCCCCACTATTGTCATAAATTGGATTTTGACTCATATATTGATCTTCTAGATCCGTCTGCTGATATTCAAATGAAAACCTTCAGATACGTCATTTCATTTAAACTCATTTTTAATTTCTCGTAAAATTTAATTTCTCAGGTGTCACAGAGCGAATCATCTTTTCCTCCTTACAGCACGCAATGAATTGACAAAAGTGGACGAGACGTTCAGACGATGCCTGGACCCTCTGGCTGCTATTTGTCCTACACCCTGAAAATATGAATCATAAGACACACAAAATTGGAAACACTTCCGGAGTTCCTAAGATATTGTCTGCTCATCAACAGTCCGTCTGGAATCAAAGCCTGTGATTGGTCGCTTTCCATGTCAGTCAGCAGGCCTCTTGGGTAGCCCTCGCCCAATAAAATATACCACGGATTCCATACCTTCTGCTATAAGTCTACATGAAACTACTGGAAATGTAAACGTTGAGGCACAAATCCATGAACCGTCAATGCAAAAAACAACAATCTCTTCATATCGACCAGCCGATTTCAGACCTCCATCACGTTCCCGATCATTCAAAGACTCCTACAACACTCCTGCATTTATGGACCACCATCAATGATGTATTTGCCGAAAGAATCAATGGCTGTAGTTGTTCCCCGGCATTGATGTGCTTTAAAGCTTTGCCATTTATTTACACGCAGGTGACTGTGTTTAGAGGTTTTCTATCATAATTACACCACACGTGTTGCAAAAAGTGACCATTATGCTGGAGTTTTAAACACGTTGTGTGAAATTACCTCTTATGGAGTACAATTTCTGCCTTACAATTGTTCTGCTAATGCGTGTGTGTATCCTTTCAGTAGGATTGGAGTTAAGATTACGATTGTAAAACAGGAGAGTTATGTGTTTTCTAGAAGGAGTCTGTTGAAAAGATGAACTGTTGTAAAAGTCTCTGGTTTTATACGATGCAACAATTGTGCTGTTATGTTTCTAGTGTTGCGACTTTTAGTGTGTGTATGTGTCAGGGATCAGGTGTGTATTGAAAGTGAATATATAATCACTCAGCTCACACTTGCGTTCCTCATCTCATGTTAAGAGCTTCTTCAGGCCAGACTCGAGGAGCACGAGTCATATGTTGCATCCAGTTTGTGAAAATGCATATTTTGGATGCACCAAGACGTTTTCAATATTGGTAGATTTCTTCTCTGGTTATATAAACTGAGTCACAGCCAGCACGTCCACAGACCACCAATAGCTCCCACCTGATTTGATTGGCTGTGGTTGTTTCTTTTATCTACAAGGAAACAAAGTTGTGTTTATAAAGCATACTGGGTTGAAATAATGCACACTTCTGAGCAAGGATCAAATCACTGCGTTTGTCAGGTTAGTAAGAAATCTTTAAACTATATGTTTTGTTTTATTTGCAGAGTTACAATTGATTCATGAGAAGAACAAAATGTTTTACTTTTTTGGGTTACACACAGTTGAAAGTTCATTTACTGGGTCACTTAGTGATTCTCTAATATATATATATATAATATCCATCTGTGTTCAGTATTTATTCGTTTTATTATGATTTAGAAAAAGTGTCGACCTTGAGATAAGAAGAAGTTGTAGTTTCACATTAAAATTACATGATTACCATTACATGATTCGTTTCTCCCACTTCCACAGCCCGCTATGTGCTTTAAGTATCGGCCGTAAGAAGTCTTTAATGTGAAAATGGCCTGTTTGCGAGGTTAAGTTACAGTTAATACATATGTGACCCTGGACAACAAAACCAGTCTTGTGGGTCAATTTTTCGAAATTGAGATTTCTACATAATCTGAAAGCTAAATAAATAAGGTTTATATTGATGTATGAGTTGTTAGAATAGGACAATATCTGGCTGAGATACAACCGTTTAAAACTAAGGAATCTGAGAATGCAAAAAAATATAAATATTGAGAAAATTGCTTTTGAAATTGTTAATCAGAGGCACTGTGGCAGGCCATCCACTCACAAATATAAAGTTTTTATATATTTAAGGTAGGTAATTTACAAAATATCTTCATGGAACATGATCTTTACTCAATATCCTAATGATTTTTGGCATAAAAGAAAAGTCTATAATTTTGACCTGTACAATGTATTTTTGTCTTTTACTAAAAATGTTCCTGTGCTACTTAAGACTGGTTTTGTGATCCAGGGTCATATATGTTGTGACGGTGTCAGAAAAAAATACCATGGTATTAATTGTCAAATTATTGGTGTTTACACTTTACAGAAGTACATAAAAGCAATAAAAATATATATTTGAAGAGTGTGGTTCCAAAATGAGACTGTGTTTAAAAAAATATTTATATTTATGTTTGTTTCTTCTGTTATCATGTTTTTATTGTGTTAGTTAGCTGTTTTTGTTAAGTTATTATGTCTTAAATCAAAACAAACCAACTGCAGTTTTTTGAACCAAACTCTTCATTTCAACCTAAATTCTAAATATGTACATTAAATTGTTTATAATAAACATTATTGCCTCATTAATCCTCCATTCTGGTCCATCATAAAGCCTTTTCCTCCTTTCCTTAATTGTTCGATATTGATTTTTTCCCTTTATTAATGTGTTTTGTAGGGTAATTGTTTCACTTTCACGTATTTCCATTTATTCTGACACAACACAATATGAGTATAAATCTGATTCATTGCCAATAAGTATTCTGTCTCAATGTTACGCTTTCTTTCTGCAAATTTTTTTTAAAGCTCAACCCTGCGACCACAGACCTCCAGTAGAGTGTCAGAGTCCCTGGAGACGGCCCGTTCCTGACCTCTGCGACTGAAGCGTGTTTATCACACGTGCATTAGCATCACCGCTGCATATAAAGAAGGCCGAACCTTTCCGAGGCATAAGAATGAGGGAGGCGAGACTAGAATACGGAGTTTTGACACGGTAATGTATGCGTCTCACCTAATAGACGTTCCATCTCAATTAAGCTCAGATTTAAGAGTAGCCGAGCGCTCTGGAATCAGCGGGAACTTCATCAATCTTAGCAGTTCTTTCTCAGCAACAAAACGGAGTAAAGCACATTTCTGCGTGTAATTAATGTAGCGCTCCTTTACTGCTGTTCAGCATCTTTTCAGCAGTCCCGCTAGCAGCAGAAGTCACGATGGCGTACTCGAGCGAGATTAAATGATAAGCAGAACAGCAGAGATCTGCAGAGTCGGTAATGAATGTGTGCGTTTGCCGTTTATGATGGATGAACGTTGAATGGAGTTTGTCACCGACACGAGGGCCGCTTGACTCTCAGACTCTTGGCTTGCACTACACAACTCTTCCAACGGATAGCAACAACAAAGCAAATGGTGCAGTTTGAGTCGAGTGACACACAATCTCTCGCAGCAACATGTTGTTAAAATTGTTCGGGTTAATTGATTTTAATAAAACACAAGTGAATTGATGTATAGTCTGCATGACTCGGGACTCAACAACTCGTTTTGTATGGGTTCTTCTGAACAGGACCGATCGGTGCATTTGGTTTTACACCAAATAAAACCTAGAAAGTTACTAAAGGTAAAGCACAAGTTAACCGTGGGGTGTTACACCAACTATTTCACCATGGTATCTGGCAACACAATCTCACGGGAATCCGTGACATTGTCACAAACTGTAATCTATTAATTTCTGTATACAAACACGAATTTCCCCCTTTTTTCGTGACCGTCAGCACGACTTTCAATCTAATGTATTTTAAACCTGGTATGTTTTCCTATTAATATACTGTATTTCAACGCAATCTGATGAGGTGGCTCATTCGTGTGAATTCCTATTTTCTACGATATCATTTGTGTTTTTTGACTTTCCCCCTGTCGTCAGGTTAAGGGGGCGGGATTAGGGAAGCATTTTATCATTGCTTTGCCACCTCGTGAAACTAGCGTTTTAAGCAAAATTAGCCTTTGCAGCTTTTGTTTTAGGGTATGGCGTGAAGTAAGGTGACACATTCTTAAATATGTACTACAACTTTTGATATCAGGTTAGTATGAATATATAAATGTAAATACACACGCAGTCACTGACACGAAAAAAGTCCATGAACACACATCATTAGATTCCAAATCTCATTCTATGCCATGAACTGCCGTGAGACTGGGTTGTATCTGTAGTAAAATCATGTTTATACAAATGGTAATCAATGCAATCAAACAACTTTTACTTAAAAAACATGGTTCATTTTAATCAGGGCTTAATCAATATTAATTACCTTATTACCCAGCCTGTGAAAACCCAGCTTAAGTCATTTTTTATGGTATAATGTTTTCTACACAAAAAAGCATTCTACATCATGTAAAGACGTTATGTAAAATATAACATTGATATATTTAACATTGACAGAGTAAGAGCATGTCAAAGATTGAAATCATAGTGAAATTAATTGGTGAATACAAACTCGGATCCTCGTTATCTCAGAATTAGATTTTCCCACTTTAGCCTGTATTTTTCATCAAACTTATTTCCGAAATCATGGTTCTGTTGCTGGAAAGTATCTTTCCCTGAACATTGCCCTTACCAAAAAGACCATGGTTTAGTAAAGTAGAAGTGTAGTAAACATAGTTGTTTGGCATTTGGCATCGTTTGCATCATCGTAGTTTTATTATAGTTATTGTACTTGTGGTAAAACTCTGAGACATTTGTGGTTTTTGTGGGTTTGCAACAAATGAACCCAAAGTAAAATGGTTACTATAGTGAAACAGTTGCACAGAAGCTGATAAGTTGTTACATTCTACACAGAAAAGTACTGTGGTATTGTCATGTTTTATGGAGGGACAAATACCATGGTAATATCATGGTATACTAATGTATAAATGCAATTGTAAAATAAAATTGAATATATTGGAACGCCAACCATACATACCAATAACAATTGTCCCTTGATATCATCGCTGCTCATCCAATAACATAGTACTACTCTCTTATACCATTTCACACCATGGTACTGCCATAAAATCTTCACCGTGCATCTCCAGACACTGTTAAAAATGTTGGTCTACTCATAGATGAAGAATAAAAAAAAATATTAGAATGTTTGAAAGTGTCCATACCAAAACTTTAATGATACAGAGGAACAAAATCACTGTGGTCACTTTAAGAGCTATTTTATTCCAGCTATACTCTTTAAAATATAGCTGGTTAAAAGGTTTCACAGCGCTGCCATAGAAGAACCATTTTTGGTTTCTCGATTTAAGTTAAAAGTTCTTTAAAGAACCATCTCTTTCATTTTATGATCTGAAGAACCTTTTTTTATCGGCACTAAGAACCTTTTTTTCGCCAGAGGTTCTTCAGATGTTGGCATATTTTTTAGGGAGCAATGAACAATAGATCATTGGCAGATTAATAAAAGTTTAGCGTAAACAAAACGTTATCAGATAATTCGGATGTTAGTATAGCCATTGTTCAAGAAATGAACGGGCCTTATGAGTGAATGAATCTGTGAGTACAGATGCAAACCGAGCAGATGTATGAAGAGGTCAAACTTACTGTAGAGAAAACCAGGACAGAACAGATGCCACAGCAAAGAGAGAGAGAGAGAGAGAGAGAGAGAGGGGTGTTAACCTTGAGAAAGCTCATCCATTATATTGTGGTTGCTGGTGCTCTCAGTCACACTGTCAGAGATGAACCTCTACAGCACAGTAAAGGTCAAACACACACACGCATTCACAAAACATCACTAATGCACAGAAGAACTTTATTGAGGTGCTGTTACATTTCAGGGAACAAACATGAATATTTCCAAATTATTGACCAAAGTTGACCATCACTGCCATACTTAAAAAAACAACTTCAACGCAACTCCCGGGTTATGTTATGAAGTCATGTGACTTTTGTGAATGTGGTTCAGCATGTCATGACAGATTCTCAAATGGATTTACGTTTTACAAATGCGTTCCCGTTCATCTGAAGTTGACGCATCAAACCTTTTATGTTTTTCAGTGTTGCTCCACTGCACGTGAACGAGAGGAGATGGTGCTGCTTGTTTTGGAAAGCTAACCACTAATTTCCCCAGACAAACCCAAGAGCAGCTCTGTGGAAATGTTCAAAATGTTCTAATGTAACACCAGGATCACGGTTCTTCTCTGGATTTTAAGAGGTGAGAAAATTGATGTTTGCTGTTGTGTACTGTTTTTAAACACACGCACACACACACACACACACACGCATACACACACACACACACACACACACACACACACACACACACACACGCACGCACACACACACGCACGCACACACACACACACACACACACACACATACACACCTTCAGGCTCACACACACAGAGACATGCACACACACACATACCCCTGCAGACCTAACAAACACACACACAGACCTGCAGACTCACACAGACACACACACTCATGGGGACTCGTGTCACCGTGGGGACCGAATTGGAGGTCCTCATGGGCATAAAAGCTTATAAATCAGAACAATATTTTTTGAAAATCTAAAACTGCTAAACGTTTTCTATGATCTTTAGGTTAAGGGGATAGGGGATAAATTATACACTTTGTACAGTATAAAAATCATTACATTACGCCTATGGACTGTCCCCACAGAGATAATGAACCAGTGTTGAGTACCTCTGAGTATGTGTGTTGTGGGTCAGTGCGTTTTTTTGTGGGTTTGATTTTTTTTTTGACAGTGTGTGTGTGTACATTTTTCATTAAATCTCTGCTTCTCTTAATGTACATCATCAATATGCCTCGATACATCATCAATAAATCCTCAGTGTGTATCTTGTCCTCCAGCGTTTAGGCGACAGACATGAATTCAGTAGATGTCAGATCACTCAAGAGTTTGTGCCTTGTGGCATGTAAATTGCTTTAAAAGAATCCTATAGATTTACATCGAAGAACCAGAACATCATTGTTGCACAAAGTGTTTATTCAGGACAAACACTCACAATGTCTTCCTTTCAGACACTTTACCAGGCCTCTGTTGTTCTTGAGGTTTGGCAATAAACAGGAACATTCAGGCTGTAATGGCCGGCCGTAGATCTTCTCGTTCGCCGTCGAAGGACGTCAACTGCCCCACAAAGCCACATTTCGTCCCCCGTTCTCTCTCTGTTATTCTGTCTCTCATTATGCGTGGCTTCTGCTCTGAGAGGAGCAGGTGGCGACCGGGTGAGAGACGGGCCCGGCGAGAGTTCAGCTACTGATGTTCATTCACAGCCAGACTGAAATAATCCAGACACATCCAGCCTTCATCACAGCCAGACGGCTGAAGAGATCTGCTGCTCCGGCCGATGGATTTCTGCACGCGTCTATAAATGCTGCAAGTGAGAACAGGACTATTTCCTACATTTTAAATGAGTTCACTTGGCAGTTATTACTTCCAAAAGAGCTCTATGTCAGTCTAAAAAAATTACAGGAAATAAACACAGAGTCGTCTTTTGACCACTTAATTGAGCTTGACTATGTTCCCTGTTGAAAATACCAGCATATGGTGGTTTGGTATGTTTAGATGCTGGTTTGTGCTTGTTTACGCTAGTCATGTGCTGGTAGCTGGTCCATAGCTGTTTCCGCTACGTACTTCACATCCAAAACACTTTTTGTGCCATGTTTCCTTAAGAAGTTTTCGCATGTTTCCAGATTGATGTGGACAGATAGTGGGATAGAAGGTTTAATGCTTGTCTATTAGGACTTTGTTCAGTTCGCTAACAATATGAGCGGCAGAATAAAGACGCTCGACTTGGCAAACAGCACTAATAATAATGCAGAGATGCAATAACTCTTGTTTTTGTGCTCCGTCCCCTCACAGTGTTTCAGGGTTAATTGTGTCTAAAAATACATTCGCCGTCCTGACTTCTGCATTTTCTCACCCAGTTTCTGACTGTTTTATTAAGCTGTTGATCATATGAATCCTGAGCATTTTTCAACAGCAGTCTCTCCCTCTTTATCTCCTTCCCTTTGTCTCTCAATTTCAATTTAAAGTTAATAATTAGCACGATAGTGTTTAATTAGAAATGGCCAAAGCATTGTACTCGAGACAAGTAATGACAAAAATATACAATATTACAAAAACATCCAACTGGTTGAAATCACAGATCATTATGCGAGTGTTTCTCTGGAATACTTGATTCTGATTGGTCAATCGTGACATTCCAAGGTTATTCCAATAACGTAGCACACCGTGATATTCCTTACGTCTCACGACTTAACAAGCTGATAACAACCTCTTAAATCTTATAACACCATTTAATCCGGTTACTGCGAATCATCTTGATCTAACAAACAATTTATTTACCAATCCATCAAACACAAACATAACAAAATAATAACGTATCATCGCCGTCCTTCCAAAACCCCGGATGTCAAAATTCATTGTTTTTCGGGGAATAGAAAAACACTTTAGTTGATTCAATAATTAAAGCCACAATATGGAATCATTTTGTTGTGAAATATACAGAAATCACTTGCACTGTGTGATATGTTTCATGCAGTTGTGCACTTACATGACCCAAATGTTCCCAAGAATGCGCAAATCCAGAGATATTGTGTTGTCAGAGTTGCCAAGCACTTTTTAATATTTTTTATTGGTTATTAGCAAAACCCAGTAACAAATAAAGCGTGACTAATAATAATGTTTTTGGGGAAAAAATGTAAAGCACCGAATATGGAGATACAAGGTTTCAGAGGGACAGCCGCGATTATAGATTACATCCTCCAGAGGTGATGAAAACAAACGTTATGTCCATTTTGTTGAATCATCATGTGTTAGCTTAAAGATGAAATGTTATTTCCTTGCAGAATGTTTGTATTTGTTGGAAATGAACGGTACTTATTAAGCTGGCTGTACATCATCCCTTATACATACGCTGACGTTAATAAGTTGGTAAATACTGCATTATATTTATATGTACCCTTTGCTGCCTCTCTTTTACTCCCACTATCACTGTTTTGTTCTCTTGTTATCTTTGATTCCAGCAGCAGCATGAAGCACAAAGTGCAAATGCATAAAGTTCATCATTACCTGAAAACTTTTGTCAAGCGTGCAGCTGTTCTTGCAGTTCATCACCCCGGCATGTAATATATCTCTATATTACCCCAGCACATCTTCATACTGTTTCTAAATAATATTATCACGTGGTCTCAGCTATATGCATTGAGGTTTTAGCACATACATCATTGTACGTTTGGATAGACCGAGGCACTGACGGATTATATTTTTGTGTTTTTTTTTCAATTGCAGTCATCACTTTTGTAAACCTTTTATAAAGTAAGAATTTTGAGGCTGTCAGAGGGCTTACATTGTATATTTTGCTGTTTAACGCACTAAACATATGCACGCTCCTGGTGAGATTGAGAGCTTTAGAATTGCATTGTCCCAGCTGAGTGTTTTACTGCATTACATTTTTCATTACGCCCTCATTACTGTACGGCTATATAACATCATTAGCCGCGAAGAGACACATTATATTTCTACTAATAAAGCCATACAGTTTATTAATGGCTTTACCATGAAATGAAAAACTTGTTTAGCCGGTTAGCGTTGTTGTTGCTTGTGGTTGCGATTCGAGCTGATAGATGATAGCAACTGCAATCTTCAGATGGGGCTATTTTTTTAAGATTTTCCCATCATGCACCTCACACGATGTCATTAAAGCAAAAAAAGCAGCAGAGAAGCTTATCTTTAATAAGCATGTGTTTGTTTTGCACTCGCGATGTAACGCAGGTCTGTGTGTCTCTCACAAAAAGCCGGACAATTAGTTTAAAGAAAAAGAGGAGCAGTTCAAACCTCCAGCCGGCAATTAAAGCGGAGACACAGAGAGAAGCGCGCCCATGTGCATTTAATTGGACTGGCGTGTCACTGTTGCGCACATGCATGCGCAGACTCCCATCAATGCTCAATTAGTTTCTTCCAATCGGGGGCCCAATGAAGAGTGTGTGTGACTCAGTCACCCGTGTTTGCGTGAGTGTGTGTGCGTGATTAATGGAGAGTCATCGTCCAATTAGTGCAACAGTAATAAGGGCTGATGAACATGGAGGTGATGACAGAGCCACCAAGATTTCTCACTCTCGAATAATGTGCTGAAGAGAAGGTGCGGAGAACAAAAGTGAGAGAGCTCAGAGATTAAACTTAACATGTGTGTCTGTGTGTGCACTTCACAGTTGAAGGGAGGGCAGGAGTTTATGACTGTTGAGTTTTCTACTTCACCTGTACTTTGTACTTTGAGTATATATACTGAATCAGGGCTGTACATTCACTTTTTTCGCATATAGGACTTGTGCTACAGATGTTTAAAGTTATCTAGCACAGGCCAAAAAGTTTTGCACAAGTTTAAAATGACTGTAGTCATCTTTGAGGTGCAGGTCATCAAAAACATAGGCAGGGAACTGACAAAGGACATTAATGTTACACCATAGTTTTTAGTTTTTCCAAAATTCCTTTTTTCTTTTCAATTTGTCTGTTCTATTTTTGCTCTTTTTTTGCTACATTAGTAAGATTTTTCTCCACATAAAATACTGCGGTATACTACAACTTTGTATTTACCACAGGAAACTGCAGTAACATTTCTAGGTACTATAGTGTTTTTTAACCTTACTTTAGTCATATTAAAGTATACTATAGTGTTTTAACAGGTCATCAATTTACTGCAAGTAAATTATTTTTGCACGTGGTTCAAATAAATCAGACTTTTATTATGTCGGGGTGTCGCGAAGACTCTAGTATGTGTTTGACGGCAGCTTCTCAAGAAGCGAAATGTTCGTAAAATAAACCTTTAGGGCAGCTCTGGAGATGAAGTTCATGTGTTCATGTCATCATACAGTGATATGCAGACAAATCCATGAGGGTCACGCGTGTTGTAAATTAAACTGTGCAACTCATTCACTCATACACGCACAGAACAGGCAGATGACATATATAAACAGGAGTTTTCGTAGCATGTGAATGGTTTTGTAGTCAAGACCACCTGAAGTAAGACCAAGACCAGCATTTCCTCGCACATAATTCTTAAAAGTTTTTTATCCAGAATCTTGCGTTCTAAGCGTTCTTATCTATTCAGTTGCAAACAGCTGTGTTGCTCAGAAACGCACAACACTTCTGATGTGTTAGATTCATTTGAGTCAAAAATATAACAAAAACTTGTGTTCTCAAATCTAAGTAATTTATAATCTTGTGGTTTGTTCTTTAATTATCTAAAATCAATATCCCATATATTTTAGAACTTTAGGAAGTTTTTTTATCTCTTCTTTCATCTCCGAATAAGTCAATGGTTGCTTTTAAACCCAGAAGTTTTAAATCCAATCACATTAATGATCTTAACACACAATCAGACAGCAATTTAGTGTAAGTGGTCGTGACTGGTCTCAAAATAAAATCCTGAAACCAACAAGTCTGAGACCCAAGACAAAACAAGAGCAAGATCATCAAAAATGGTTTTGAGACTGATCTGGAGTACAACATTAGGTGAGTTTGTTTGTACTGTACATTGGCTGTACTAAGGACGGTTTCAAAGTGATAGTATAAGCAAACGTTAATGCGCATGTGCACGTGTATGGACTGCCCTTAACTTCCGGTACACATTCACGACAATAGAACACCTGTAGATTATTTCTGATAACAAGCAAATGAAACCGTGAACGTGAAGAAGCGTTACTTGGCTAAACTCGTCTCTCCAATATTTAGAATTTAGACTGTAATACCAAGCTCAACCGCTAGATGTCAATGTACAATACTGCAGGACCCATTCAACAAATTGTTTATTTAATAAAGTGAACACACAACAAAATACAGCAAATCGTTTATTTAATGCAATTATTATACAATAATATAAGTTAACATTAATTCAATTAAATATAAATGGTCATATTATTAGACACTAGCCAAACACAGACCGGAAGTTGATTGCAGCCCAGGCGTTCGCGTCCGATGAAACGGTCTATTAAGGAAAATATGACATTAGTGAGTGAGAGAGAGGATTGTATATTGTACGATGACAGTGGGTTTGTGAACAAACATCTTTTGTTGTTGATGTTGGAATAGCATTCCTGTCAAACTATCAAATCCGAAACTACATCATTCCTCTGAGGTGCTGTCTCTGTAGATACTGGAGTCACTTTAGGTTACTGTGTAATGTAGTTACTGTACAAATGAGAAGTAAACGAGAGGTTTACATGAATGTTACTCAACCACATGACCCAGTTCTAACTTTTTCTCCAACAGTTCACTGCACATGTGTTGATTATCTAAATCTTTGTAGCTACATATGATCCTCGTGCTACCGGAAGTACTTTTGCACAGTAGCTTGTAGCAGTTATTCTATAGAGCAGTTTAGTTAAGCTATGTTGTCACAGTAGTCCGTTCAACGCTGGCAGTAAAACGCTCACACACCCAGAATGCAGTCTTCTCCTCTGCCTCGGTAACATCGCCAACGATAAGTGTGTCTTCTCACGCTCTTCTGTCGTCGCAGCCCTGCTCAATGACTCGAGGAAGGTGTCATTTCTCAGATTGCTCCCGCCGGCTCGGCGGAGGGGAGAATAGAATGTTTGAAACAGACTGTTCAATTAGGCGCGTGCTGCTGTGAAATTGCCTCCAAACGATAAGCCTTTATTATATCTGCCGCCTGCCCGCAGCCGTGCATCAAACAGACGTGCACATGCAAGCAAAGCTACCTGAATCTTTTGACTGTCCCTTTGTCACGTGACCGAACGCACAATCTCGTTGATTAGTACAAGGATGCGTTCTGGTGTGTAAAGGCCGTGGTTTTCTCATACGCTGCTGTAGTGTTAAAGATGGACGGCACCGGGGTCGTTTGTTTCTGTCCTCCATCATTTGCTAAAGGTTAAGGAACAATGCTGAGGAGAGGAGCAGATGAAACAGAAAGGGCACGTGTGTGTGATTATCCGCTGCCTTTTTCGCCTCGAACAATGAAGAACACCAGCAATTAGTCAAAGGATGGTGTTGAGCGGGCACTTGTGTGGGAGAGAGTCTGTGTCACACACATTCCCATACACACACAAAAACACACTACCCACCACAATGTGTCCCGCTCATGTGATGGTGGAGAGAAGAGATCCCTGAGTGTGGTGACAGAACTGGAATGTGTGCACAGAAACTTGTATAGTTAAGTAGAAGAATATCGACTGGAATAAAAATGATCGTAATTTTTAATTGGAGTAAAAGACAAAATCAAATGAAAATTACGACAATAATTTGGGTGCAGGGCTGTGGGCGTTAGATTTGACTCCCTTCACATTTATTTCAATTTTTCGTTACTATTTTACGAAATCGCACGATCTTATTTGTGCACTTTGGTATGATTTGCTTTCACGCCAGTGATGGTTAGGTTTAGGGGAATTTTTTTTGCTTTTATCTAATAATCATAATTACCGTGAGATTAGATTAAATATTTGTGTTTTACCGTAATTTAAAATCTATTTAAATGACAGAAATTCAGTAGGGCTCATCCCAGGAGGCCTTTCTGCGGCCCACCATCAGACCCACCGCCTGATGCATGTTGCCAACAAAAGTTACCACAACTGGATGAAATATGCAGCTCTAATCTGATTGACTGATGTGACACAATTTCTGGGAGCTACGCCCTCTGCAAGGAAAATTAGTGCCAGATCGATACAGTAAAATCTTTTGAAAGATACTCATTGTGATTTTTTTGCACACACATATATATATATATATATATATATATATATATATATATATACAGTATATATACATATAACTAGGTGCCTCATTCAAGTGCTTCAGACACGTCGACGTGTTCCCCATCTTGAAACATTAACAGACGTATCCCTTTGCTAGAATGTCACAACACTAGTGTGCAGCCAATGCTGTGAAAACATTTAAATGTGGGAAAACTGATTTATACCCTTTAGTTATTGTCATGTGTTAGTTTAGAAATGTTTTTTTCATAATCATACAGGCGTATAACTGCAAAGGCACAGCCATCTCTTTAGTGTTTATGGACAGGCTTGGCAGGGTTGCCAGATCTGTAAAAAATAAATAATATAATCTTTAAATCGGCATTCAACGGAAGTAGCAATTGTATTTCTTTCCGTATCTTTTCGATGTATACCTGAGTGAACAACTTAAAAATGTAAAATGAAAAACAATGTAAAGCGGGACTTTATTTTATCCATTGAGAACTGATTGGATCGTTGAAAGTTGAAAGATTTGATCGCACGTTTGCAATCAGTCAGTCATTGGAGCCCCGCCCTCGAGCCAATCCGCGTGACCGGAAGTGAAGAGAGGTCGTTTCGAGGGAGGGTTAAAGTGTTTGAAGGATTACAAGTGCAAACAGATAAAAAAGTTATGAAATGGACAGATAAATAATTTAAAATAAATACTGCAACACTGTGACCGATTTTAAGATTGACAGCCTAATCCTTCACCTCCTAACCCACCGGAAAAAATACACACGCAGCAACGGCTAAAAAGTAACACAATTCCATGGTAAGAGACTTGGCAACAAAGACCAGCTTGCACCGCTCCACCCTTGATTTGAGTATGAAGAAGTGTTTATTTTGTCAACTATTTTTAATTTGAGTATTAGTTTTAGTTCCACGAATACACTTTTTATCTTATTTAGTCATCCTTGTCCAGTTTTTGTTTAAATGACTAATGTATGTGCATGTTCGTTTCGTTTTAGCAAATAGAAACTTAGTCACATTTTCATCATGCTGTACAATGGTCGAGTTCCCCATGAGAGAACACAGACCGGCTGGAGATCCCAAACTCTTGTTTATTGACTTGATGGCGTTTCACAGTGAAAGCATTGGTGTGTGGTTGCCGTATTGCAAAAATTAAGTTACTCACTTGCAGAAAACGTATACTATTTAACCTTTCATCCCTGTCTGGGGGATCTGAACTCCTGCTATCTGGCGACCGGAAACATGAACGCTCGTAGGAGAGGCTTGCACAAAATTCTGTAATATTTACCTTCTAGGTTTTTTTAAAAAGGCTTTTCGTCTCGTCTTTGTCCTGGGACAATATTAGTGGACAAATATGTTTCGTCATTATTTTCAAAATTAACACTAGTATGATGTGTGTGAGTGTGTGTGTTGTAAATCTGTGAGCATTTAGCAGACACCTGTGTTGGCAGTGAGTGCAGACAGATGTCGGGCAGATTACAGGTAAAGATTCATAATCAAATGAAGTGTAATTCTGTTGCTTGAGTTTACTCTCACTATACCTTTATTTACATTTCCTTATTTTTTTCTTTCATATTTTTTCTGCTGGTGTAGCCAAAGTCAGTAAGGAACGAACGAAACGAAACGAAAGTGTGTGACCAAACATTGTTTACATTAAGGGATGTCAGTTTAACACAAGATAAATACACATTTTGTACAGTTATTGAAGCACTGTAACGTTCCCTGTATATCTATTTTACATATTTAATATATATTTATATTACACAAACACAGATACAGTGCGTGTCATTTCCACAACCGAGAGCATGTTGTCAGTCAAACTAACTTTAATTAACTTGCTCAGCAAGGCTTTTTGCTTCACTATGACAGCAGCTGACCTGAAAGGAGACTGTGTGCCCAATCTCCACTTCGGCGTCTGACTTCAGTTATGACTTATTTCTGAAAGTAGCGACACGTTAAACAGAGCGTGTTGAGTTTGAAGAGTTTGTGTTTACACACTTGTGTTGATGATTCAGAACAGAAGTGATGGAGATGGTGTATCTATTCATCCACTGACTCACACACCGCTCTGAAGATGGACGGACGCTGACAGAAACTTGTGATGTACTTTCTATTCATTGACAAGACGAATGACTGTAGGATTGGGATTTTAGATTGTGTGCGTGTAAGTGTGTGTATGTGCGTGACCAGATAGTGCATTACATATAGGGACAGTTTTGTCTCCAATGAGGGATAGATAAATGAAAATGTGCAGTAGAGAAGTGATTAGTCCTATGAAAAAACACCATAAAATATGGAAACGAGTTTGTTTGTGTATGTTTAGTTTTATTTTTGTAGTGCGAAATTGTGTGTTTGTGTGAGAGTGTTCTATTGTGGGGAGTTTGCACGAGAAAGTTTTGTTAGTTTGCTTGGTGATTACATGTTGTTGAGGTGAGTGTGTGTTGGCGTGTTTGTGTAAGTAGATGTATGTTTATGCTTGTGTGTCAGTATCATAGTGATAAGTGTGTTGTGGTGAGATGGCGTGGTGTGTTTGTGTGAGTACATGTATGTATATGCCTGTGTGTCAGTGTGTGTGTGTAGTGTATGTGTGTGTTTGTGTAAGTATGTGCTGGTGAGGTGTGTGTGTGTGTGTATTATTGTGGTAAGTGTGTTTGCTTTGCTGAGATTGTGTGGTGTGTTTGTGTAAGTGTGCGTTGTGTTTGTGTGTCTCTCTGTGTGCTTGGTGTGTGTTAGTATTGTGTGCGTGGTATGTGTGTGTCTGTGTGTGTGTGTGTGAGTGAGAGAGAGAGAGAGAGAGAGTTAGTGAGTAAGTGATTGTGTTAGTGCTCATTAATCGGTGTGTGTGTGTGTGTGTTAGTTTCCATGTATGAGTGTGTATGATAGGCATATAGAGAGTGTGTGAGTGTATGTGTGTCAGTTTGTGTGTATTGGAATGTGTGTGAGAAAGAGAGAGTGTAAGTGTGTGCGTGTTAGTGTGTGTAAGCATGTGTTAGTGAGGTGTGTGTGTATTATTGTGGAAAGTGTGTTAATTGTGCTGAGACTGCGTAGTGAGTTTGTGTAAGTGTGCGTTAGTGTTTGTGTGTCTCTCTGTGTGCGTGTTGTGTGCTAGTTATGTGTGTCTGGTGCGTGTGCATGGCTGCCTGTGTGTGTGTGTGTGTGTGTGTGTGAGTGAGTGAGAGAGAAAGAGTTTGTGTGTTAGTGTGTGTTGTGAGTTTTTGTCATAGTGTTTGTGTACTGTGTGCGTTGGTATAGTGAGTTTGTCTAATAGTGAGTGAGTGATTGTGTTAGTGCTCATTTATCGGTGTGTGTGTTAGTTTCCATGTATGAGTGTGTATGATAGACATATAGAGAGTGTGTGAGTGTATGTGTGTTAGTTTGTGTGTATTGGAATGTGTGTGAGAAAGAGAGAGTATAGGGTGTGTGTGTTAGTGTGTGTAAGCATGTGCTGGTGAGGTGTGTGTGTATTATTGTGGTAAGTGTGTTTATTGTGCTGAGACTGTGTAGTGAGTTTGTGTAAGAGTGCGTTGGTGTTTGTTTGTCTCTCTGTGTGCGTTGTGTGTGTTAGTTATGTGTGTCTGGTGTGTGTGCATGGCTGCCTGTGTGTGTGTGTGTGAGTGAGAGAGAAAGAGTTTGTGTGTTACTGTGTGTTGTGATTTTTTGTCATACTGTTTGTGTACTGTGTGCGTTGGTTTAGTGAGTTTTCTAATAGTGAGTGAGTGATTGTGTTAGTGCGCATTTATCGGTGTGTGTGTTAGTTTCCATGTATGAGTGTGTATGATAGGCATATAAAGAGTGTGTGAGTGTATGTGTGTTAGTTTGTGTGTATTGGAATGTGTGTTAGAAAGAGAGAGTATAGGGTGTGTGTGTTAGTGTGTGTAAGCATGTGCTGGAGAGGTGTGTGTGTATTATTGTGGAAAGTGTATTAATTGTGCTGAGACTGCGTAGTGAGTTTGTGTAAGTGTGCGTTAGTGTTTGTGTGTCTCTCTGTGTGCGTTGTGTGTGTTAGTTATGTGTGTCTGGTGTGTGTGCATGGCTTCCTGTGTGTGTGTGAGTGAGAGAGAAAGAGTTTGTGTGTTACTGTGTGTTGTGATTTTTTGTCATACTGTTTGTGTACTGTGTGCGTTGGTTTAGTGAGTTTTCTAATAGTGAGTGAGTGATTGTGTTAGTGCGCATTTATCGGTGTGTGTGTTAGTTTCCATGTATGAGTGTGTATGATAGGCATATAAAGAGTGTGTGAGTGTATGTGTATTAGTTTGTGTGTATTGGAATGTGTGTTAGAAAGAGAGAGTATAGGGTGTGTGTGTTAGTGTGTGTAAGCATGTGCTGGAGAGGTGTGTGTGTATTATTGTGGAAAGTGTGTTAATTGTGCTGAGACTGCGTAGTGAGTTTGTGTAAGAGTGCGTTGGTGTTTGTTTGTCTCTCTGTGTGCGTTGTGTGTGTTAGTTATGTGTGTCTGGTGTGTGTGCATGGCTGCCTGTGTGTGTGTGTGTGAGTGAGAGAGTTTGTGTGTTACTGTGTGTTGTGATTTTTTGTCATACTGTTTGTGTACTGTGTGCGTTGGTTTAGTGAGTTTTCTAATAGTGAGTGCGTGATTGTGTTAGTGCTCATTTATCGGTGTGTGTGTTAGTTTCCATGTATCAGTGTTTGTTTATTAGAATGTGTGTGATAGGCCTATAGAGTGTGTGTGTGTGTGTGTGTTTGTGTGCGTTCACAGAAGGTTGTGTTCTCAGCTCTGTGGCTCTCTGAGCATTTCAGACAGGTTTTCTGAGGACACACGCTGTCACTCCGCAGGACAGCAGCTCTGCAAAATGAACTCGAGGTTTTTTAAGAAGTCGATCTGAGGGCCGCGCGCTCTGATCAGCACAGAACAAATTTCACGCGCTCAAGCGGAACGCTGTGGAGAGACGAGCGTGTTTTGTCTTCCATCACTCACTGGGAGACGTGGAATGAGGGAATCTATCTGTCGTTTCGTGTGAGCGCTTCAATAAAAAGAGAGGCGAGCATCATGCTGTCCATTTATTCAGGCGTTTCACTGTAAAACATATTGCTTTCTTCTCCAGAGAGCTGCTGTCGAGATTTAGATAAATATATGTCATGTTAGACACGGACGTTTCAAACATATTGATTGTGTATTGATTTGATCAGTGAACAGGTACGGAAACACAAGGGTGAATCTCACGACATGTTCTCCGTGACAAAAACAACATATACTTCCATTATGTGTCAATACCTTTACAGAGAAATAATACATTTATATTGATGCTTTGGCAGAAGCTTTAATCCAAAGCGACTATACATTCTTTTTAAGTATGTGCAAAAATATATTTCGAAATTAGTTGCAAATTGACACGATTTTCACAGTGGCACATGTGGAAAATAGGTTTTAATATGTAACCACTTTCACAAAATGCAAGTATTTAGGTACACAAAGTACAGTTACTAAGTATTTTATGTATGATTTTAACTTCTAAATATTTCACAAATGCAAAAATGTGACAAGCTTTCGCCAAAATTTGCCATTATTTTTCCTTAACTCATGCAGCTTCTTCATAGGCGTATTTAACTAATAATAGTAATACAATTGTATATATATATATATATATATATATATATATATATGTATATACAGTAATGTACTTTCTGTAATATTGTGTGAGACAACACTATAGACAAAAGAATTATATTTGAGAATTGTTGTCATGAAAATAAAAAAAACACAACTTAATCAAAGAATGGTCTTGACGTAAAACATATTTTTTTCCTTTTTGTATTGTTGGGTGAAATAGGATTCAATGCTGTGTGCGTGCGCGGCGCCTGTGTGTGTTTGTTGTGTAGTCTACTGTGGCGGTTGAGAATAATACATCGTTCTGTCAGAGGGGGGACGTGTGTGGGTTAGTGAGGGGCTGGAGATGTGTTTCAGCTTCTCGCTGTGTGACTGTACCTGCGCTCTCTTATCACGAGTCCTGTCTCACCCTTTCATTACTGCGTCCAGCACCACAGACAGACCTTCTGTTTACACACGGACGGACGCACACACACACAGATGATTTTAAATCAAAGCGTACAAACATATTTGCACATGGAAAGGAAGCAGGTTTTGAAATATCCACATCACTCATGCAGTCTGGTGAAAACTCAAATACTGTATTACAGTGCTCAAATTATCCATGACATAAAAACAAACAATTTGATTTTTCTTTCAATTTTGGGGGTGGAATGTGATCCGGACATGACATTCGTGCATTTTGTTTGCTTGGTTTGGTGTCTCATGGGCTGCACTTTTCAGACATTATTCATATGATTCTCTCTCTCTCTCTCTCTCTCTCTCTCTCTCTCTCTGTCTCTACAGGCTGCAGACACCTCCCACTTAATTTCTAAGTTCATTCTCTCTCCATCCAGTTTCAATCTCTCCCTTGATTTCCTTCTTATTTCTGCTGGGATGAAATTCTGCTTCACATCACACATCATTAGACTAGCATACAGTGTGTGTGTGTGTGTGTGTGTGTGTGTGTGTGTGTGTGTGTGTGTGTGTGTGTGTGTGCGTGTGTGTGTAGCTGGAGGGATGTGACTAGTGCGGTCTCCTGTAGTAAAGGTGTATAATGAATAAAAGATGGGTCGGTTCTTGACTGACTGACACATGGTAAAAACTTCTACAGACTACAGTAGTTCTAAAGCGTGACAGTGGGTGAAGCCCGTTTACAGATCTACTGTCTATCATTATACACACACACACACACACACACACACACATGGATGCTGGAAACTTACGACACATACTGCAATGGTGTGTTTCAAAAAGTACCCAGCAAAAGAAAAACTTACATTCCTGTGGTCTAACCCTGTCCAAAATTAACCATTGTTTACGTATATTTGCTATAGCTTTTTGTTTTTATTTGTAGTACAACCATATAACCACAAATTAACACTTTTACTGTTTTTCTACAGTAACCGTAGTTTAACCGTGAACCTCTTTTATTATAATACAATATTCAAAAGAGACTTTACTGTTTACAACATAAATGCACACATATATTCACAAACAATTATTCTTCGCAGTTCTGTTAAAAGTGTATTATTGCTTCGATATTAAAGATGAAACTGAATTCACAGGGGATATACATTTGTTACGACATGAAAATATTGGGCAGGACTCATTAAGTTTTGATTGGATCGTTTTTTTTACAAACCTGTGACTGTTTCAGTATGATTTTATTTGTTGACCATTTATTGAAGGATGAGACCGTAAAGAGGACACAACGCTGTTGCGTGTATGTGAAAGCAGCTGTTAACACATGTTACAGGTTTTTAGTTCATCTTTTAAAGAATCTTTATTTTATGAGTGTAAGGGTCAAAAAGAGCTAAAGCAATTAAAGCGGTACTTCCCCCCTAAATCAAAATTTGCGCCTCTTTTACTCACCCTCAAGGCATCCTAATAGAAATTTCTCGTGGTAGAATAATCCAGTCGGAGTTACAATACCACTTATCCTTTTGCTTCCAAGCGGTAGAATTGGAGTGAACAGGTGTTGATTTTTAGGAGCTCCAAAAAGTGCATCCATCGATCAAAGAACTACTCGACACGGCTCTGTGGTCTTAACAAAGGTCTTCTGAAGCGAATCGATGCATTTGTATAAAAGAAATATCCATATTGACAGAGCTATTAACGTGGATGTCTCGTTTCCTTCATCTCTCGAATGCGCGTGAACCAGAGGCTTGTTTTTCTAGCAAATGACGATGTCGAAAGCTCCCGCCAGAGTAGATGCTATCCTATTGGAAGAAAAGGAAATATGCAGCGTACATCATCAAAACTTTCTTCGTCTATGAGAAGCTAATGAGAAACTACTGTGTCTCGTCTTTGAACACCAAACATAGTGTTTTCTATAAGCACTCCTGTTTCCCCCGGGCCCATTCGAGAAGGCGCATGATCGCGTCACGGGGTTTTACGGTTGAAAAAACAAAACAGGAGGGTGGGGGGAACCCATGTAACCATGACAACTCCGTTGCATTTTTACAAACCATACACACAGTTTTCTATAAGTGAAGGTACTCAAGACAAACGCATCACGTTTTCTCCAAGTGAAAGTAACGTTACACAGGAGAATCATGTCGCGTGTTTACAAGCCACACACATTGTTTTCTATGAGTGAATGTACAAACGTTTCACAGTGACATTACTTTTAAGTTGCCACAGGTCCCTGAGGTCTTACCTAAAAAATACCGGTACTTACAATGTCTTTATTTGCAGCTTTGCCTCGTTCAGTGTGGAGGATTTCCATTGAAAACAAAATAAATCCATCGCTCTCTTGTCTCCTGAGGCTGAGATAATTTATAGTTTATACTGTATATTAAGTTAAACACGACTTATCAGGAAATTCTAGAAAGAATGTGCATAAAATGAAGCAGTGGAGATATTTGGGGCATGGGGTGTCTATTTTTCAGTTTACTTCTTCCGCGATGAACGTCAACATTTAAGATTATGTAAACCTGACCCCTCATGCAGAGCTAAATCTAGATTAATCTGATCCATTCTGACAAAATACACAGTCCAAATCCGTCATTTGCCAGATGTAAGAAACACTTGATTGTATGAAAATCAACACGTGCAGACATATGTTATAAAAACGAGAGCAATGGTTAAAACAGAGCTGTAAAGTCATATAGGTGGATGATGTTAAACTTCATTTAGTGATGTTGGAGTGACACGGCTCTCTCGTCTGCGTGTTTGTCCCTGGTGTTGTACACAGAATGAATGATGATGAAGCGTTTGAAGGCTTTTATAATAATCAGACGTGAACCGAGGAGGAGATGCTTTACTGAAATGTTTTCTAACAAGCTCCCGGCTGTCTGACACTCGGACCAGTCACGCCATCCCTGCGCTCATTAACAGACACGCGCACACACTTATAATAGATAAGACATTCTGTCTTATTTTATAGCAGGCACACACGCTTACAGCAACATTACCTGCTTACTAATCTACACAACACATCTTTAAGATCCCTCTCATAACACATCCAGAGTGTGTTCGGCTTTAATCGGCTGGATGTTCAAGTCTAAATATTTAACAAGCTTCTGTTCGATTGTCTGAGAGAAGTACAAAACGGGGTGATGATCTAATATTATGTGCTTCACATTAAAGTCACCTGCGGGTCGCAAGAACACAACGTTCTTTCTCAGAAAAAGTTGTTTGAATAGAGGAGATTTATTGGAGGTCTTGGTTATCAATGTAATATTGCACAGATGTTGCTCTTTCATTGCTTAGGAGATTTGATGGATTTGAGCAAAGATGATGTCAAATGTTTCTCCTTAGATTGCTAAAATAACACGATTCAAATACATGAAGGGAGGTGTGAAATGAATGTGGATTGTGGAGGTAAAATAATTTGGATTTGGGTCAATGTGATGAGAAATATTTGAGTTTATATTGAGATCTTCAATAGCATTGACTTTGGATTGCCGACTTGACAAATCTGAGGTCCGATTGAGACATCTCTAATGAATGCATTTGGGATATTTCTGTCTCTTTCTGATGAGAAGTGTCTGAGATGCAGATGAGACTCAAGCAAAAGTTTCCATTTGCTTTCTGCGTTTATGAATTTGGCCTGCGCTGGATACAATCCAAAGGTAAAAGTTTTTAAGGAGATCTTCTTTTTATCATTGGGGACATGTTTAAAATGCGTTGTATTATGTGTTGAATTAGCAATATGTTTGAAAGAAAAGGAATGAAAGCTGGGGAATAACACACATGAACAGTCGACTGGATAACATGATCCGCTTGTAATTAACGACTCTCCACAGTTTCACATTTTAATTGCTCCTGCCAGCGGATGTGTCGCTCGTGTGAGGGTGCGAAAAGGATGAAAAATATTCTGTACAGTTTTGTGTTTTCTGCGTTTTGTTTTCATGAGGACAGTGGTTTCTTTCTTGAAAGTTATTTGGTTATTAGTTCTCCAGAGGAGACTTGAGAAAGTTCATGCATTCGTGGGAAGCACAAAGACGTTCATTACCACGGTAAGTCTGCACGCTGTGGATGTGAATGAAAGTGAGTAATGATTAATGTTTTGATCTCTACAGAGATGGACAAAAGTCTTCACGCTCGACCCGCAGTAACGCACTGACCCTCTGTATCTCTCTCTCTCTCGGTTTAATGAGAGGTCGGGCGGTGCGGCTCTGTGGGGTGGTTCGCACTAATCATGTGGGTGTGAGAGTCGAGGGCCGCCTGCCTGCCGGATATGTGTTATTAAGATTGTTCGCTGGATGACCCGGTGCGTACGAACCGCTCTCACGCAGACATGGTCCTTGTGAAGCCCCGAAGATGTTCGACCCCACATCAGCACTCACTGAGATTCTTCACATGATGCTACACAGATGCTATAAAAGGTTCCCATAAGAACCTTCAAATGTTCTTAAAAGAACCAACACTTTTATAACATATTTGTGAAACAAAGGTTTGAGGATTTTCAATGTTCAATGGTTTTCGAACAGGGGGGCCCACAATGGATCCAGGGGGGCCACAGATTTTGTGGCATTTTATGAAATATAGAAATTTTCATAGATTTTATGCAATCAAACATCAAAAAATCAGACCACCGACCCAAATAATTTATTTTCCAGCATTGTCTGACTGAATATGTTTTAAAGTTTCATTAAAATTGTATGTTAAAGGTTATTTGGGGGGGTGGGGGGCGCAAAGCGTTACACTCTACACAAAGGGGGCCTTACAATGAAAAAGTTTGAGAACCACTGCTTTAGTCTCAGATGTTACTCCTATAATCGAGACAAATGGAAAAATATAAACAGAAACAAATAAGAAAATTGTCGAGACCAATGAAGAGTATGAATGTGTAAAATAAATGTAAATTCTACACTGCAAAAAATGACTTTTCTTGTTTTCCAGTACAAATGTCTTGGAATTGTTGAATCAAGATACATTATCTTAATGAGCAAAATAACCCAAGAAAATTTCAGTGAATTTGTAAAACTAGCAAAAAAATCTGCCAATTGGGTAAGAAAAATAATCTTGAATTTAGTGACTAAGAACAAGGTAAACCATAATTCAAGAAATTTCATATTTTTTGTCTAAAAACAAGAATTCAAGAAATGCATCTTGATTCAAGAATTCTAAGACATTTGTACTGGAAGAAATACATGTTTGCCATGTAAAGGTAAATAATCTAGATTTGGGTGCATTTAAGGTTTGAGTTCTTATTGAGATCTTTAATAATATTGACTTTTGATTGAAGACTTGACAAACCTGAGCTCAGTTTGACATATGGTTGAAATCTCTTCTAAAACTGGAGACATATATCAGATTTCTGGCTCGTTTTCTCAGGAGAAACATCTGAGATGCAGATGAGATGTTTCCATTTGCTCTCCGTTTAATATCATTGATGTGTAGGAGAAATAAGTGAGATGTTAAAGAGATCTCTTCTTATGTAATGTCAAGGTTGTGGATACTTTAATGCTAATGTCATTTACAAAAACTGCAGCAAACAACAGTTTAAACCGTCTGTGAATCAAAAGTTTAAATAAGCATATAGAGACTTCTCATACGGTCTATATTTAAGTCTGTTTTCTGTGGTTTTATGGTGGTTGTAAATCTGTGTGTGTTTTCTGTGCTTACAGGAGTCCAGGGATGAGATGGAGCACAGGTCAAGTGTCCGACTGATTTGGTGGAATAAAGTGTGAAATGATGGGTGGGTTAAAACAACACGGGCACAGACACATCACAGAGGAGCCCAGGAGAGAGAGAGGGAGAGAGAGACACAGGTACTGTATGAACATTTCACTTACATTTGTGAATAATATGCAAATTTGTTTTTTTCGACTGTGATTCTACAAAAATCTTGGTTGGGGGTCTCCTAAAGAAAAATGTTAGCGCAGAGCCCGTTGAGAGAGAGTCACTGGTCTCAGCACATCCCCTGAGTGAGCTGCTATCTGCAGGGAGCATCTTTGACTCGATGATCGTCCCTGATCTCCTCGCTGTGTCTTACTCTTATTGCGTTTCGGCGTCTCTCTCTCTTTCTCTCTCGCCCCCCAGGGAGTCACTGCTACCTGTCACCATTTCCGCCTGCAGGCAGCTGAACCAGGGATGGGGAGGGGGGCCCCGCTGTCACCGTGCCCGCTGGAAGAGTCACCTTTCTGGGATATGAATCCTAATGAGGTGGGGGGGAGCCAAGACAGATGGGGTGGATTGGAGGTCTGACATGCCAGCGTGCCGCTGAGCTGCCAGATTATTTTTGGTCATTTATAGCTATAGTTACTTAAAAATACTGTGTTACGAAGCCAACCGAGGTACAACAGAATGCCTCACGCACACACTGAGAAGTGTAATGCATGCCACGATCTTATAAAAATCAGTAGGGGCGAGCAGTTTGACCAAAATAGCCTAAGAGTACCAAACATTTTAGATCACAGTAAGGGTATAAAATACAATCATTTTGCCCGATAATCAGTCTTGTTTTTGCGTAGGTGTGTGAGATTTGGATTGTGTACAGTTATAGGAAAATGGATTGTGTTGAGTATCATCTTGTCTATTTAAATGTATTTTTAGGAGAAATAAAAACAGATACAAACAAGACCATCGTTTAAACACAGGAGAAATGTGGAGGTGAAAAACGAATGAATATTGTAGACGTAAAATTATCATTTGGGTCAATTTGATGAGTTCATATTGAGATCTTCAATAATATTGGCTTTCGATTGCAGACTTGACAAATCTGAGCTCAGTTTGAGAGATTGTTGACATCTCTTGTGAAAGATTTCCGACTCTTTTTCGTAAGAGAGATATCTGAGATGTAGATGTAACTAAGGGAAAGTTTTTTCTCTTCATTTAATGTCATTGATGTTTAAGAAACAATCAAGATACTCGAGATGATTTTTCTTTCTTATTGGTCAGGAGATATTTCCTGCACAATGCCGTTTCCCTTCAGCAGTAATGTTGCGATGTGAGTCGCTCTCTTGAGCTCTCGGTCGGGTTGAGCTGACCGGTCCGCTCCAGAAGGTGTGTGTTCTTCTGTTGTTGATACTTCTGTGTTTTAGGGTCATCGTACCGTTGCATCACCCAACTTCTGTTAAGCTTGAACAGGCGGACAGATGGTCTCATATTTTCCTGGAAAATGTCCCGATAAACTTGAGAAATCTTTTTCTGTTGACGAAAGCTAGACGACTCTGGCCAGCACCTCTAGTCTTACTTCAGCAACTGGACTCCAGTTGGGAATTTAGAGACTTAAAGGGACAATTCACGCAAAAATTGAAAATTCTTTATGTTTACATGCCCTCGTGACTTTGATATTTGAAAGATTGTGGGTAATCGAACAAAACTGACGCCCATTGACTTTTGACAATTGCATGGACACCATACCACAGTGACGTTTCTCAAAATATCTTCTTCCGTGTTCCACAAAAGAAAGAGTCACATGTTTTGAACCACAGGAGGACGAATAAACGATGTCGAAATTTTTTGGGGAACTATCCCTTTAATGTTTATGGCTAAATAATACAACTTTATTTAAGCAGACTCTGTTTGCATTATTTTCATTTAATTTATCCGTGGTAAACCCAAGGGGTCACATGCAACAACCTATAGTGTTTCTCACGTCGCACGAAAGGCAAAGATTGTCAAGATTTTATCTGACCCACTCAGTGTCTCCAGTATGTTAATAATGGCTTCTCGAAGATTCGCTCTGAAACACTTGCGAGCAGCGCGGATTAATGAGAAAAAGCACGCAGAAATCACTTCTCTCTCTCCTGTCAGTGAGATATAATTTAATCTCATTTCCCTTCCTCTACCTGACACCCATTACGTGTCACTATCTCAGCCATTGAAATTTCAGGCCGAATCGCATTAAAATGACAATGACATAATCATAACTCGTCTAAACATCCCGGTCGTGCGGCGTGGAATCCATCTGAATAAACACAAGCAGATGACAGACCCTCCAATCATATTAGCTGCCCGCAGCAGGAGGAATAAAGAGACGCAGACGCCCGCCGGGAGAAATGAGGCTTTTACACAAACAAAGCCACTCATTAAAGATGTGCGGCCTGTGTCACACACAACGCACACAAATACTGTATGACAGCACCGGTCGGATACGACTTTACAGCTGAGATGTTAACACCTGCTATTGACTTCCGGCTCGGGGGTCCGGTCAAAAAAGGTCAGACAGGACGGGTCGCCGTTTACATCCGCCATTAACATGAGATCAAATGGGTCCTGTCATTCTTGTTAAGGAAGGCTTTTATTTTGTAGAGATATTTTGCACAATGTGTTAAAGCACAAAACTAAATGTAGGCATAAAAATGGGGAACGTCTATCTTACAAATAGCTCACAAATGGTTAATGTTATTTTCGTCGAGGGCTTTTTGATTTTTATCTGATGTTGTTCAGGGTGAATCTATTTATCTACATTTACTCATAAGATCTTTACGGGGACAGGTGAAAATGTATTTTTTTTGTACGAAAATGCATCTTGGCTAAACATGAGCTTCATTGCATTAATTCTGCTGCATTAATGTGTCGTTTCTCCAATAGACCGGAGGAAACTCTAAACAGAATTGTCCTTAAAATTAAACTGTTTTTTATTTCACAAATAGAAAGAATAAATTGCACAACAAGTCGCCATTTTCTCCTCGGCTAATCGATGATGCTGATAGTTTATATTTCCATAAAGGAAAGGTCAGCAGAATGCAAATGTTAGTTCTCATCAAAACTGCGCTGGATTGGCCAATAATGCAGAGTCACAAAACCATTTATTTCATTTGACTTCGGGTAAACAACATCAGGATTTATCTTATTATCAACAGCAAGATTTTCAAAAAATTCTGCCAATAAAAGTTTGAATTAATCCGAAAAAAACGACCCATGATCACGTATTGGAAAAGTCAAGTAAATTTTAAGGACGCTGTATTTGTTTAAGTTTGTGTTCCTATAAAGTGAATGTGCCGTGCTCTGTGTTTAGATTGTGCTGATGTAATTAGCAATTTAGCTTTGTCATTGTGATTTACTGTCTGTAGTTTGGCTCTCTGCTGGCGACAGTGCAAGTCTAAACAAAAAAATCACTCTATAATTTTCAATTAGCGAACGACAGAATCCTTTACCATCTTCAGCATAACACTGATGGCAGGCGAGTCGATTCATTGATGTTCACTTGTTAAATTAACTGAGCTTTTAGTCTTGTAAGGTTACTTTAATATTATTTATATCCCCTGTATAAGGCTGTGTTCCCCTAACCTAAAATCTTGCGCCGGATCGCTTTATGTAGATGGAAAATCCACGGATGAATAACCACAGGCAAACACGTTTAATTTTCTTCTTAAACACACAATTCTACGTTGTGATGTGAACACTCCACTAGCTGTATTTCATTTCAACACTTTGGACTGTGATGATGTTGGAATGTAATGAACTTTAAAGTTTTACTTTACTTACTTTACATTACATATGGGATTTTATAGTCTGTTTAATATTTGACCTGTGATTCACTCTCCTTTATCTTAAATGTGTGCTTCTCTTTTTTTCACAGTGTGATAACCACTGTGCGTGTTTGTGTGTGTGTGTGTTTGTGTTTGTGTGTGTGCGTACGTGTGCCATCTGTGTGTCTGTGTGTATTAGTACGTGTGTATATTGTGTGTGTGGAGTTGCAAGTTCCGTGTTTTATACATGGGTGTGTTTGAACCGGTGTGTGCATCTTTGTTTTCACCTTTTTTGTTTTTACTTGTATAACTTTAAATATTTTGTCAATATGTTTCATACTGTTGCTTTGTAACAATGAATATTGTAAAAAGCGCTATATAAATTGACTTGACTTGACCTGTAAACACCTGATCTCCTGCACACAAGAGTGCACAGACCCAACATTATTTGAAGGCAAACCATATTAACAATACGTGACATAAATTGCAGCTGAAGTGGGATTCTAACAATTTACGACAATAAGTTTTTTTTTTTTCATTTATTTTGTATAAGTTTATGTAGACAGTGACCTTTGGCTTGACTAAGATACACAAAGCCATTAAATATATCCATCAGCGCACAGGCACTTGTAATTCCCATAAAATGCTCTAGTTGACTTTTGCATTGATGTGTGCCGATGTGTCTTTATGTTTTCATTTATTTACCTAACAATTAGACTAATCTTTTATTCTGTAAAACTAAACTATAGTAATTTCAGCCATTTTAAGATACTGTTTAAAAGGAGCAATTGGACTGAATGTGATGTGGCAACATACCCAAGTGCCTCGCAAATATGCCTACATTTTAGTTTATTGCTCTTTTGGGGGGTGTAAATTGAATGGGGTCAAAATCTAAGAGCTCTATTGCTTTTACATGACTTGAAAACATGCTAGTGCTCGTGCACACATAGGCATATGGTGTTGTGCTCTGTGTGTTTGTCAGTTCGTGTTTATCCATTTGTGCCACAAACCGCTGTGTGATAGAGCCAAACTCTAGGAGGAGTGCGTTGATTTACAGAGAAGAGGAAAGCGCGGGTGAAAGATGAGTGGATATGTGAGAAAATTGCGCTCATTTTCCCCGGGCATGTTCATTCATTTGTGCGAAAGCGCGCGGCGCACTTCTCTGAGAAATAGAAAGCGCGCGCTTTAGCGGGTCGCCAAATGTACCTGCCAACTTCAATACTGCACGAGCCGCCGCCTCGCGATCAGAGACAAAACCAACGGGACGTTTATTTCGGAGGTGCAAAATATGTATCTGTGAAAGAACTTTAAAATGTGATGACATTGGGATTTTTTTCAGGCATATTCTCTACAGGCTGCTTAGATGTATGGAGAGACAACACATATTCTACATGAAAAACAATTGACATGTTCTCCTTCAGACACCTCTGCTAGGGTCGTTCGTTCTCATTAATCATTTATGTCACAATTATGTTACCTGTCGGTCATTTGAGCGTCGGTGTTTTCTGTCACTCGTTCGCGAGGGGGCGGTGACGCGCTTCATTGTACGCGTTCCGCTGCGTCTCACACGCACTCTGATGATGGACAAACTTTGAGAGGCGTTGCTGATCTGTTAGTTTTCTGAACTGATTTTGCTTTATTTTCTTTCTTTGCCCATCTGTGCCAGGGCAATACATGCGTTCAGTTGGAAATGTAGCCTATGTTTCAAAATAGGCTACAGATTTGTTCCCCAGATCCACTTGCCCCATCTCTCTCTCTTGCGCTCTCACACACCCAGTGTGTAAATCTCTCTCTCTGTCTCTCTCTCTGTCTCTCTCTCTATGCCTCTCTGCGTTTGCCTTGTTTGTGATATACGAGATGCTTTTAGCGAAGAATTCGTTTGAAAACATCAACGTCACCTGAACGGGAATAGTGCTTTCTGTATTTAATGCGTCGTATTTATCATTTTATTATTTAACGTCAGCTGTGATTGTCACTTAGATTATTCTGAGCCAAAATGTATATTTGCGGTTATAACAGTATATAAATGATATAATGGTTTGTGTTTAACCAATAGATTACATGTTTTATCATACAGGACCACTTTTACTGGATGCAAATTATGCGTAACGCGTAAGAACCCAAGAACTTCAACTTTTGCCACAGTCCGTGTTAAAACTACCAGTGCGCTTATAATAAAAGCCGAACTGGGGGTCGTTTGACCTGTTGGCATTCACGGTCGATATTCGTTCATTCAGAGGTAGGGCAAGAGAGAGACTAGTCTAAACGCAAGACTTCACTGAGCGTGCGCCCGGCGTGCTAGAGAGAGAGAACGCAACACCGTTTCTTTTAAAAACACCAAACGGCGGCGGTAATGAGGGCATTAGACGCGAACGCCAGCTGACAGCAGAAGTTGCCGCACTAACTTTTCACCTCAAAGCCGCGAATGGATGTGCGCTTCACTAATGAGAAGAGCTGAGCTGCCCTGCTTCGTAACTAAGACAATACACGTTGGGTTATCGTTACGCGGACAGTTAAAGCACCTGCCTCGAACCCGTTCCCCTCCTCGGATGTTTTTTGCCTGGTGATTCGTGTCCGGTATATGTCCACTCCACGGGACTAGTGTTCTCGTGAACGAAAGGTGCGATGAGGCTGATCTGCTGGAGCGTTCTGCTGTTCATCCAATGGATCCTACGACAGGTATGAAGAATCCATTTATAAAGTCTGACAAAATGCGTCTAACGAAATGTAAGTGCATGAGGATTTCTATAAACTTGTAGATGGAGATTAAAGCTACTTTCCGTATCAGCGAATGGTGAAATCACTGCGTGATAATATATTCTGTCAATAACCAGAAAGGTGCGAAAATCCGCAAAATAATTTCAGGTGGTTATTGTGAGCCACGCAGAACATCTGTGGTGCGCTTTTCCCTCTGTTTTTTTCTACACAAATCTGCTAGTAACTTTAATATTATTAGGGAACACTTTTCTTTTCTAAATATTTGCTTTTTTTACGTATTGCATAAGGTTGCTTACCTCAAGTTTAATTGGGAATGTGTGTAAAATGAACTGTAGTGATTTGAATCTGTTTTTGGGGAGGACAGTTTAATACATTATGTTTAAAAATAAAATTGATCCTTTTAGAGTGCAATATAAATAACATTTATCTTTATAACATCAGCGATCATTCCCACACAGAGCTGGTTGTTGTGTTTTATAAGGAATAATTGGTATAATTTAGATTACACTCACATTCTCTACAACAGCCCTCATCATTTCTTTTCATACCGGCCTTCTTAATGTTTGTGCAGTGAACTGATATAAAGAATGATGCATTATTTTGTTTTTAAATGTTTCCATTATGCTGAATTTTTGCTTCAGGTAGAGTCGCAGAAATATTGCAAAGGATAAAGCAGTCACATTAAGGCGGTTAATGTGACTGTAACCGATGTGTGTGTGTTACCTGAATTTACAGAAGAAGTTTCATCATCTGGTGTCGTAATAACATTATCCTGAATCCTTCTGACTCTCTGGAGATGTAGTTGTTTGACTTGAAAGCATTTTTGTCCTGAAAAGATTACGCTTTTTCTGTTTGTCATCCGGTTCAAAACCACTTTTCTTCAAACAAAGACATCTTCCAGACATCGTAACACACTCCCTGTGGAATCAGCTAGCCATTATCTCACTATGGACAGGTTTATTTGAAGACACCTGGAAAACAAAAATAAGGAAGGCCATTTAGGACAAGTAGAGTTTATTAGGGGTATTTTTATAAACCGAGCGCCATCTTATTGATGATCCCATTACCTCCCACTGTAACTATATGATCATGTCATAATGACCCAACAGTAAATCTCAGCCATGCATCACGGCTTTGTCCCGCCATGCACACGGCACAGGAATGTAGCTTGAATCTTTTACGCTTGAGGGGTTCATTTTTATTTACGTCTATATTCCATTCTTCACTTGTGCAATATAATCTCATATTTAATGTGACTCATTTCTCGAGGTTTTACTTAATTCTTTATGTGCCTAAACTGAGTGATTATTAGGGCATATTTTTCTTCCGATTACATTTTTACTGTTGTGTGCATCTGTGCAGAACTATATAGCTCTTTAGTTTTAAGAGTTTGTTCCCACAACGCAACTTTATTTGTATTAGATGGGAGTTTGAGTGCCTTTGAATTGTAGATGTTGTATGTTAATTGTAAGGGCGCTCAGCAGAGCCGTGTTAGAGCATGTCGAAATGAGTCCTGTCTTATCAGCTACTAATAAATGGATCTAATTTACAAAGCTGTATTCAAAAAGTTGCACCAGCAGGGGGTTCTCAGCCGCCCTGTTAAAACCCCACCCGCTTGCTTGTGTGTAATCCATCATATTAATGCTAAAAGCACGGAATCCAGCCACAGCATCGCTTTGATTTCTCTATTTAATCTGTGATTGTTGTTTTTCCTGATACCTCTCTTTGATTGACAGGTGATAGCATAATGATGGTATAAATTGATGCATACAGAAGAGGTCACACGGTGCGTTGTGCATACGTGTTTGATAGCTTGCATGCATGCACCTCACACCCTACATTATGCATTCAGATACTTGCATGCATTGAAAAGTGAACTGCAGAGTAAGATCAACATTTTTTGTACGTAGATCTTAATATAATATCAAAGAAACGTTATTTGCTGTGATAAAGTTGTACGTTAATTTACAATTATATGTAGTCATTTAGCAGACGCGTTTATCAAAAGCAACTTTATTCACTCCACATGGTGTGTCAGTTAACTCATTGTGTCTTGAGGTTAACTGAATGTGTTCGAATCTTGTGGACTGTAGGCCTTAGTTAAAATACATTTTTAATCAACAACAGGAAAATAGTTCAGTTGTGTTGCATTTGAAGCTTTTTTGGATTTCTCCTCTGATTTACAACAGTGTTTGTCTATCTTCACCAATCAGTAATTTGTAACGCTTTACCATAAGATTGTATTCATTAATATTAGCTTACAATGAATGATTTATTTGACATCCTTTGTTTGTCTTAGTTAATATTAGTTGATACAAATACAATTGTCTGTTCATGTTAGTTTGTTGTGCATTTTCTGCTGTTAATACATTCAACTTTTATTAGTGTTGAAATTAAGTGATTATGCAGAATTGTTTTATTGTCATTTCATTGTGACTAATTTAGTTAACTAATGTTACCAAACACAAACCTTTTGAAAAACAAAGTAAAACACGGTAACTGACAAAGAAAACTAAGTTTATGTGTAATATACAGTTATTTGGATGGGATACACCTTACCGCGAAAAAAAAGAATAGTATTTTGTGGTAGTTTTTTATTATTTACTATTTATAGAAGTTTGGAGAAATCGTTTTTGTTTTTATTCTGTGAACTAGTAACAATATTCCTTCCAAATTTTATAAAGAAATTGCTTCTATTTGCTGAAAATGAAAACAGGAGAAACAGGTGGAAATAACGGAAAAGATCGTCTGTATTTTTTCAGAACTCAAATACTGCATTGGAAAAAAGTTAATATTCACTTTTAATCGATACAACAGAAATATTTGTACTTAGAAAATAATAATTTTTTTAATGTGAAAACCTGGATTTTTATCAGTTTTATGTTTCTTGTTATGTTGTCAGTCTTTCACATTGCTGTTGGATGACTTTATCACTCCTGAGGTTTGATTTTGTTGAAATTCAACCGACACTGGACTGGAATGACCACAATACATTTCAAAATTATGATTAATTCATAATGGTCTCTTATTTTTTTCTGTGGCTGTGATTTATATAATATGCAATAAATATTTTTTGGAAAAAACATTTTTTTAACATTTCTGATTCTAGAACTAGACACAGTTAATTTGGAATAAGATTACAATCCTAAATTACATTTGTAAAGCAGGAATTTACTTGCCCTCACCGTAGCCTACTCATGTCAGAGTTGTGCTGTAGTGTCATTTCAGTTGTGTTGTGTTTAGCCACTTTGACATCACATCTCCCCACAGTAGTTTTAAATATATAAACTTGGGATGCTCTCCGGCTGCGCGATGCCCGGACAAAACACAGATTTCATTACATTTTTTATTGAACATCCACTTCATTCATAAATGAAGCCAAGTGATGTAAACGGCTGCTCTCGTCAGCTCTTGGTAAAACATTTTTTAAAGACCTGAAAAATATAGACACGAATAATGATGGTTTTGCTTACAACCCCTATTCAAGTGATGCCTACCCAAGGTCTTTCCCGGCGACCACTTTATTCATCAGACGTCCTGTTAGCTTGACCGATGATGGGGAACGTGAAAAACAGATCGAAAGATCTCCTCAGCTCACCTGTGCCGCATCACCTTTATCACAGATAGTCAGAGGAACCAATCTAATACTCAATTCTGCGTTAACTACCCAATCAAGGGACACCAATTACTCCAGTCCGCCCACCAGCTGCCTGGTCCAGCAGATGTATCATATTTTTCCGAGGAGGTAGATCGAATCTCCCCAGGCAATCTGAGCGAGAGAGCAGAAGCACTGGGCTCAACATCAGACCGTCCTCGGAGTGCCAGGAACGTCCTCGGCCAGCTGCCGCTCTGCCTGGTGAGGTCCCGACTTACTCCTGCATCTCTGTGTCGAGTCCAGCCGACGCGGCGAGAGATGCGAGTGAGCCACGGCTTTGGATTTATTGATGGTGATGTTGAGCTCGGAGAAGCTTTCGGCTCAGGCACCGATTCAAAAAAACATCTTGATCCAGCTTCGAGTGAGACTAGTTCACGCAATAATGAAGTTTCTGTTAGCATTTATTTCACCTTTACTGTATGTGACTCTTTATGGAACACAAAAGAAGATATTTTGAGAAATGTCTCAGTGGTTGTGTGTCAATACAATGAAAGTCAATGGGTCCAGTGTTGTTTGCTTACCAACATTCTTCAAAATATCTTCTTTTGTCACCTCAAATGAAAATGAATAAATGATACAAGAACATACAGTTTTAGAGACATTTTGTAGAAACTTGTAGTTAGAACTCATTTCATTGTGTCAGTGGCTCATGTTGATATCTAGAAAGCTTAGAAGACTCTCAAAATATCCCCGTCATTGAAAAATACAACATTGCATGTGGTGGAACCTGTATTGGTGGTTCTCAATCGTGGCTCCTTAAATAATTTTTACACAGCTTTGCCGACCCGATGCACAGCTCGCCAGCGTGTCAAAAGTCACGGCACACGCCACGTAATGGATGATACTGTTGTCAGATTGTTCCTTTCCTGGCTCAAGCCTCTTGCGCATTACATCTTCCAGACAAAAAGGGAGGAGATACTAATAGATTATAATGTCTAAATGGGAATCAATTTGGAAATATTCCCAGCTACTCGCCCTGCCTACAAAACACGTCGTGCCGTATGTGGTTTGCTCAAGACATTTCATCTTCAGTGAAGCTGCTTGACGAAATCATTTACAGTATAGGCATTTAAAGTTGTTGACGTACAGTTTAGCTGATGTTTTAAAGGGGTCATATGATAAGGTTAAAAAGAATATTATCATTTGTTTTAAATGTAATGCAATGCGTAGAGATGATTTAAGGTTCAATAACGCTGTATTTTTCACATACCATGCATGTTTGTATCTCCTCTCTAAAACGCGCAGATTTTTTACACAGCTCATCGCTCTGAAAAGCGAGGTGTGCTACGATTGGCCAGTTAACCAGTGCGTAGTGATTGGTCGAATATTGCCAGCGTGTGACGGAAATGTAACGCCTCCTTACCATATTTGGAATATCAGGTTCCAAAGCAATTGTACTGATAGGTACGCCCCCCTTACTTGCGTATACATTTGGACGGTCTTAGCCAAATCATACCTCCTAATGACGTGGATTTGTGGGGATGTGGTTACACGAGGCGTTTCAGGCAGGTCTGGGTGAGCATTCGCTTTTAGATACAATGCATCTTTTGTTTCAACAATTAAAATTTTGCAGTTTTACGTGTCTAATACATGCATGGGCAACTCATAACACACCGAAGACACAGGGAAAACCCGTATTCGCTCCATTTGACCCCTTTAAATAAAGCGGTCAGCTGCAATACAAGCCACAAAAATGACATGTAAGACCAAGTTTGATACGTTTTGATGATTTTAGTATTTTTTGGTTGACACAATATAAATGTGCAGTGTATATTGCCAAACCCCAAACTGCTATGGAATAAAAAGCAAAGGTCAAGGTTCTGTGTTTAGCAGGTGGTTGCTGTCAGGACGGTTACATAGAGCAACAATTGCTCTGCAATTACCGGCGCTGAGATTCTGCCAGAATGACGAGAGTGCATAAAGACTTGATTAAGAGGCATTAAAGTGGGCGTACTCAAACCGTGCAGCCCACTGGATTTCACTCCCCATCTTTGGCTTTCATGGAGAGAAACAAATGCGGTGAAGTTAGGGTCTCACCAAGATGCTGACGTGGATTTGAGTCTTTGTATCTTTTTTGCATGTGATAATGAAGCCACAGGGAGAAAAACAAGGAAGTGCGGGGGTGAGGTGAGACAACGGTTGGCCACGGACCAGAGAGACGGGGAAAAAGCGCCATGCAGGCGCCAGATAGACACGTCCGAGGAAGTGTGATGTGATGAAAGACGAAACGATGAAGTTTGTGATGGTCAGTCCAAATTAAGATCGCGTCGCTGCCCTAGTTAGGAAGTCATTAGAGATACGAGCGGATTGGCATAAATGTGTTTTTCTTTTTAACACGCGCACGCTCGCAAGCAGGAATATAGTTCACATCAGCAGGGACGCGCACGATGCCCCTGAAACGCTGAACCGCGCGAGGCCTTGTCCATAAATATGCATCATGGTGCTAAAACTGAATGTGAAGTTTGTCATTACCTTGCATTTGTGCAATCTCTACGTGCTTACGTCTGTTGTGTAGAGAGGACAGCTGGAAACGTGTCTTCGTACAACACAATCTCATGGCAAGAGGAGGATGAATTCGAAGTCTGCTTTCGAAACAGTGATGTGATCACTTTCATTGCTTTCTGCTAATAATCATACGCTTTTCTGCATTACACATCATAAGAATTCATATATATTTGCAGCAGGCTGGTTAAGACGTTAAGCTTTTGTGCGCGCCCTTGTTTGCAAGGGTTTGAGTTTCTCTCGGTTACCCGGCGTCGGTCAGACGGACCTCTGTGCTGGTTGTGATTAATAACAACACACCTGCGGTAGATATATGACTGTGGATTTTGTGCATGTAATGAAATATTACGGAGTAATCCGAATGATGTTCAACACTGTAATACTAGTGTGCTCAGGGTCAGAGCGGCGCGCACCGACTCAACATCAAGGATTAGTTTTTATCATTTTTTTAATATCTCTCCCATGGCTTGTAATGCATTAATTTAGACACACATTGAATTTATTTGAAAGAGGGGGGAGGGAAAAAGGCAATAGTCTTTTTTTCTGGAAATAATGATCTGGGAGTGTAGTGCCTGTGGACAAAAAAAATAGAAGTGTAATAATAATGACAAATAGAAGGATGAAAATCGGCCCCAAATCCTGCCGACGTACACGAGTACCAAGCTTTTATTAAAAATTTTAATATCAAAGCCCTTGTACCACCCGAATCAAATTATAATTTGAAAGAAGGATGAAAAAATGGGACGCAAGAAGAGAAGAAGTGTTGACATTGTGTCGTTTGAGAGGGAATTGACGGTCTGAATCCTCAGCTGCTCCACGTGGGACTGTTATTCAGCAGGGGTGGGCATCTTTTTAATATCGGCTGCTATATTCTTTAAGGAGGTATTAAAGGTTATTCAGGTCAAGAAAGAAGAAAAACCACCACATTGACATTTTATGAAATCAAAATTGGAGTTACGTGACTTTTAGTTTACCACAATTTGAGGCAATTTCTACCCAATAAAATATTCTAGTGCTCGGCACGACTGAAAAGATGTATATTAATTATAAAAAATAACCTGAGCTTATTTTCATGCTTGTTTCGTCTTATTTAAAATCATTTGAAGTCATCACGACTCCCTCTTGGAAGTTTGTTGAGGCCCTTGGTTGAGAAACACTGGAGCAAATTTTTTGCTCTTAACATTTTCTTTTCCACAAAAATAGACTTATAATGATTCATCTGCAGGGGATGTTTTTTCAGTTATTTTCCAACCAAACGCTCTCTAGAATGAGAGTGCCTTTACAGAAAGTACATGTTTTCGAGTGTGAAAGCAGTATATTATCCTTTCAGTCCAATTTTTACATTCTTCTTAGAAATATACTTTATCAAAATTAGTTGTGTATTCTAAGTTTTCTACTATAACAATTAAAGTATACTTAAAAGTGCACTTGTATGAATCAAAGATGGTCACCCAGGCAAAAAGAGTGCACTAAACATATAAATGAATTTAAAGTGCTCTATTAGTACGCACTAGTTTTGTTCTTAATGTTCAAAAAACTTTCCTTGAGTACTTTTTAAGATAACCTTAAAGGGATATTTCAACCCAAAAAGTCTGTCATCATTTACCCTCAGATTTTTCCAAACCTGTATAAATGTCTTTGCTCTGCTAAACACAAATGAAGATATTTGGAATAATGTCAGGAACCAAACAGATCTCATCCCCTATTGACTCCCCATGTATTTTCCCTACGTATTTATTCTTCTTTGATTACTGACATTCTTCCAAATATCTTCCTGTGTGTTTAGCAGAACAAATACATTTAGTAAATGATTGTGGGTGTATTCAAGTGTGCTATTTTGAGACACCATGAATAGAAGTACTAAAGACTATATTTTTTGTATATTAAGTACAAATGTAATGGGGTGGTTTCCTGGACAGGGCTTAAGAATAACTTAAATGTTAAAGGTGTCGAAAGAAGATCATTGTTTTGTCTCGTGATGCACACCAGTAATGTTTTTTGTAAGGTATTTATGTAATATCCCAATTTTACTAAGGCCTAGTCCTGTCTGCGAAACCACCCCAATTTGTATAGAATAAAATAAAGCACTCGACTGCATCGTAGCGTCTTCTAAATAATTGTTATTACAGTTAATAGATTATAACACTGAGCAATTCATTGTTACACTACACATTTTAAATTGGTTATAATTCTTTACAACTACATACAGTATAATGCATAACAACACACATTATGAAGAATTACAATGCATTTTACTCTTTAATAACTCTTTATTATGCATTATACATACATGCTTCAAGGAAGACTTAACGATTTTTACTAGCAGAATGTTTTTGTTTCTCACTTCGAGTCAAGCAACACAAGTTCGCTGTCTTTGCACTTCCATCTCTTTCTTTAACATCATCACTTCACCTCCGTCACTCTGTCTTCTCTTCCTCTTTTTGAAGCCAAACTCTTTCTCCAGGCCTCGCTGCTGCCCCTGATTAAAATGGAGCCCTTGTCGGAATAATATATGTGAGGCGAATTCCATGTCTCTGGACCCGAGCCCTAAAGTTTGTGTGAGTGTGTGTGTTTGGGCATGAAGCGGCTGCAGTGACCATCTTGAAGTTCTCTGAGCCCTGAAGAGTGTGTGTGTGTGTGTGTGTGTGAGTGTGTGTGTGTGTGTGTGTGTGTGTGTTTTGAGGCCTTTGGTGGCTATACTTGGATGGCAGACAGCAGCCCAGAGTGTTGAATAATATAGACGCTCAGCTTGGGTTATTCTTAATTAGACTGAAGGCTGCATCAGTCTCCTTTAACTTCATCCAAGTTTACCCAGAGGAGAATCTGTTTGTTGAGGTCAGCGACACACAAACACACACACAAACACGCACACACAAAGCCTGTCTAGCATATCGCATTGTGACATGTCTCAAGTGCTTTACTTCAGACTGTGCACTTTGTGAGACAGAAGACATTCTAGAGAAATGTATTTGCACTTTCTCTTCTGACTGAATTTCAAGATTTTTTGTGTGGATGTTTAGTAGATATGTTTTAATATTAACAAGACTCATCAAATCGGTGATTTGGTTCTATCTGACATTTTAGGAAAAATGTAGTTACTCTTATTCCTTGACAATTTATTTAAACAAGATGGTGTTTTTTCTTTACATTTTGGGGACTTTTTTTAAATTCATATGGAATGCAAAAAATGTTAAACTCAATTTCTCAAGGCGGCTAAGGATGCCTATAGAACCTAAACATTTCTAAGTGGTGAAATTATGAAAAAAATTACTTTAATATCAAAGTACATGAAATAACCTGCAAATGTTTAAAGAGAGATGCAATAGAGAGGAAAAAGCTCTGGTTTGCAGCTTTAATCTCAAATCTGAAAAAATATTTGAATATTAATGTTGATTAATCTTTTTTTAATATGGTGAATATATTAATAATGTTAAGTCCAGTTCGTCCATTATTGCTGAATAAAAATGAACCTACACTGTCTATTCTAGGGATGTCACAAATGGCAAAAATCCGATATTATTGTGATATTTATTTCATTTCTTAAAAGAAATAATCCTATCAGTCAAATTCATCTTTAGTTTAGGTTATTTTGTGTTTTGTCTTTTATTTGGTCGGTGACTCACACTGAATATACAAGTGAAGGGAGGCAGAGAGAGAAAGATTTTAACCATTGTTATTTTTACAGCAAATTTAACATTTGTAATGAATATTTTATAATTTATGATTTTACGTGCAAAATCAACAGGATATCACTAATCGTGTTTTTTTAATCACGGTTATTTTGCCCGTTGCGGAATTGTGACACCCCTACTCTATATTTTGCATTTTTCTCATTTTTACACTAGACTGCACCATCGGCTTTGCAAATGCTATTTTTTTTCTAGTATCTAGTATTCTAGTATTTAAAATGCAAAATCATGTCCTGCATGAACTGCCCTTAGAAGACAGCAGTCTATGTTGACTCTAGACTGCAGTTCAAAATTTGCAACAGATCTAATATTTGTGAGCGTGATGCTTGTGTTTTGGCGATTACAATCACTATCATTGATTCTTGCATCAGCCGTATTTTCTGGCCAACAGCAATCCTCACGGCCTCAATCACTGATCTCAAGTTACTTCATCTTGTGTTCCTGCTCACATAAAACCATCCTCCAAACGCGTTGAAGATTGCTGGTGTTGTGAAAGCAGTCCATATGTTCTGTCTCTGATCTCACGCGGCACTTTCCTGAAGATTCCACACTTGTTTGTGTCTGTATGTTACAGCTGGGGTGTAATGAGGACAAAGTAAAATACTTTCACAAACAAATCAAACAAAATATTGACAATGCAGCCTCATACGACAATAAAACCACTGTGTTGCATTAAGGGTTCATAGTGATTTTTTGTTATTATAATTTTACTTATATTAAACCAAGAAAGGTGTGTGATGTGTATTTTATAGGAGAGTAAATTAAAAGTGTGCGTATGTTTAGTTGATAAGAGAAAAATAATCTTTAGATTAAACATGCTTTATATTGCTATTCTATTCAATCCAGTTGTACAACAAAAGTATGAACGATGGCTACTCTAGCACAGTTTAGTGAATGAGGTTATTGGTTCAAATCCTTATAATCCTCTTAAATCTATGTGTCTTTATACTGGTTTAAAACTAAATCTGAGATTAAAATGAAACAATGTTTATCACAATACAACATGACTAACCACCAAAAGTAACCAGAAATTTTGTGAATCAATCCCTGATTCCATTCTGTAAACTTAGATTAATTTGTCTTTTAACATGCTTGCTAAATCAGTTGTGTGTTAAACATTGATTTGGTTTTAAACCACCATGACAGCGCAAACCAGTAAGTAAACGTCCTCATCTAATCCACATCTGTGTTTGACAAAAGAAATATTGGCGGCTCAAAATAAATGCCAACAGGAGTGCAACGTTTTTATTAAAACCTCTCAACTGCAGAGGTTGTGTGACACTAGATTTCGAGACACGTTGTGATTTTCCAGAACCACATCACTACATTAACAGCTAGCTGTTCACGCTACATAATCAAGGTTTTAGGTGTGAATATAAACGTTCAGAAGAGGATAGACAATAATCGCGGACTTAATATGTTTAGCGTGCTTGTGTCATTTTGAGAAATACATTGCAAGACTTGTATTTACCGAAGCTGCATTGAGGACTTTGGCATCTTGAAGTGATGTCAGTGGTGCCGCCATATTGGGAAGGGCAAAATTGTCTATAACACATGCAAGTGAATGGGGGACCTGTGTTTGATCTGAAAAGAAACATTTATATTAAAAAATGATCATATCAACTTAAAAAATACAGACATTTTGTGTAGTACAAAAAATACTGTTTTTGTACTACACATAGATCATTCAACTATTGAAATCAATAAAGAAATGTAAGCTTGATTTTATAATCCACAAAAACAGCAGTTCTCCGCTTACTTTAATGTTTATGGGACATTCTTGCCTTCCACAATATGACAGCACTGTTGAGATACCATTAGGCAGCAAATGAGACGTTTATATATGTCTATGGTCTCATCCACATGGTAGGAACGTTATTTAAAGGCCGTAGTTCCAGTGGGAGCTATTAAAGCTGTGCACTAATTAGAGAACTTCCAGAAGGTCGGAGAACAAGGGAGTTAGAAACAAATGAGTAAACAAAGATCCAGAAGGGAGCAAAAGAGTTTGAAATTCTTATTAGAGCTGCCCTGGAGAGAAAGAGAGAGAGATGACCATGTTTGAGATGTCGTCAACCGGCGTGTAATGATGACAAAGATTAAATAGTCAAACCCTGTCTAGTACGTCTGCAGCAGTTTGTATGCTTTTTCCATGTAAAACAAATATTTGGATGACCTATACATTAACTTGTGCAGTATCTTTAACATGTTTTGACACAAATTGGACTAAAAACACAAAATATCCACACATAACCGGAACTGGACATATGCCATGTGATAACATTGCACAGCCATAAATAAAATTTTGACAATGAGTCAAAAGATTTTTCTTGAAATTTTCAAGAATCTTTCTCTACAGAAAAGTAACCATTTCACAAATACAAAATATATAGTAAACATAGTAAACCCTAGTGACCACAAACTTTCATTGTGGTATTTGTAGTAAAACTGTGGTGACAGAAATGGTAATAAATCCGCAATCTCCCTATAATAAAACCATAGCTCCTCCCAATTGGCATACTATTCGTCCTAAATAGTATTCGAAAATAGAAATAGTGTGTCCCAAATCATAGTATGCTGAAATGAGTATTCTCAAGGAACCCAGATGGTCTACTGTTTCCGGTGAAAATTCAAACGGTGATTCCAAGGACACTTAACGGCGCGCTGATAATAACCACAACTCACTGCGAGAGGACGGAGTTTAGTGACGCTATACTGCATTAATAAAATTAAATAAAGGATGCTTCGCTTAATTAATAAATTTAAGTATAAAGTCAACATAACACACAAAATATTGAATGAATAAACACTTAAAGTCCCAGTGAAATTACAATTCTTACTTTTTCATGAAATATTGCAGCGTTTATAGTAAATAGCTTATCAATGTGGGTCATTTTCTTTTCAAAATTCATGTACCCTCATAATCTTCAGTTAAAATCTGAATATGTGCTTCTGTCCGGAAATGACCTAAAATGACGTAAACTAGACGGCTTGGGCGGAGCATCCGTTAACTCCTCCCATTCAAGTATTAGTCTGCTGCCAGTTTCATTTCAAAATGCAACGGCTGTTTTATACATACAATCAAATTGCAGAGAAAGACGAAAGCGACACCAACAAATTTTCTCATTTGCAATTCATTTTCACTCGGAAATGCTTCAGAATAAGTAAGTAAAAACGATCGCAACTTTCGTTTCACAGAGACTTTAAAAGCAATGAAGAGCTGTATTTTGATGTTCGTGACAGTTAAGGATCGCAGTGTTGTCTAGACATCAACAGTCCTTTCGTCTTAGTATGTCCCAGTGCGTGCATACAGTTTTGCTACACTTTTCCATAAGAAAAGCAGTACTTACTTTAAGGGCATAGTAGGCAAATTGGGACGCAGCACATACATTTACTTTTCGTAAGAGTCTGTAAGTTTTACTCTCGATTATGATCAAATCCGATTTACATATAATAACGTTGCTGCTGTTGTTGTTGGACAGCATTTATTAATGATGTGTTTGCGTACAGCTACGCACCGTGAACAGACAACCATTAAAATAAATGATGACCCGTCCTTCAAACAAACTCCATTAGAGAGGCAGTCAACACACAAACATGCACATTTAAGAATGGAAGCGGGCCGCTCTTTCTCTTCCCGTGAACCCTGATCTTCAGAGGATCTTATAAACGTTGGAAATTAGAGCGTGCGGTTTCTGGGCGAGAGAAAGAGAGACAAAATTAAAAACATCCCAAAATGAAATAAAGATGAGTGCTGTGTCGGGGCTCAGCCGATGGAATATAAAAGACAGAGTATGAAATATATATACTGCACGGGAGGCAACGTGAATGCTAAGCCCGATGTACCTGCAGTCTGAGGCCTCGGCTGACGCTGGAAAGATCAAGCCCTCTCAATCCTCACCTCCTCCATGCAGATCGCTCTGTCTCTCACCACGGCAACAACAGAGAGCCAATGAAACCGACACCCAGTTTTAATAAGATTCCCTGTTTTTTCCAGCTGCTGTAATGCTTTTATTATTGCACATTCACTGGCAGATGAAGCGTATTGATCACAAGGCCACGAGGAAAAGACGATAAAACTACGCGTGTGCATTTATGAATAACTGAGCTCACAGGAAGAACATTTGGGTGCAAACTTTTTGCTGTATAAAGGTACTGAGGTGTGCATGGTTTGATACACGCTGTGCATTTCTCGCTGTGATGAGGGTAACATTTATTATGATGTAATGTGTGTCAGGGAACGCGATTAAAGGTGTGCGTTTATTATTGTGTTATTTTTGTTTAAATGAATCGCACTAAATGGACGTGTTACATTGGGATCGTGTAGACAACTCTCTGAACTCCGAAGGTTTAGTCTAGACTGTTTCCAATGCTCACAGTTGTTAAAATCGTGTGTAAGAATGAACAGAAGGAGAGGTCGTGATAATGGAAGTATTATATGGAGGTTTCACCTCATCTGCCATGTTCTGCGGAAAGAGATTCAGTCATTGATCCGGAGCTTTTAGAAAACAAACCAGCTAAAAGACTTTATATGGATGCTCTTATGCAAACGGAATACTTTTTTTCCATCCAAAAAATAAAGATTTTGCAGTGTCTGATATCAAAAAGAACTCCAAAAACGTTTTAGATGAATCAGAATTGAAATGTCTAATTCTCTCTGTTTGTATAGTTATATATTTTTGTTTATATATACATTTATTTTAAATATGTAGCGGAAAAAGAATAAAAGGAATTCTGACCGCAAAAAGCACAATCATGTGTTCATGTTTAACTCACTTAATATGAAATTGACTTCGTGGATTTGTAGCAATCAGGTACCGATAATCCAGAGAAAACCAGAGATTATATGGAACATGTTTGATTCCTAAAATAAATGACAATACTGATGTACACTCTGTTCTAATCTTTAAACCTGGATCTGTCTCTGTACTTATTGTAAAGTGTCAGATGTGCTTCACATCTGCACACCTGTGTTTCCCAAGCCAAAAAACAAACATCCTTCTGTTCACCTCCTCCTTCTGGATTTACACACATAGATTACAGAGTTTATTAATATAACACACAAATGTTTTTACAATCTAACATATAATATTATAACAGTAAACCAAGCAATACAACCTGCAAAGGCGATCCAGTGTTTTTTGGTCATTTGTATGATGGCTGAGCATAACACGTGGTGCATTGTGGGATTGATAGTGGAGGTGTCTTAAATTAAACGTGCACTTGTAAGTGAAGGGGTGTGTTAAACTGTTTTGGGGAATTGTTTCACTAGACATCTATTTACCTTCATTCATGCAGTTTTATGTGTGGTAAAACATGTATGCAGAATTTGTCGTGCGAGTAGTTTGATGAGCAGAAAAGTGTTTAAAGTCCCAGTGAAATAAAAAATGACAAAGCTTATTTTTTTGTGAAATACTGCAGCGTCTTTTGTAAATAGTTTATCAATGAGGGTCATTCTCTTTTTAAAATTCTTGCGCCCTCATAATCAGTTAAAATGTGAAAATGCACTTCTGCCCTGTGTTGACTTTACATCATATAATGAAGCATATGTCAGACGGTTTAGACAGAGCATCTGTTAACTCTTCGGCATGTTCCATTTTAAAATGCGACGCTGTTTTTATACACCCAATCAAATCACAGAGGAAGCTGAAACCCACGGCCACTATTTTTCTCTTCGAAATTCCCTTTCACTCTGGAATGCGTCAAAATACGGAAGTAAAAACGATCTTATTTTGACAAAACATGATTCAAAATATGAGTTAATTCACAAATGACAATAACTTTAATCATAAATGTCTGAAAGCATAGATGTATATGTGTACTGTGTGTGTACACATACCTACATAAACTATATATATATATATCTCCATACTGACACGTGACAACACATCATCCAGAATGTCCCAAAACATCTAAACACATATGTGCGCGTATATATACACAGTACATACTGTTCACTGGATGATGTGTTATATTTAGTATACTGTATACATATGGATGGATGTGTTTAGATGTTTTGTGACACTCTGGATGATGAGTTGTCACTCTGGGGTTCTTACGTGTCGGTATTGACAGATGTTTTTTTTTATAATTAGCTGGTGATGTCAGTAAAACTGCTGTCACTGCGTCTTTCTATACACCTCATGAAGAACTCAAATGCTTACATTTGAATTTCCTGGAATTGCCTTAAAATGAGTCTTTCACTCATATCAAATTGCCTTTTTTCATTACTGGTGTGTACAATATTATTGCTGAGAAAACAGGGTTTTCACTTCTTTTCTCCTAGTTATAGATATAGAGTCAATGTTTTTGTAGGAACTCGTTTTAAGATTATGCAGGTCATAAGGAAACATTGTGCCTTACTTTACTACTAATTTATTCACTAAAAGAACATTACAAGAATTTTTTTGTATTGTGTATTGTGTAATGCTAAATAAAACATGTTTGAACGTTACTTTGAAATGGTTCATATTATGTACCTATAAACTGAAATGTATATAGTAGACCTATTAAATTTGACCTTTATTTTGCACTTGCATATCATGCTTTCAAGAAGCAGTTTTGTTTTTGTCTTTTCTTCAGACATCATAGCAAGTGACATCAAGTGTTTTCCCCCCATGGTTCAAGCAAATGTAGGTCTTTCAGTGTTTATGAGTATTTCATGGTTACACTTTAGTTTTCGTAGTTAACCTTCAGCACATGTTTTAAAAGACTTAGCAATCATTTTTGGTTATGTTTTGCAATGTATTAACACACCATAAAGTGATTCTGATCAAATTAATGACGCTGTTTAATTCTAATTAATTTGAATTGCTAACGATTTTGAAAAAAAATTAAAATTTGTCACTTATTTGTGTTTTATTAGAACGACCAAAGGTGGTCTACGGGTGTGATGTGTAACTATGAGGAGAGAGAGAGAGTAATGATGTTGCCATGTGTGTCTTCTGAAGGTCACCGTTCTGTAGCCGTGCATTGTGGGAAATTTGCCCCAGTCGGAATGGATGCGTATTTTGTCTTTGACTTTGGCCGAGAATGTATTACTTTAGTCCTGTTACTCTCCCTGCAAAGCAACCACTGGACACTTCTTACTAGACTCTTTCTTTCTTTCTATCTTTCTTCTATCCTTCTTTCGTTCGTTCATTTGTTCGTCCATTCTTTCGAACTCTATTTTTGAATTTCTTTCTTTCTTTCTTTCGTTCGTTCTTTCTTTCTATCTTTCTTTCTTTCTTTCTTTCGTTCGTTCTTTCTTTCTTTCTTTTTTTATTCTTTCTTTCGTTCGTTCTTTCAATCTTTCTTTTGTTCTTTCTCTCTTTCTTTCTTTCTTTCTTTCTTTCTTTCTTTCTTTCTTTCTTTCGATCTTTCATTCTTTCGATCTTTCATTTGTTCGTTCGTTCTTTCTTTCTGTATTCCTTTCTTTCTTTTTTCTTTCTTTTGTTTGTTCGTTTGTTCTTTAGATCTTCCTTTCTTTCGTTCGTTCTTTCTTGTTGTTTTTTCTTCCTTCCTTTCGTTCTTTCATTCTTTTGTTCTTTCTTTCATTCTTTCGACATTGTAAAAGTTCTTTAAAGGAAGTGAAACTTCACAGCAGTGCAGTACCTGTATACTGTATGTGTACGTATGTGTGTCAGCAGGAGGCTTTAGCCTGTCCTGATGTTGACCTTTCCTGCTTTAATGTCTCACAGCTTGTTAGCATTGACATCTCCTGAACAATTCCCAAAACACACACACATCCATCTGCCCTCATTCCAACACGTTACTAATGTCCAGATTTCACCCAACGCAAGTGAGTGTTTGTGTGTGTGTTCTATTCGAAGCTAAAGCAATATATTTATATCTTTGTCACTCGTTCATGTTTACATATTATGATCAATTTACTTACGCCACGATTCATTAATTTATATGCCCACAACTCTGAGCTCAAACCACTTTAAATGACAAGTAGTCTGTAAGTCACTTCTTCACATCAAGTGTTCGAGATGCTGACACTGGAGTCGCACGTTCTCACCGTTTACTTTTAATAACCCGCATTTGTCCTCTCTTCCAGAGAGACAAAACACCAGCGTTATTTGCCCAGGGCACAGCAAACATTAATTTAGCTACATGTCACTCTCGTATCTCACGCTTATATCTCTCAGACGTGCTGTTTTGATAAACCTGACGGCAAGCTGTACGTGTGTCCTGTGGCTTTATAATCAGTGAATCTAAGCGGACGGCAGGACCTCACATATCCAGACACCATTAAGTATAACGGTATGCCGCCTCGGGCCCCGCCGGCACTATTTCATCTGTAACTGAGCTGCAGATGTGCCTGTCACGTTTTTTATCCTCTGAATAATGCCGACCATCGTTTTAAAGCAGTGGGTGAGTTTTTCTTGTATTTGTTTGGCATGTCTAAAGGTGTGATGTTTGTTATTTGTGTGTGTGTGTGTTTATTGTGCCGCCAGCTGTCAGAACCCACGGCCGTATCCCGCAGGTAGAGTAACCTGAGCTGTGATGCTACAACCGCCCATCTGGCACACAAACACACACACATAACAAATGTTTTCATTGTTTTTTATATTTCTGTTTTTGACAGAGGCACATTTATTTGATAGAGAATATTTCATTTTTCAGCTATTTCACTACAATTTTTAACGTTTATTTCGAATGCATTGTTAATCCTGAATCCAATCCTGGCTTGAATTTAACCCTTTAGTCTGTAACAAGTTTGTGTCAAGATTTTTTTGTATGTGCGTGTGTTGGCATGTAAAACAAGTATTTTTTTAATAGATTTAACCATAACCATATTTTTTATACAATTCAAATCGAGATTTTAAAGTCCGTGAACCGGAAGTTCGTTCATTTTTACTTCTGTATTCTGACACATTTTAGAGTGAACAGGAAACTCAAAGGAGAAAATTAGTGGGTGTGGCTTGCGTTTTTGAGCGCAAATTGATTGGATGTGTAAAAACAACTGTTGCATTGATTTTGAAATGAAACTGACAGCAGAATGACAGTCGAAGGGGAGGAGTTAACGGATGCTCCGCCCAAGCCATTGATAAAACATTTACTATAAAAGTAGCAAAATTTCATGAAAAAGTTAGAATTGTCTTTTTTTTACTGGGACTTTAATGTTTTTTAAATCTCTCCGGTATCTTTAAATTTGCTGTTTTTCAGGAAAGGAAAAAAATACTTTACTTTTTAAACGACTACATAGTGTTGTCAAAGTTGACAATACTTTTTATTGGTAAAATGTTTGCAAAAAAAAATGTGACAAATAATAAGGATTTATTATCAAAAAAATATTCTGAAATATGAAGATACAACGTTTTAGGAGCAAAAGTCCAACCTTGCAAATAGAGAAATGGTTATGTATCGATTTAATTTAATAAGTTAAGTTATTTTCAATGCTGTGTTCTAGGCATATAAATGTAACAAATTATGAATTATTACTGCACAACACATTTCACAGCGTCTGCTTCATGCCATCATCTTTGTGTCTCTGCCGTCTGTGCTGAATCTTTACATTGTTTAGAATCACTGCCACATGTTTAGACACACACATGCTGTTACATGCCACAAACCTATTTGTGCATGCCAGACGAGCAAAAATGCTTCTACGATACTTTCACTTCAAACAATTCATTTTGTTCTAACACCATTGTATCAGGTTTTATGTTCAAGCTCAATTGCATTGTGTTAAATAGACTTTAAACAGTTATGCTTTGGCTTAACTAAATGTTTACATATTAGAATAACATGTTTCAATCCAGTAGATCAAAACATTTGATGCTTGTTCAAATGACTTTAATAAATCAAGTTTACACAACTATTTTTTAACCACATTACTTAATCCATTTGAGTAGAGATACATAAATGACTTTAGTTGTATTAAAGTAGCAGTACAGAAACTAGGAACAGGATTTCCACTTCCCATCATGCTTTGCACGGGGCTGAAAACGAAGAGTAAAAGTTGCAATAAAATGTTATTTTATGCATCTTTTATCAAAATGATGAAACAGGGATATTTGTTCATGTTTAATACTCTTGTATGTTTGTATTTAGTGTGTGTTAAAAATAAAAGCTATATCAGAAAACAGCTTACCTTAAACTAACTTAATTCAATCATGGATAGTGGTTCCACATAATGTAAACATGTTATCTCTACTCAAATACTTTAAGTAGGATTCATTTAATTGATTCAAGTTATTTGAATATGGTTGTTTAAATTTACTCAATTCAGTTTAGTTCATCATACATTAGGTATTTGTGTAGAGACACCATATTACTGTTATGTGGAACTACTGTCTATAATTGAAATAAGTTAGTGTAAAGTATCATTTTTTTAGTGTAGGCCTATAATAAGACAGAAATAACAGAAATACCCCTAACAGCATCGTCCTCATTTATCTCCCACCGTGTTGTCTTTCTCAGCGTTGGATTGATGACATTGGATGAGTGTTGTGTATGAATACATTCGGTAATCAGCAGAATTGGCCGAAGATAGCAGATGGCGCGCGTACTACGCTCAGCCAGGGGTCCGCGCACTTCGTCCTTGAAGAACGCTCACAAATCAGCAACTTGAGTCGGGGAGGAAAAGTTCTTGTAATAAAACTGTGAATATTTGTTGAAGTGCGCTCACTAAAGGGGGAGATGTTGATGAATGGGTTTCAGATGAGTATTGATCCGGAGTGGAATTGTGCTTCTGTTTTATGTATTTTTGTGCACCGAATCGTGCTGCGGGGGGGTTTGGGGCTTAGTCCGATGTTGACCCTGCTATTTTTCATTGGACGAGGACTGTGATAACACACGCGCACACACAGATCAGTACGGTGGGTTCAAGGTTCACCTACCGCTGCGTTCCAATTACTTCAGTGATTTATGTTTTGCGTGCGTACGGCCGGATTTAAATGCTCACGCAAAACACACATCAAAGCGTTGCGCAAAACATAATACAAACGTTTTAGCACTAACCATCTGTAATACAATAGTTTATTTGTCTTTTCCTCACACAGATAACCTCTAGACTCGTCTCTCTAGAGCAGACAGGGCATTGTTAGCGTGCCAGCATATATCGCTCAATACGTCTCTGACAGCGACTTCACTCTCTTGCTAATGAGGGCGCGAGGAACCGGCCTCCCGACTGCATCTCCCTGATAAACCTGACACCTCTCTTTCTGTGTTTTGTCATCATCCCTTCATCGTTTTCGGCTCGCGTCGCTCCTCTCACCCTCCAGATTTCCCTCCAACCACCCGGCACCCTCCACATCTCTCCGCAATCGCTCCTCTGCGTTTTCCCTCCCCTCCTCTTTTCATTATGTAGATGCTCTGCGCGGCGGCGGCTGTCTGCGTTGGCTATACTCCTTTTTTATTTCGTATATTTTTCTGTTGATTTCTCTCGCAGCAGGAGTAGAGAGGGCATCAATCACAGCCACTTAGTGTCGCTCATCTTAAAGACGGGATACTTCTCCTCCTCACCCCGTGCACACGTCTGAATTTTAAAACTCACTCAATACATAAATCTGCGGAGGGCTCGGTCGCCCGTTGGCAATCTGACTCAAATATATGTTTACACGTTTACAAATGAGGAATGCGCAAGAGCGCCGTCACTTCTTATTCCTACCGGTCGGGGCTCGGAGCACCAGACTGCCGGTGGTGCAGCTCTTATTTAGATGAATGATTAAAGTTACGGCCCAGCTAGAACTCTCCGCCCAGCGCTCTTATTTGAAGAAGAATGTACGAGCTGTCATCTTTTGATGCATCGCTCACCGTCCCGCATGCAAACAGGATGCAGCCCTGGCACACACACACACACACACACACACACACACACACAAGAACCGTCTACCTGGTAAGGGTAGGCCTGTACTTTGAAAGTGATGCCATGAAATTTTGTGATGTAATATCGCAATACTTCTGGCTTGCGTTGTAGAAGATTTAGATACGATGTGCATTTCCAGCACAGTGACAAATCGTAACTAGTTAATTGGTTTGAACTCCAAATCAATCCGTAGAACTATGATTCATAAAAAAGCAATAATGAAGTAACTTAGTCACTTGCACAAAAGCAGATCACACAAATAAGATCAGTACGATTCACTACGAATTTGTACAATTGAGCAATCCTTACAGTAAAGAAATTTATTAAAGTGTGCGATTAGTATACTTTTAAACTTAAAAAATTATGAATCATGCTTTCAGTCTACCTTTAATGTACTTTTTAGAAATGTACTTAAAAATTACAACATCTGTTTTATTTGGTGTTTTAAGAAGTGTATTTGGCTTATACTAGTACTCGGCCTTTTGATTAAGACATGCTTAAATGTGACCCTGGACAACAAAACCAGTCTTGTGGGTCAATTTTTAGAAATTGAGATTTTTACATAATCTGAAGCTGAATAAATAAGATTTCTATAGATGTTTGAGTTGTTAGATGATAATATCTGGCTGAGATAGAACTGTCTAAAACTCAGGAATCTGAGAGTACAAAAAATCTAAATATTGAGAAACGACCTTTGAAGTTGTTAATCAAAGGCACTGTGGCAGGGGCACTCACAAAAATAAAGTTTTTATATATTTAAGGTAGGAAATTTAAGAAATATCTTAATGGAACCTGATCTTTACTTAATATCCTAATGATTTTTGGCATAAAAAATGATAATTTTGACCCATAAAATGTATTTTTGTCTTTTACTATATTTGTTCCCGTGCTACATAAGTACACTGGTTTTGTGATACGGGGTCACAAATGTCTAAAGAAGTATTTTAAGTAGGATAAACTTGGTTTGTAGTTTACTCTTTTGATTGAGTAAAGCCTACTAAATACATTTTCACAGAATTTAATTTGCACACGTTTATAGTAACAACAAAATCAATCATGTAAAAATGTACAAATAGTGAAGTATGTAAGTATGATAGTAAGTATGATGTTAAGAGAAATGAAAGACAACTAAAGTGTACTTGCAGTATAAAAAGTACTAAATGTTTGCTTAGAGCACTGTATACTTTAAAGTGTACTTTTTTAAGCATAAATGAGCTACACGTTGTGAAATAGTAAATGATCAGTATAATTAAGTTCCCTATACTTGCAGTACCAATTAAAAGTTTATTACTGTTGAAAGTGAACCCTTAAAAACTAAAAAAGCCAAATTGAGTCCAGTGTTGAAATAAACCACTTACAAGTATACTTTTAGCACATTGATATTGGTATACACACTACATAAAGTACAACAAAATACTTGTGAACTTGACTTAATTAATAAAATGAAGTATACTTATTTTTTAAAAGGGAATGAATTCCCGTGAGATCAGGTCGTTTTTTTCTCACACTGAAAGAGTTTGGCAAGATATTTCTGAATTTCTGCCAGTGAACAAACTTTCTTTCATTCAAATTTGGACACTTGTTTTTATAAATAGCTTTGCTTGTTTGTAATGGAATTGCTTTAGTTTTGTGGTGTCATGGCTTGCAGTATACAATATACAACATAAACGTTCTAACTTGGTTTTGTCCATTTTGTACTATGTAACTCTTTCATCCTTTACAACAGAAGCGATTATACCGATTATAATGGTTATTTTGTTGTATAGTTTGAATAAAGTATCTCGCAACTCTCTCTCTCTCTCTCTCTCTCAGTCTTGTTTTGTCATTTTTTCTCACTCTCTATGTTTGATGGATCGCTGTGGGTTTTGTGGAGAGCCATGATCCCGTAGGATGGCGCGTGTGTGGCTGATCTATGGCCCGTGAAGTTACTCAGTGCTGGTGGTGGGGAACACTGAAGTAGATTCTCTGGGGCTCTGTGAGGAAGAGAACGAGCATTATCTGTCCTTCAGGGCCACGGGCGAATCAAGCCTCAAACAGAGCCCTCCTAAAAAGCTTCGGCGCTGGACTATGACCATAAACAACTTCACCAGCATTCTGTTCTTTCTAGCATCAAGTAGTCTTGTTGTTCACATTTAAAGTTTGACTATTAAAACTAAGGTATTAAGCGCGTAACTTGTCCTTCAGTCAGAGTCGACCTCAGATCAGAGGGAGGGGATTGAACAATGTGTCAGTTAGCAACCCTGGTGAAAAAGTGCACAAAATATATACTTATATGTATTGAAAGTGCACTATTTTCATGCCCTAATTTGTACTTAATATACAAAAAATTTAGTTATTTTTACGATAAACTTGAAGATCTATGTGTACTATACTCAACTGTGCTATTCTTAGACTCTATGATTAGAAATACGATATACAAGTACACTTACGCAAGTGTAATAAAATAAAGTGCACTATTTTGAACCTGAAAAATAGGTAAAAATGCTTTAAAAACACGTTAGCAACGCCTTGCCCATCATCCTAGAAGTCTGGTGAAATGTAAAAATCTCATTTAAGGACTATTATAGTACCATAAACTGTTGTCTCCATGCCCACTGTGCTCGAACCTTTGTACAAACTCTTATTTTTGAATGTTTAGAATAAAGATACAAACATCATGCTGTGATATGATGACATAAGTGCACGTCCCGTATGTAATGAAATCAAATGGAGCTTTTTAGTAAAATTGCATTTGTAATGACACAGAACAATGTAAGATGAAAGCACCGCTGGTGCGTCTCGTCTCTAAGCGGTAAACAAAGCGTTTGTTTCGTAACCGTTTGTTTGTTTTTTAGAAGGTTTTGCCAGCGCTTTATTAAGCCCGGAATGGTAACTATCACATATATTAGAACAAATAGCTGGTCTAGGATCAGTCTTCTCCGTAATGACGAGAGAGTTAAGAGATGAGATGTAATGCGGTCTTTAGTCTCAGCGTCATGATGCCTTTTCCTTCACATAACAAAGCGATGGAGAGCTGATCCTGTTCTGACTGTGGTTCATGTTTCAGCAGATGTTATTATAGACACTCTGAGAGGTTAACCGGAAATGTATATGATTATATTATCTCACCGCCTCACACTTTTGATATGTGCACCTGTTTATTAGCTCAACTTTAGATCGCAATCTAATTCCGAAGTCATAAACCAACTCGCAAGTCCACATCAAGCTGTTTAAGGATCAGTTTTTAAATTGTTTGAGCGATGTGTCTCTCACGTTATGGAAAGAGAAGTACTTTTCTGTATTGAACTCACTGAAGGTTTATATTATATACTGTAGTGCCCAAAAGTGATGACCGTCAAGTATATTATTGAAAACGATTTTGTGTGTGTGTTGTGTAGTTGTGCTTGGAGTGTCAGTTTAACATTTGGGACGAATTTAAAGAGGTTAGATTAAAAAAGTACTCAACACACAAGACGCTATAATGCAGCAAAAACATTAATATCTGGTAAAACTGTACTCTATGTTTGCCATATTTACTTTTTTTTTTCATGTGTTTTTTGGTACATCACATTAAAATAAAACCCATAATCCCTAATAGGGTGTAGTTAGTTATTTTTGGTTTGGTTATTAAAAGTAAATATTGTTTAAATGTCAACTCTTTACTGCATACTCTACACATGCACTATGCTGTGTTTTAACTTTTCTGTTTTTCCTGTTTGCCCCTGTAAAGCTGCTTTGAAACAATACACATTGTGAAAAGCGCTATATAAATAAACTTGAATTGAATTGAATATACGTGTGTGTTTGATGATTATCGGCCGTGTGTCAATACACATCAGAGTTTCTGTCTCCTCTCAAAAGTTTTGCCCTAATTAGGAAGCACATCGATATTTTTCCATGCATGTTTTCCTTACAAAATCTCTGGCGTTCAGGATGTCAATAATAGAGGAGACATAAAGGCTATTTAGTTTTGTTTCTGCTACAGCAGGTCTTTAATTGTGTTTTCCCATAAGAGCATTGCATGCATAAATAGACACGAATAAGATGAGACATAGAGTAAAATCTATGTGTAATGTGTGCCTCCAATCATTTAGTCTTGAAATATTTGGAAATGTTTGAGTTCATGTCGAGATCTTTACAAACACTAGAGGTGACAACCCGGAAGAAAATGTTATTTCTCATAGGTTTGTTTTCTTCATAGGAGGTTTCATGGAGTTCTTAACTGAAGTCTCCGAAGTTGCTTTAGAGAAATAAAAACAGAAACAAATGAGAACGTAATTGTTGAAACACATGAAGGAACAGTTTGGAGTAATATTGACTTTTGATTGCAGACTTATGAAATCTGAGCTCAGTTTGAGACATTGTAGAGACTTTTGAGAAATATCTGATTTCCATTTGCACTCCATTTGATCTCATTGATGCCTAGTAGAAATAACAGAGATATTTAAGTGATCTTCTCGGTTGAAGTTTACAATTTTTCTCATTTTGTGATTTACATTTTATCGTTATTTAACCGTTTGATGTCTAAAACAGCCATTTGTGATTTTAAATTGATCAAATAAACTAGTGAAGTTCTCTGTTTTAGGAACTCATGAAACATCATGGTAAAATTCACAGTATTTTTATGAATTCTCTGACAGCTCTCCGTACAGAACGCCTTTAGACTCTATACGTCATGAGTAATAAATAATCGCTTTAGCAATGACTGTGCCGAGATAAAAATGAATTGCTTTCATCCAGTCACCCATCATGCCATGAGACCCAGGGCGTCCCTGACAACAGCCAGCATGAGTGATGTCACTCTCCGAGAGTCATTTTTTAAGCTCGTCTTTAGGCTGTTGTAATTACGCTCCTCTGGCTGAAATTCTCCCGGTTTGCATGCAGAGGAGCTCCGCCGTACAGCATCTGTATTCTAGCTAAAAGTCTGATTCCGGTGACTGATCACTGGAGCCGTGGAGTCTTTTTATGATTCATATTTGAACCCACAATGAAACTTCCTATCAGCCCTAAAGTAAATGTACACTTTGTATTGTTTGTAAATACATTTAAGAGAAAACAAATTAAAGCTGAAATATTTTATATTTATTTATTTCAAGGAAACAAAAACAGTTCTTGAGCGAGTATACTGCATAAAAAAACATTGTTCAAAACAGTTCCTTTACGTTGACATCGAAGAATGCAAAATAAAGTAACTAAATAAATTGAAATTAAGTATCGATCTTAGTGGAATTATTTTGTAAGAATAAATAATACAAATTATTTATAATAATATATATGTTTCATCATTTTTATATATATAGTAAATTATAAAAAAAAAATGAAGGAAGTCTCTTCACCTTTATGTCGAACAATGCAAAGTTTAGTAAATAAATAGGATTGAAGTATTGGCTTAAGTTAAATTATATATTTTATGAAAAAATATTATGATGATGATATATAATATAGTTATATTTATAGTTATAATATTTCAAATGTAATTTTGATATATATATTATATCTTACAAAATCATTGTTCAAAACAGTATCTTTACTTTAACGTCGAAGAGTGCAAATTTAGGTAAATAACTAAATGGGAATTTAGTGGGAGGAGGGGAGAATGGGAGGAAAGATAACAAGAAGATACACGATACATTGTACTGTCGCATTCATTACACATAGGTATTTGACTGTAGAACATCACGATTGACCAATCACAATAGAGCATTCCAGAGAGCCGTGTAATGAATAATTGGTCAATTCTTCCCTTTATGATTCCATGCGGTTTTATCACCTGCTTGCCGTGGACCTTGACCGGAGGGGTGAAAGTCAAAGCATGTAGAGACGTCTGCCTCCCTCTGGCTGCCAGCATCACGGAGGTGTGAGCAGGTGTAGGTCAGACAGACAGTGAACTCAAGAGCGCCGCTGATCTCAGACGATCTTTTCTAGACTGCTGTCACACACACAAACACAAACACACACTTACAAACTAATACAATTGCTTATAATCAGAAAATGGAGCTGAAGCTCTCATATATTGACTTGTGTATCAATGAGTGTTGAAATGAGCATGTGTGAACATCAAGATGTGTGCAATGTGATCACTCTGTCTGTGTTTTATTTGAACATGCTAGTTGTGTTCTGTTCTCTTTGAGATGTTTTTTAATCTTTCAAAACAAATGCCATTGAGGAAAATTAGTGTATTTACACTGAAAAAAAATATATTATGCTTGCCTTGTTTTCCAGTACAAATAAAATATTTCTTTCTAATATGGCAGTGAATGATGTCCAAGAACTGAAAATTGCTAACCTTCTTTCAAATATCTTTCTGATCAACAGAACAAAGTAATTCATGCAGGTTTAGAACAAATTCAGTAAATGATGACAGACTTTTCATTTTGGGGTGAACTGTCCCTTTAATGTTTTAAACGTTGGCTTAAAACGAAGGAAAAGTATTTGTCAGTGGGGTGAGACAAATTAACTTAATTTAAAAAAACGTAATTTAATTTTTAAAAAATGATTTTTCATGCTTTAATTTATTTAATTCTTATTCTATCTTTTAAGAAAAAAGACTCTACACCGTACGTCATTTTGCTTCTCATATAATATACACTATCTTGATTTAAAAAAGTTGATATACAGTATATGTTTTGGAAAACAGGTCAAGAGCAAGAAAATAATTTACCTCATTATATGTAAGTATATTTGCATATTTTTCCAAATTTATGGTGATCATTCTCCTCTGTCCGTTGCAAACTCTCATTTCTTCCATCTCCTGGCGTTGCTTTGCTTTATTGGCTTGTTGTAAATTTGTCACATAATGGATGTAAAATGTGGTGTAAATGCTGTGTCATTTAAACTAGTGTGAATATGATTATAGTAAGGAAAGGTCTTTAAGAGAGATTTATTGTTGATCTGCTGAGCTTCAATGACTTTATTCAGCATGTGAAGCAGGTGCGGTGAAATCTTAGCATGCTGACTTTTGACTGTTAGAATGATTAAAGCGTTTGGGGCTGTTAATCTCTTTATCCTCGTGTTATGACAAGAGCTACAACAAGCAGCTCATTTTAATGAGAATCTTCTTTTCAGAGGCAGCGTGCAACAAACACACACACACACACATGCATAACAACACACACTTGAAGCCCACAGACGCAGCACACACACTCAACTTTACTCTCGTATGACCTTAGAAGAACTGGACTTTGGGATTGACAACCCCGGGTCCTACATTTGTGTGTCAATCTTTAGATGAAGTAATCCTTTATCACACTGTTTCTTTTACAAATGTGATCTTCTTGTGTCACCCGTTTCCAACTTTCATTATGTCAGTCGTTCCTCCTCAATTTCACAGTAACTTTTACTTCTTTCACTGTTTCTGCTTTTATCAGTCGCAGTTCAATTTCTCTCACTTCTGATACATTATAACTCACTCCATTATAATCCAAACCCTCTCTCTCTCTTTCTCTCCTCACTGGTTATCTCTTTTCCTCTCGGCTGTCTTTCTCGTCTAGTAATTAAATGTCATTTTCAGATCCTCATTTTAAAGGAAAGGAAGGCAAAAGTTTCTTATTAGATTATTGTGGAAACATAGAGTTCTCAAACTATCTCTCTGTGTCTCGATATAACTGTGAGGAAACGTCAGGGACTGTAAAAATGCCCCACAGGAAAAGAGAAACTATTTCAATGAAAGATGTTTTCCCTCACGTCCCTTCCCTTCTGTATATTCCTGCTGGATTTATGTGAGGTGCAGCATCTCGACGGTAAGAGAGCTCTGAATATTGCGTTGTGTGCTAGAGAACGGTTTTATTATTCGACGTGGTCATGAGCAGATGGAGGACTTCGACTGAATAATGTAGAGAAGCGGTGAATACGACACCAGAACTCCTTAAGTACTGTTTTAAAAAATAGCATTTCAGGGTGAGACCTGCTTGATAAAATTACCAAAATACATTTAAGACAAAGACTCAATAGACTGAAGATGATCAAATATGACATCGTTTTGATTTATTTATTGACATATTTATTTGCACAACATAAAGCCCATAGTTACATTTGTGGAATTCCACAGTTGGTTACTATTTTATGTGCAAGAGAAAATATCACAAAATAATGTTTCAATAAAGTCTGAATTGCATATCAAAAATGTAAATAGGTCAGCTGTGATTTCATGTGGATTTTAATGGAGATATAGCACTGGATTTTGTGAACACCATAAAAGAGGCGGGGTTTGAGTAAAATATCCAATCAGAAGTTAGCATACTATCTGAAACTGCTAGTGAGGATATTAAATATAATCTCTTCTTTGATTTTTGCTTACGTTACCACATTCTCTCTCTCTCTCTCTCTCTCTCTCTCTCTCCCTCTCTGTCTCTCTCTCTCTCTCTCGCTCTTTCTCTCTCTCTCTCTCTCTCTCTCTCTCTCTCTCTCTCTCTCTCTCTCTCTCTCTCTCTCTCTCTCTCTCACTCACTCTCTATCTGTTTCCATTCATCTGCAGTGTGTGTGTGTGTGTGTGGCCTTGGTGACAGTGGATCAATGTATCAGAGACTGAGATAGAAATGAATTGATTGTGTGAAATAAAACTCCAATTAGAGAAGGAAAAGGCGAGAGGAAGCACACAGCATTCATTCATTTTCCCATCAGTCCTTGGGGAAGTGTGAATTGTTGGCGTAGGTGCACCATTGGACACTAACAAGTGGAATGAGTTACAGCAGAAGTGTGTGTGTGTGTATGTGTGTGTGTGTGTGTGTGTGCAGCGGTGGGTAGAGTCAGTCAATCAGTTCAATATTCACTCATTGATTCCGTGTACAGATCACGTAACAGTATCTTAATTGTTGCAACATTAAATTGATTTTATAATGTAAGACTTGTTTCTCTGTTATGATTTTTAAGTTGTTGCATTGCATTTATCTTGTTGTAATACAATATGAATGTCACATTAAAATGGTCTTGGAAGTTTTATGATTATATTTTTTGCATAGATTTCATTGTTCAAACAGTCGGCATGAAATGGACTCTTTTCTATTCTAAGAGGCCACTGTATGTCTGAAAATGAATTCATATACCCACCTGCATACTGAGCAGTACACATTGTACATTATGGTTAACTTATTTTCAAAGTTTATATACATTTTTTATTGTCATTGAACAAAACAGTACAATTTGCACACATCAAAGTTTCGGCAGACGGGCATGAACACATTTTTTTCACCAGGATTTTGAAATAAAGAAGTAATATTTGCGATACCGTTGTCTGATTTAACATAATATTGAACTTCACAAATAAGTTGGGAAATTCCATCTTAAAAAATCCAGAGTCTACAAATATGATCTATTTGTATTTCAAATATATAAAATGGTAAAAATAGAGAAACAAAAGAGTTGGGTGTTCTCTTTTAAAAATGCCATTTCAGACAGAAGCGTGATTGACTTGTTATAGAAATAACACGCGTGCATGTAAATCCACTGCAGGATGAAAGTTATTTAAAGTGGAAACATTTCCTTCGGTGAGGAAACATCTACATTTGGCGTAAAGCCTCAAGAGTCGACTTGTTATTCCAATAGGCCCTCATTCCAGAACTTCCGGCTCTGTTCCGACTTCCACCCCCTCATAAAGACTTTCTTAAAATGCTTTTTGCTCGTACTGTTTCAAATGAAGTTAGCGATTATTAATGGCCCTCTAACTGAGAAGCAGCCTCTCCTTCTCCAAGCTTCGCACCAATAAAGCCATTTCCCTCCACTGCTCGGGATTTCAAGCCACTGTAATCTGATTTTCTTTATATTAAATTCCCTGAGACATACATATGTATACACACTTCGTCTGGCTGGATCACTCCATCTTCTGTTCGACTCAACGGGTTATTATTTTACCTCTCTGGGAGATGGTGCATAAAGCTGGAGGAGAGAGGCCGCCGGTGTTATATATCAGCTTTATTTTGGTGTCAGATGTAGTAAAAGCCGGTAACGTTTCTTTCGATGTCGTGTCTACAGACGTGTAAATGTGTCACTCAAATTGAAATGCCGTTGACGACCTCCTTCCAAGGCAGTTATGAACTCGTGAGCTTTTCTAGCAATGTATTTATGTCCTTGAGAGTTGGAAATTCACGTGAGCAATTCGTGGTCAAGGATGAAATCTGTGCTTTTTAAATGTAATCCGTAATTGGATGACTCTCATAAAAGCATGTCCAGGTCACTTTTCTCCTCGAAATTATAAAGAAATTAGAATTTGCACACAAATGACGCGTGTTTGAGTGTGTGAACAGATGAAGAGAATTTGAGAAGGAATATATACCGATGCACAATCCATTTCGAAATTATTTTCAGTGTTTCTGAATCGATCTGACATTTTAAATTTTGATTTATTCTCTGAACCATTAACCATATTTCTACTAAAATGTGATTCATTAAGTATAAAAAACAGGTGAAAATAGCAGAAAAGATGCTCTGTATTTTTTCAGACCTCAAATACTGCAAAAAAAATTCATATTCACTTTGAAGCAATTCAACAGTAATCTTCTAATTTAGGAAAAGTAAAAAAAAACATTGTGTGATAACCTGCATGTTGATCACAGTTTTCAGGTTGTCATCCTGTCAGTCTTTCACATTGATGTTGGATGACTTTATGTCACTCGTGAGATTTGATTTTGGGAAATTCAACAAATACATCTAAAAATGATGATTAAATGACAAATTTGAATTTGAGTGTACTGTATGTGTATTGTACATACTATACTACTATTCCGTATATACTGTATATATTGCTACTCTTTAAGTGAAACCGAAAAAAATAAAGTGTCTTTGGAACTTTTTTGTCTGTTTTAGCACTGACTCGACATTCACAATGCTTTGCTAGACGGTAATAATGCTGACAATGTCTGTCCTTCTGCTGAAAGTTCTACTTATTTCTTTGTGCTGATCCGGAGCTGAAGTTCTCAGACCCGCCGGCAGCTGTCAAATCGGACGTTTCATCGCGAGTTGACCACACTTCAGAAACCTCTTCAGGAGGAGCAGATGTGTCGTGGAAGATCTGCACGGTGGCATAACATTAAAAACAGAGGAGCTGTTAAGCTCCTTATGATATTCAAGGTTAAATATCTTATGAATGTTGGCTGGAAGTCTGCTAGATTTGATCATACGGGACAGAAAAGTATAAAAGGCAGCTCAAACATATTCAAGCAATATAGTTTCTCTATATTACACTCTTTTACAAGCATCATTATTTGAGATTGTATTCATATGAGCTACAGTAATAATACATCGGTCTAAACTCGACATCGAGCGCTTGTTTAAAACTCAGTATTTAATCTTGTGCGACACATGCTTGCCATTTCACTGACAGTGGTGAAATCGATGCTCTGTGTTGTGTCATCATAATTGATCGGCCGCACATACAGCATTAGTTGGCATTTGGATGGGATCGATTTTCCTGTTTTCGTGCGGCGTAACTATCTCGCCCGGTGAAGAGTGTGACCCGCCTGGGGTCCAGGGTCAGAAAGGGTGGCGGTAGTTTGAGTGTCATGGAGATGAGCTGCTTGGTAGAACAGATCGAGGAGACGGTCATTTAACGTGAAGCTGATATTGCAGGACACAGATGACTGAGCGTTTACATTTATGCATTTGGTAGACATTTATACAAAGTGTGTTAAAGTTTGTGTGTTCCCTGGGAATCCCAGAACCTTTTTATGATCAAATTTAGCTACGGGAACACGAGATTGCTGTGCTGTTGGTGGTACGTGAGTCTCATAACTGATGAAACACGAGACACGCGAGTGCCGTATCCTTTATACCGTGCATTTAAGGCAGAAACTACCTTTTGTTGAATTCATTGATCATGCACTTTATAAAAAAACAAAGCACTTTAAAGGGTTATTCAATTGAAAATACAACTACAAAGTATAATGGGAGCGGTTTAGTTTTGATGCATTGTCAAATTGATAATGATAATGGAAATTTGTTTATTTCAATTTATGTGTTACATAATGTGAAATGATGCCAGACAATATCAAGTGAGATTAAATGTCTTTTGTGCAGTATTTGATTAATTGGCACTATTTAATGTAATAGATGATGGTGACAAGCAACATTTTTTTTTTTTGCTTTTTTATATTTATAATTTTTAACATACTTACTGCTTTTATTTAAGAGATGTGTTTATCTGACATTTTTTTCTCCAAAACATATTTACTGTAACTTACATCTTTAATGTAAATCAAAAATGTTTTTTTACACCAAGCAATGGTTTCCTGAACAAGGATGATCTTAAACCAGGACTAGGCCTTAGTTGGGATATTTAAGTCATTTTAAAAATTAACTTTACAAAAAAGCATTACTCTGTCAACTTTATGACAAAAAAGTTATTTTAAGTTAGTCTGGGACAAATGGTACTCGCAACACATTTCTCGAATAGCCTACATTTCAAGTAAAAATAATCATAATGTGATATATTATAAAATACTTATACCATAATAAAAGATTGATTATGTGTATCAGTTATATAGCATTTTAAAACGTTGTCAATGGAAGACCGCTGGCATATTCATCTGAAAATCTTTACTTTTAATTTGCCTCCGACAACATTTCTTATACGCATTGACACGTAGTCTTGCTCTGAGGTTATTGGTGCTCAGAATCCTCTTGATTTTTCCATCAGTCAGGTGTTTCGTGTCATGTTCTTCTGACTGTTATCAGAACTCAATAAAGCGAGACATAAGTTGCAATTGAACGCGTGGAGTTCCTCCTCGTGAGCAGCGAGAAGCGACTATTAAAAATCCACATTCCCCCGATACCCATCCATCAACGCTCCTGTTTTAGATCTATACTGTCAGTGATCAATACTTCCTCACTTATTCCACTCGAATCGATCGGTTTGATCGGTTCAGTCGCACAGACACGCAGGAGTGAATTAATTCACTGATTAAATACACGAGCAGACGCATTGATGAATGATACTGAACCTTGCGACAGGCGTCTGGCTTCAGCACGGGCGATGGATGGGCGCGTGTATGGACGTTTGTGTCTCCAGAGGTGATGTGGATGGGAATAAGATGAGGCTTGTGTCCCGTGATAAAGAGGACAGTGAACTCTGAGTGTGAGCTGTATATTCAGAGGTCTTCTTGTGGGTTGTGGCTACATCCATTAGAGGTTGCAGGGAGATCTACGTTTAATCTTTCGGCCCGTAATAAAGGCTTTTTGTCTTCAAACTTCAAGTCAGAAGACAGTATAGTAATTATGGTTTGAATACATCTCCACAAATGAAAATGCATGTTAAATTGTTGTGAATCACGATTGTGACTTAAATTAGAACTCAGTGAAATCTCCTATGAAAGAGTAAGAATCATGTCCTATAAGAACTGGAAACACTTGTCCACAGTATTTATTTACACACATGCAAGATTAAAAATACGAGACGCAGAGAAAAAATGACATTGGAACAAATGGGCATACTGTGCGTGAGCGCATTCTCTTTGAATCGTAAATAGATCAGTGACAACAACATTAATTGAACAGTGAAAACAGAGATATTCTGCAGGAGGTCTGATGAAAGATCTGCGCAGCCTGAAGCCTCCAGACAAACAGACAGCGTATAAATTATGAAGGCAGCGGAGGATCTCAACCCGCAGACGCCGGCAGACTTTACACTCCTGGGTTTTGTCAAATGACATTTTCTTGTAGACTTTCCAAAGCTTTGCTTTCTAGATGTTATCCTCCCGCTGCAGAAACGGTCTGTCTCAGCGTTTGTAGTTTCTAATGTGTGTTGTGAAGTCGGTATTGATTGCGCTGAATATTCAGTGTGACTGAGGGAATGTTGCAGTAAATGTAGTTTTTATTGAGTTTTGTCAGGTGGAGAGATTGATTATCATTATCTGGCTGTAATAGTGCATGTGAAAAATTCAATTGCCGTGTTTTTTCTGCGTTCAAGCTATAATAACAACAGTGTCCATCCAGCGTGTACAGTACACATCTCACTGCAGGTTCCCTCAGGCAATCACTTAATGCTGCACTTTGCTGATTTATTTGAATATTTCTTTCAAAACACATTTTTGTTTTTCCATTTAGAGGTTTTACACCAGGGCTGTAAATGAAAACAGTAATAAGAGAGGCAGAGACGCAAGATGAAAGTGTACAAACTTAATTTCTTCATAAATAACACGTGCTGACACACGTCTGATCAGGTGTAAAATCTCAATTGTGTCTTCTAGACGATGAGATTAAATGGAAAACAAATGAAAACTTCTGCACCTCAGATATTTTTCTTGAAAAAAAGAGCCAGAAGTCTCACAAATGTCTCCATTGGAGATTCAGAAGATAATGTCTCAAACTGACCTCAGATTGAAGTCGATATTATTAAAGATCTAAATATGGATTCAAACATTTCTAATAAAATTTACCCAAATCCAGATGATTTTTCCTCGACAATGTACTTTCATTTTACACCTCCATATTTTTCATGTCTTTTAAAATTTTTATAACTTCTTTAAATATTAATTTTTCCTTAATAGAGACATCTGCGACTAATCTAACTCTAAAAATGAAAGACAACTGAGAAGAGCGATAAATGTTTTATCTGAATTCATCATTCCAACAAACACAAAGAAATTAATTTTACATTTAAAAATCTAGACAAATGATCCATAATTATCATATTTCCAATTCAAATGTTTGTTTTCACTGTTACCGTGGAAAATTCAAATGTCTTTCTCACCCGAATGTGAAAATGATCCTGACTTCTCCACATGTGTGTGTTAACAGGTGCACGGCTTGGAGAAACAGGTGGGAAAATCTCTAGACTACCTGGAGCAGGGCCCATCCGGCACGGTCTTCAAAACGCTTCCATACGGTGGAGTGCCCGGGGGAGGAGGAGCGGGACCGACAGGAGGACTCAAACCTCCGTACCAGACCTCCAGGACATTCTCCACAATGGACCACACACCCATGAAACCCAAACCACCCACCTTCAGCTTCCAGAACCCGTACGAGTGGGTCAGAAACCAATCGCAGCCGATGGATCACACCGGTTACCGGCCCAAACGCAAACCTTCCCTAAAAACCTCCATGAAGACTAAAAAAATCTTCGGCTGGGGGGATTTCTACTTCAACGTCAAGAGCCTGAAGTTCACCCTGCTCGTCACGGGGAAGATCGTGGACCACGTCAACGGAACGTTCACCGTCTATTTCCGCCACAACTCCTCGAGTCTGGGAAACGTCTCGGTGAGCATCGTTCCGCCATCGAAGGTGGTCGAGTTTGAAGTTCTTCCACAACAGAATCCGCTTCACCATCCGGAAATCCAGTTTCACCAGCCGCACCAGTCCACCATCGACCCCAAAGACATCAAAACCTTCAACTGTCGCGTGGAGTACGAAAAGACGGACCGCTCCAAGAAGCCGAAGCCCTGCCTGTACGACCCGTCCCAGACCTGCTTCACCGAAAACACCCAATCGCATTCCTCCTGGCTCTGCGCCAAACCCTTCAAAGTCATCTGCATCTTCATCTCCTTCTTCAGCATCGATTATAAGCTTGTTCAGAAGGTCTGTCCAGACTACAACTTTCAGAGCGAACATCCATATTTGGGTTGAGAGGATGACCTCTGTTGTGATGTGTTTTCTGCAATTGTTCCTCTCGAAACTCCAGGAACGTACGAACACCGTCATTGGGAATCTGACGTTTGATTTTTCTTTGTATATAAAAGAACAGCCCTAATATGTTCCAGCCCCTAAAGGACTTCAGCCAAACTTAAAAATTCTGTCTCAGCATCATGCCATTTAAAATCGTTATATAATGTTGTAAAAAGCATCATGAAGTCGATCTTTGTAAGGCACACAGAGCAGATTCTGCAGAATATAACAGTTTACAGGTTTAAAATAACATGATGCGAGCAAGAATTTGTATTTTTGGGTGAAATATACTTTTACTATCGATCATTGCTTTGGTCAGTTTTTGTGTTGTTTGACTGTTAGACGAACAGGTGTCATCTTTTCTACCGTTCACTCTCACAAACCCTTTCAGAATGAGAACGACAGCGTCTGAAATACAGGAACTGTTTCTAACAGCATCGATGATGTGACGGAGAGATGCACTGAAAATCCAGCCAGATTTACTTTTCTATCACTTTATTCTCTTATATTTGATTTTAAGCCAAAATGCGTACAACGAACCTAATCAGGGCTTATATTAGCTTTTGCAAACTGTTGTGAAGAATATGAAGGCCACCAGTTAACAAGCCATTGTTTTGAAGATATACCGACATACAGGAAATACAGATCCAGATGTTTGAACTGTATGTGTGGCTGTTGCTGATGTTTGAGTCATTTTGAGCTAACCAAACCTTCAGAGCAAACAAGTTTCAAAAATATTTTAGTTTTTATCCTAAACCTTCAGTTTTCTTAAGAAAAAAGCCTTCGGTTTACTTGACTCTAAGGAATCTTCAAAAAGTGATTTAAAGTTAAAAATGCCTCCAAAACTATTTAGGAACTACACACGTGTGAGGTCGACCTCTATGTTGGCATATCTATATTTCTTAATAAGATAATAACGAATAGATCAAAATGAATGTTTTAAACCGAATGTTATTCACGAACACGAATAACCTTTATTTATAATGAATTAAAGCTTATCTATGTACTCTAAAACTTAGTTAAAGGGACACGAAGAGAATATACGGACTGTGTTTCTGACACGGAGATAATGATTTACCTATATCCCATTTATATCTTTAATTGACCTGTCTTGGTTTAATTCTTTATTTTTGGAGCAGCGTCTGTGAATGAAACAGAAGTATATTGTGTGAGGAGGAAATCCCGTTCTGTGCATAAAGTATTGCTTGATAATGTGTATAGTAAACATCGGGGCTAAATAATGTGTGTAAATAATGTATCACAAATAAATCATTAAATCTAACCTGGTTGACCTACTGTTATTTACAAAGATGCAAGGCACCTTATATTCTGTACCTGTGCAGGTAAGTTAAGGTTTCTGTTTGACATGTCAGTCTGTTAACCCATTAAATTCAGATTGTTCCCAGCTATGTAAGCTTGTGTTTTATTTCTGTTTATGTAAGATGTGAGAAATCTCGTGGACAAACAAATATCAACAAGACCCAATAATATTCAGGCTATAGATATGGATTTTTATATGCATTTCTCCACAAATAAATGCATATTTTTTGTTTGCTTCATTTAATATAACAATACATTAAGATGATATTTAGTCTGTTTTCATCCTTACATTTGTACATTATACTATAATGTGATAATAATGCATGTCATAGCAAAAACAGTGTATGGAAACATTAATTTAACTGTAAAAATGTGTCTTTAGTTTCAGTTTATGGGTCAGATTGTGGGGCACAAGGAGTTAGAATTCCAAGGAACAAACATGGGCTACTAATATAGCTTTGATTTGAATGCATCAATGTAAATAAGATGAAAATGTCCTGTGTAATTATTATATGATTCAAAAATATTTGGATAATATTTTCAAATTTTTGGTCTATATCAATTAAGGAAACCACTGATATTTGGGGTGCATGCCTAAATAGCATACAAAGCCTACAAACACTAATATACCTGTCCAGAAATATAGCCTACATTGGCTATATGGAGCGCGTGCACGGGACAAGAAGTGCGCAAACTTTCCCAGGACTTAAAAAACAGCTCAGTCCCACAAAAGCAGTCCAGTACCCATGTGAAGAGAAAACATGTTTGTAGTCATTTTAAAAAATTAGGCTTACATAAAAATCTATAGGCTTAAATGCCTGAAAATATAATTTTGTTTAATAAAAGAGTGTATTTAAAACAATAAATTTGAGTTTTTAAATGAGACGCGCGAGTTGACTGAGTTTCCCATGAGCGCTTGCGGGCGCGACTAGAACTCCATTTCCCATGAGCACTCGCGCGACTCTTAAATAAACCGCTGTCATCAGAGCGACGAAAACCTGCTGGAACCGGAGAACTACATCGTTTTATCATGTTTACACTGATGTTAAGACAGCTCGTTACGGTAAGTTCAAATATGCATTTCGCATTTAATCGCGCAGTAAAGAGAAAGATATCGGACAGTTTGTGATCAGTTGTGTTATCTGCTTAAACACGCGTTTAAACGCTCTGTGATCTCCAAAATCCAACGTTACGATGAAAACAGACAGAAATAATAATAACTATCCATGCATAGATAACAACTGAGACAAAACGCGTAAAAAATATGCAATTTGTATGCTTATATTATATATGAGGTGCACAATGTAGCGCTATGAGATGAGTGTGTAGTTGCATTGACGTGTGTCGCTGTCACACACGTGGCATGTGTGTGTGTCAGGTCTATATTGGATGTAACTGTTTCATTTTGGTTTTAGATCATGTTTGCATAAAGTAACAAGACTTTGCATGTCCTTTTAGTCAATGTCTCATGTCATTTGTGATGCATTCATGTGCATTAGCGTTGTTTTCTGTTTCAGTTCAAATCTTCATAAATGAAACCGTTAGATAACATGTGTTAATATGTCGGATTAGTTAACTGTTGCTAACCTATATAGTTTTACTTGGTTTGAGACGTGTTATGCACTAGTTATAGATCATGTAAACAACAGTTATAAGGTCACTGTCTGGTCGCATTAGATGATGCAACCATTCCTAATGTTTCAACCCGATCTCTGTTTAACAGTTGTGTAAGCACAAAACATTCATAGATCAATGTTTGTTTCTGTTGAGTCTGCACAAATGTGACCCTTCAGGTGTTTTAGAGGTGAGCTGTGTCTGTGCAACGTCATTGAACTAAAGAGTTTAATCTTAAAATCATATGAATCACTGAATGAGAACCGCCATGTGTCAAATAAATAGGTTTTATTATAGGAAATGTGTAGTAACCATGTTTTTGGTAGATTTACTCTTGTATTACATTAGTTTGACTACATTGCAGAGTTAAACTATTGTCATTGTGGTGTAATGTACATTTGTGGCTACTTTGGTTTTACTACTAATTAAATCCCCAAAACTTTGGTTACTTTCTTATATTCCTAACATTTACACTGACAGTTTGTTTAGTGGTACGTTTTCTGGACATTCTGTACAATTAATACCATGATATTGTTTGACAATGCTGTGAAGTATAATAGCATTTTATACCTTTTCATAATGAGAGTCAAATTTTGTAAATAAACGTACTGTACAGTCTCTCTCCTTATGGCTTTAGTTATTGTTATGTTTGCATGCTTCTCTATTATGAAGAAGATTTGACCATGCTTTTTTAACTTAAAACAAACACTTTCTTTGAACGTCTTGGTCGGCTGCTTATTAACCTGAAGGATTGAAGTGTAGCATCGGTTGTCCAGTGAAGACCGGCTTGCACAGGAGAGTTATTTCACGTGACCCTGAGTTGGCATCTTAAGAAACCTCCTTTATTCCATCATCATCAAATTTTGCTAAAAGATTTCGTCCATCACTATTTACATTTTTTTGTTTTGTTTTTTGATAGAGAGCATGCTATATTTGCAATGTGTAAAAATAGACAATTATAAAAAAAATCAACCAAACACAACATTGATAGCTGACGGAACTTTGTGTTTTTTAAAGAAACAGATTATTTGAACACGCTCCCTGGGCCTCTCACTTTCAGTTTGAAGTTTTACGCTTGACCAGCTCTATCTTATCTTAGTCTTTCATAACCAGACGGCGAACAAATAATTAACCTGTTGTTATTTTTTATACTGGGAGTCTCAAAGATGCCAAAGCTCAAGTTCTGAACAGCCAATCAGATTTGAGGTGTGCCGCCACACACATCTTGCATAAGATCCCATAAGAGACTGAAAACACAGAAGGGTCTGATCGGGTTTTGTCAGTGTTTGACCGATGATGTCCGATATCAGTCAATGGTCGAGCATCCCACATATTTCACAATGCCTTTCTATTGCTCAATTTTGGGGGTTAAGGTTGTCAGATGATATTGACAGATCGTTGCGGGCAAATCACGTGACCAAGTTTTATTTAGTTAATCTTGATGCGTGTTAGCATTCATTCTTTAATGTGTGCTGTAAAAAATTCTCCTGTGCTGCTATTAGCAGAACACGTCCTGGTTTTTCACCTCCTTGAACTCCGATGCGTCCCATCATGCATCGGTGAACTCGGATCGCTCCCCGCGGCCTCACTCTATCTCCCTGGATTAACGCGATAATGTCGCATGCCTCTGCGGAAAATTGTCTTTCCACACTTCTGATTGTTCCGTGTCACTCCCTTCGGCCCGGCGGGGGAATGAAGCAGACCTCCTCCTCACACTCTCTCTCTCTTTCTCGGCCGCCCGTGTCATTCTCCAACGAATCTGCTGGTAATTTGTAACGGCCGCTCGCCATTAATGGCTGACAGCGCGAGAGGGTCCGAGTGTCATCCTGAGCGATATTCCTGACACCTCTGAGCCGACCCATCCCTCCTTCCCGACTCTTCCCCTCTGTCACCTGTGTTACGCGCTGATTGTCGTCTGGCGTGGCCGTGATGGACGGCAGTGATCTGTAAAATTGACTCTTTCCTCAGAAGAGAGGGGATATAACAAAAATAAAACGTAAAATGAAATGTTTTTCTTTGGGTTTTTTTTGGAAAGCGCGGGAACAGATGTGAGCAGGCGACGGCTAAAATGACAAAACAATGCATCCGTCATGCTAGTTCAGGTGTGTGTGAGTGAGAGACAGTAAAAGAGAGAGACGTACATAGCTTTGGTTTGGGGACACTAAATCTGACTGAAGCATTACATTTGGGTCATCATCAGATGGGAATTGTTAGCATAAATAACACAAGTAATATCTTTGTTCAGTATTTTAGCGTGTTGCATTTGTGATATTTGTAATCCATACCCTTTTAATTTAGTTATTTTTGCTCCCAAAATGATGCTGTGACAGATCCAGCCCCTGTGTTTAATCTCCTGTGGTTTTATCATCATCTTTCTCAGTATTATAATAATTATCAGCTGAATGTTTCCTCCGATCATGTGACACACTGTAATTCTGATGATGGTTACAGACAGCAGAGATTAAATGCAGTTAAATGGAATCAACTGAACACATTATAAAGAGATGTTCACTTGCGGTGGGTTAAACACGGCTCATGTCCACCTCAGTGAATTATTGGTTGTTGAAACCATTGGGTGTCATGAATTACTTGGTAACCAATGACTATAATTAAATGACAATTCCCAATAAAAAAGTAAAGGGATTAATCTTCTCAAGACAGTTTTGCGTTGAAATAGTTAGAAATGTCACAAGTCAGGAGTTGCTTTTTTTTGTTAAAGTGATAGTTCACCCAAAAATGAAAATTCTTTCATCATTTACTCATCCGGTTGTCATTTCGAACCTGTGTGACTTACTTTCTTTCCACAGAGCATAAAATAAGATATTTTGAAGAATGTTGGTAAGCGACTGTACCCATTCATTTCTATATGAACACACCAAAACCAATCATGTTCATGGACGAGGTAATGAATTAATTTTATTCATCGTAACGAATTAGCTGCGAGAAACATGGAATGTAATGCTACCTTACCCCGCGACTGATATGGACTTTGTCAATTGATTTGGTAGCGTAATGCAGTTTTACCGGTTTAAAGCAGTCATACAGTCGTCGTTTAAATAGTAAATTGGAAAGAACCCGAAGCATTACAAGTAACATTATTGGCTACATATTTTTAAGCGACATGTACTGTATTTCATAGGGTAGCATTGATAACTAGTCAAATAATCTGTGCATGAGTATTTCGTGTACAATAAAAAAAAATGTGCTTACCTGTCTATGTAAACACAGAGTCTCAGTGGAGTCCAAGTTGGTCGCAAGGCTCTTTCTATTAAGAAAACGACACACCGATATTAATCTTTGTTTTATTATTCGTTTGTCCATAAGTCTGCTTGCCTCAGTTGGCCTACATTTATACTTTTTTGGGTTTCCTTTACTCGACAAAGAGTACATTTGGGATATTGTAAGTACACAACTGCATGAAATATATCACACTGTGCAAGTGATTTTTGGATATTTCACAACAATTGAAATTCTTCATACAAAAATTCTTCCATATTGTGGCTTTAAGGCAGGTTATGTCCTTTGTTTACATTTAATTATTAAGAAATGTTTCGATAAAACTTTGTCATGATTTAGAATTTCAGTTTGTATTGTCCAATGTTGATGCAGAAGTAATTAGAATTCAGTCATACAAATGAGTAATTTATTTACACAATTTACTATTTAATCAGTAATTAATTAATTACGTTTTGATGAAAACTTGCCCACTAGTTGAGAGCACCATTGAAGTTAACAAGAAAATGGGCGTGTAGCCTTCCTTCAATCGGTTAAAATAATAATTTTGCACAGTAAAGTTAGTTAAAATAACAGATTGAATTTGGGGACATTCATACAATGAACAGTTTGGATGTTGTGAGTCTTCACCCCAACGGCAACTCCTGAAGCTCTGCAGTGCTCCATAACTCGCTTAAATATTTATAGTTTGTCCCATTCAGGTTAGATGTTCAGAGTTTAGTTTGAGACAACGAGCAGCATCTAAATACATATATTTAATATAAATACGCGGTATATTTCCATTTTCTGAATACAGTCTTTGAGATAATCAGGACTTATGTCTGACACAGCGGTCTGCAGTGCTTTTATTTCGTTACATTTTTGCACTGTTCTGTTATTATATTAAAATCTATTTCAGACACAAAACAAACCAAACTTTGTTATGACTAAAGGGACACAAACCTCCATTGGCATCCATGTCTGAACTCAAGGGACACGTTTGGTTGTTCACACAAAAACCTCACGGCGTGTCCGTGTCCCTGTAGAGCCGACAGCAAAGGACGCGCCCCATCAAAGTGTAACGACCCATGTGATGTGGTGCGTGTGTGTTTATGTGGCCCTCAAGAGATGGGCGTCTGGTCTCAGCGGGCGATCTGTCCTCCGCGAGGGCTCAGGGTGTTAACTCTGACACAGCGTTGGTGGACCCGTGCCACTCCACTGCCTTTCAGTGTGCGAGTGACTGCCTAGGCATCGCAGCCCACCCAGACCCCCTACTGGTACGGACGAATTTGGTTTTAAAATGTAACAGCCTGGTACCGAATGTAAATTTTTAATAACAAGTGGGTTGCTACATATTTCAATTAAATGCTTCATGTACGATCTAAATAGCTGATGGATGCAGTCTGACATCCGCGTTCGCATTTTTGCCCAAAATGACTTGCAGTATATTTAAGGTATATCTTATTATTTTATCAGTACGTGTTTGCTGGGAGTGAAATCTGTGACCTTTGCACCGCTAAAGCAAATTTATAAAAATCACGCAAAAAAAAAACGGATAATGCACAATAATGGCGAATACACCAAAGGTTAAAATGAATCGCGCTTATGCCGCTGAATGCAAGTTGACCTCATCTTTAGATGGTTGCACGGTGTACGTGTGGAATGAAGCGACACACACAAGTCCGTGTCGGTGAGCTAATCGTTTTTTAATAACAGATTTTAAATGGAGGGATACATCAGACTGCCGGACCCCCGTCGAGCTGCGAGCGTTAGTGATGGGGGGGCTCTCTTATATTTATTGGGGGTAATTATTAAGCTTCTTGGTGCATCATAAATACGGTTTTATGTTTTTTGGGGGAAAAGATTATATTTTAATGGGGGTGTAACGACTCTCAGCTCATGATTCAATACGATACTAGGTTTACGCTTACGATTGCATCACGATAATAGTAAAAAAATGAAACTAACAGATATTTTCCCAAAACGTTAAACATTTTAAGTTACTTTTGTTAAAGAATTAACAATGTTCAAGGTTTAATACAACCATTTATATGTAAACTAAAACTGAATAAATAATAAAACAAAATTATAAAAAAAAGAATTCATTTAAATAAATATTGCCATAGTCTACAATACATATCTTAATGTTTTGTATTGCGATATATGATACTTCAACATATTCTTACACCCCTATATTTTAATATCGTGAAACATGTGTGTCTTTTCTTTATGTGAGCTAGTCTGTTTGTGTTGTGTTTCATGTGTGTGTGTGAGGGTGTGTGTTTTTTTCTATGTCAGTGTTTGTCTTGTGCATGGTGGGTGTGTGTGCGCGTGTGTGTATGCGCGTGTACGAGATTAGATAAGCAGTTATGCTGAATTTTCACCCGGCCTGCCGTAAAGTTTCAGTTGAGAACTGCTGATGGGAGCTGAATTCAACAGTCATGGTGATTATTGTATCTTGGCTGGCTCTCGTTCTCTCTTCGGCTGATCTTGAGCAGTTACACAGGCTCCGTCATTCATTCCACCGGATGATTTACATGAAACATCCTTGTGAAGTGTAATAAAATGTATTAAAATGTTTATGCGTCTATTTTTTATATATTATGTCCCGTGTGTCAGAGCAATGGCCGTGTTGTTGATGCCACTCCACATCTGTTTTGCAACAGTACTTAAGCTGACTCCAGGCTCGTGCCCTCCCCATCGAGTCCTGTCTCCATCTACCGTCCTTTTAAAATAAAGTCCAAAAATAGTTTGATTTGATAAATCCATAGTGTTTTGTCGATTAGGACAAGTCTTCACCATCTTGTCCAGATTTCCGTGCAGTGTACAGAGTGTCTTTTATCGACCGCCGTGTGTCTCGACGGGAATGGGATGTTATTGCCGTGTAGTTTTAATTATGATCCTGTTTTCTGATTTGTAGCAGTCTGTGTGTAATCTAAGTAATGCTAACCTCACGACAGTAGAGATGTAATTGTATTGGCTCGTCACTCAAGGGGTTGCGTCTCTATATTTATTTTCATCCATTTATTTGTTTAATCAGTGAAACAAACAGTTTGGTTGTGGTTTGGTTTTAGGGTGCAAGAGCAAGAAGCAGTTGGTCTTCTTTTAACCAAAGTATGAGACTGAACCCTCTGGGTCACCCGATGATGTCGGTCTGTGTTGGATTTATCCATTTGTTTATGGCACGCTACTTACATTCTGCATTTTATTTGTGTTGCAGCCGCTGTGTCAGCGCAGTCCGGCGGCCGCTCTCGCAGCCATGCGGTTCCAGCATTCTGCAGCGGCGCAGTATACAGACGACGAGCGTCCGTGGACGGGTCAGGATGGCTTGGCGCAGGACGACCCTGAGATGTGGGACCTTCTGCAGAAAGAGAAAGACAGACAGTGTCGAGGACTGGAGCTCATCGCTTCAGAGGTGAAACATCAACACACTCAAATGCGTGAAAAAGTATCGCCCATGTTGTCGGCACCATGTCTTTATCTTTTAGTTTGGGAGTCTGATGTTCTCTTTAATTCAAATTCAGTCTTAAACATGATCTGCCTTTTGAGTCCTATGACAGTTCTAGTGTTAGTGATGTGTTTTGTCATGTTCAGAGTCTGACAGCACATGGTCACAGTGTGCCTTCAGCCTACAGAACAGAACACTCAGATAAACTTTACTTTCTTCCTCAGAAGAACAAGTTACATAGATTTGAAACAACATGATGACAGTTTTACTTTTTAGTTTTGAGTGATGTAACTTGGGAAACAAAGCTTCAAAAAATTGTTAAAGAAAGTGTGAGGAAGAGTTTAACAAGTCTGTCTGTGTAGTCCGGATAGTCTCCCAACACGCGGTGATGAACACTCGCTAATCTACACACACACACACACACTGTTCAACACGCGCACACACACGAACACTGAATAACACACACACACACACACACACACACACACACACACACACACACACTGATCAACATACACATACGTACACTGATGAACACTCGCTAATCTACACACACACACACTGATCAACATACACATACGTACACTGATGAACACTCGCTAATCTACAGACACACACACACACTGATCAACATACACATACGTACACTGATGAACACTCGCTAATCTACAGACACACACACACACTGATCAACATACACATACGTACACTGATGAACACTCGCTAATCTACAGACACACACACACTGATCAACATACACATACGTACACTGATGAACATGAGCGCACCATGATAAACATACACACACATACTGATAAACACTCATTATTCTACACACACACACACACACACACACGAACACTGAATAACACACACACACACACACACACTGATCAACATACACATACGTACACTGATGAACACTCGCTAATCTACACACACACACACACACTGATCAACATACACATACGTACACTGATGAACACTCGCTAATCTACAGACACACACACTGATCAACATACACATACGTACACTGATGAACATGAGCGCACCATGATAAACATACACACACATACTGATAAACACTCATTATTCTACACACACACACACTGTTCAACACACACACACACACACACACACGAACACTGAATAACACACACACACACACACACACACTGATCAACATACACATACGTACACTGATGAACATGAGCACACCATGATAAACATACACACATGCACTGATAAACACTCATTATTCTACACACACACAAACTGTTCAACACACACACACACACACACACACGAACACTGAATAACACACACACACACACACACACTGATCAACATACACAGAAGTACACTGATGAACATGAGCGCACCATGATAAACATACACACACGCACAGATAAACACTCACTAATCTACACACACAAACACTGATAATCACACGCACACACACGCACCGATTAACATACAAACTGATAAACACTCACTAAACCACACCTTCACACACACACACTCACACTGATCAGCACACAAACAGAGCGAAACATACACATGCACACACAAACTCTGATGAACACAAACACTAACCAACACTAATAGCAATTTTCAATGATCTGTGTGTACATTGCATCTATGCAAGTATGAATCTTTATCAGTGATTCTCTAAATGTAGAAAGTGTTTTTTCAGTCATTTTCAATAGGATGTGATAGGAAGTTTTCTATGCATCTCACACACACTGTTGTGTAAAAGCAAACTTACACAGTAATCTTATTATTTAAGAAGTACACAATATTGGACTTAATGTGGTACATTTCTGTATGCATGGAATACATTTTTCAGGATGTACAGTATTCAGTGAATGCAATGAGAGCCCACAATGCATTGCACCTTTTACCTCATACTGCTGTTTTGCTTGATGGTTGTACATTCTAAATAGTGTTATCTGTGCCGGCTCTCTCTCTCTCTCTGTGCGGTTAGTCTGGTGAGAGAGACCGCTGATATCTTCATCACTCCCATGCGTTTCATCTGTTCCTCAGGTCTCTTTAAATCTCTATTTGTTTGTGAATTTCTCATTTCTCTGTGTTCCAGCTGCGGGTCTAGCGCAGAACTCCTCTATTGCATTTACAATTCTAATGCGCGTGTGTTTTATCAGCATGGCTGGCGTGCAGTAGAGAGCTGTTATCTGAACTCTGATCTGAGGTCAGGCATTAGCATAACGGCGTGCGAGCGGCCGACAGACAGACAGACGAGAGGGAGTCGGGATGGAGGTGTGGGCAGGATTGTTCGCTGTCAGTCTCTCGACAAGACTGATCTACTCCAGTGCAAAATATGCTGCGGATTTTCACCCACTGTGTGTGTTTGTTTGTTTACTTTCACAGAATTTCTGCAGTCGAGCTGCTCTTGAGGCTCAGGGCTCTTGTCTCAATAACAAGTATTCAGAAGGCTACCCTGGAAAAAGGTGTGTGTTTGATGTTACTGCTTTACGGATTCATTTATTGCGAATTACAGTCTTTGCAGGTCCTTAATGTCCAGAATTCACTTTTATTAAAGGAGCAGTCCGTGCAAAATCGAAAATTCTCTCATTATTTACTTATCCCAGATGTATATGATAAAACTTTTTTTATTATTAAAAAAACACTCTGTATAAACAACCCTGACAAACAGGGAATATTCTCTGAACTTTGGCTAACGTTCTTTCTAGGCGTTTCATTAACGTTACCGCGCATGGATGCTTTTTTTGCCCCAAACTTAACTTCCTGGTAGATCTCCGCAAGAAGAGAGACCCTGCAGATTATTTCTGAAAACAAGCAAAACAGTAAATTACATTAGTTAGCAAGCTAAAATTGTCTAGCCGGTATTATTTTGGGTTATCAGTCTCTGCCCTAAGAAGAACCATTACTTGGCTAAACTTAAATGCTACAAAGTTACCTGACCTATTCCACAAACGTTTTATTTAATACAATGAATACACAATAAAATACCAATTAAATAAAACAATTATTTAGAATTAGTTATATTACTAGCCACTAGCCAAACCGATAAACAGACACAGACCAAAAGTTAACTTCGGGTCAGGTGCGTGTGCCCGATGAGGCCGTCCAGAAGTTATCTTTATATAATTAATATTATCTGCAGTAATGTTAAAAGAGCATTTTATTAAAATTATTTTATTGCTAAATGTTAAAAAAACAACAACAAAATGCTTTAAAAATGTTGGCATAACAATGCTATTATTGCATTCTTAGTGGAACGTTTAAAACATACAGGATCCGAAATAATGTTTCATAACTTGATGGTAATGTTAGCAAAACGTTTTAAGAACACTTCTTATGTTTTAAGAACATTTCTTAGTTTAGTAAAGGTTTTTGCACATACAGTCCGAAATTGTCGTATGTGTATTTTGTGCTCCTTTCTATTTCGTCTCTGAATTGTCAAAATGCCTCTCAAAATGTTTTCTACAGATGCGAAAAATGCCAAAAAAATCAAACCCAGTCCGAACTTTTTTATGATTGACGAAAATACCGGAGGCATTGTGTTAATGTGATTGACACAACGTGAGGTCGTATTTATTTTTTAACGTGCGCAAGTTTCAGACTCAATGTGCAATGGCCTTAAAGTAGCAGTTTGTTGAAAAACGCCGCTAGAGGGCGCACGATTAAAAACAACGACATTGCCGTAGCTTGATGACGCTGTGAAGGAGGGTGGAATGATGTGATCTGTTGTCTTCAACTCCACCGGTGATGGCCGTCAATCAGACGGGAACGAGAAATCATGTTAGCGGATAAGGTAAAGTTTTATAAATGTTGCGTATAATTGTGGCCATAAATAAGTGACTCCTCGAAACAAGCTAGTGGCGTGCTAGATGCTAGACACAACTTCCGGTTTGTTTGAGACACTGTTGTCATGCGGTTTCAACGTCAGAAAATGCGGTAACAAAGGGTAACGCAGATATGACGCCATTGACAGGCGACTGCACAGCCACGTGTCACTGTTAAGAATGCCGATTTTCTCACGATTTACAAGAAGTTGGAAACATTTCAGATACTCGGCTGAACAAAATATACTCTAGCCTAGTGGTTTTGGGATATTTTACGGCAAAATTGTTACAGACTGCACCTTTAAGCCCCAACATGTTTAATTCCCAAGAAGTGCATTATATTCAACAACACCATTTACGTAATAAACCTGTTCTGAAGCGAAACTGTGTGTGTATGCAGGTATTACGGAGGCGCTGAGGTGGTAGATCAGATTGAGCTGTTGTGTCAGAAGAGAGCGCTGGAGGCTTTTGATCTGGACCCGGCGCTGTGGGGTGTTAACGTCCAGCCGTACTCCGGATCTCCTGCTAACTTTGCTGCTTACACGGCCGTTCTCAGTCCTCACGATCGCATCATGGGTCTGGATCTGCCTGATGGAGGACAGTGAGTGTCAGATATTATTACAATAGCAATTTACACCAAAGTCACCATACGGGTCAACAATGCAGAATGGAATGAGATCTTTTCAATGTCTCTCTCTAGTCTCACTCATGGCTACATGTCTGATGTCAGGCGGATCTCGGCCACTTCCATCTACTTTGAATCGATGCCTTACAAATTGAGTGTAAGTTTCCCCCACAACGTTTCCCCTACGTTTACCAGGTAACCACAGTTTCCAGTGTGTGTGTATGGAGAGGTGTGCCAGGTGCTGTTTGTGTATTTTAAGATCCGAGCATCAGTGTGTGTTTGTGTGATCAATGAACTTGTGTGTGTGTGTGAGTGTGATGGATGAGTGGTCAGTCCCCTCTCTATGGGAGAGATAATAGGAAATCGACAGGCGGCCCTGAGCATCACACACACACACACACACACACACACTGCAGTCTGACCCTCGGAATCCACATTAGTGTGATGGAGTGACCAGACAAACGGAGGAGAGATTATCAACTGTCCTGTTCTCGTCTCAGGTGGAAAGAAAAAGAGACACAAGAGGAGATAAGCGACTACAGAACTCTGGGAAAGTGAGAGAGTGAGACGGTGAGAGCATGTGGGTGAAGGGAAATGTGAGAGAGTGAGAAAGCACATCAGAGAATAAGATGCAAATGAAACGGCATGCGCGGTGTGTGGGGGTAAGACAGCACATGAGCAAGTCTGTGCATAAGTGAGACCATGAAAGAGAAATCGAGATGTGTGTGAAGGAGTGAGATGGAAAGTAAGACCGCATGTGAGAGAGTGAGACAGGTGGTTGTAGGTTTCGGCATCCATAAATAACAACAGTACCACCGTGTTTTCTCCAGATGTGAGTTCTGTGGCACGTCAACATTAATTATCTATCATTATAATGAATGAAGCTGTCCATCTGCGACACAGTTTGCTGAGTGGGGTGTAGTTTTCCAGCTGCTGTCAAAGATGCGGTGTGGATATACCGCGGTATAAATGTAGTACAGCAGAATGTTTCCTGCCACACGTATCTGCTGTCACACGGGCCTATAGAGCCACAGTGAGAGAGCGAGTTTGTGTGTTACTCACGAGTCAGAAATCTCAAGGGATCGATTGCAGGACGTTCTGTACGTAAACATCATTTCCATCTGTGCTGATCTGTCCTTGTATGTACGCGTGTGTTATGTGTTTGGTCAGGGCTTCATGTAGGTAATGTTTTCAGACACAATAAAAAATATTGGTAACACTATGCATTATGCAATATAAAAGCATTGTAATGCGCCTTTTAATGCTTTGTAATTTCTTATAAATAATTGTTATTACTGTTATAACAATTAGCAATTCATTGTTACGCTACACATTTTAAATTGGTTATAATTCTTTACAACTACATATAATGCATTACAACACACATTATGAAGAATAATAATGCATTTGACCATTTAATAATGCATTATACATGCATGCATGCATTAAGGAAAGTGTAACCAAAATATTGTATTACTATTTAATATATTGTCAGTTGTAAAAAGATGGGCCGACCGAATGGAGCTGATTCTAACAATCTCTCTTTTATTTTCTCTCTCAGCCTAAAACAGGTCTGATAGACTACGATCAAATGGAACTCACCGCCAGCCTGTTCCGACCCAAACTCATCATCGCCGGCACCAGCGCGTACGCCCGCCTCATCGACTACGCCCGCGTCAAAAAGGTGCCACACCCTTCCTCTTTGACACGCCTGTAGTAAACAGAGGTCCTTCTCTCTCTTCTGGATTTGACTCTTTCAGGTTTTAGAGAATACACAACATGAGATTGTGAAAATGACATTTCATGCAGTGTGTTATGTTGCCGTGTTTGAATGTAAGCAGTCTGCCAAGTTGTAATCCGAAGGTGAATGAATAACAAAGTTATTTGCTTGTATAAAAGGGAGTCGACTCTGAATTACGCAAACAAGTCGTCCCAAGTCCAATTCGCGAACCGCCGCGGATTTACGTAACTACATATAGACCCCGCCTAGGTTTTGCTAGGACTTCCCACGAAAACTTCACTCTTGTCCCCCAAACACTGTTGTTCGTGAGCCTCATTTGCGGTAGACCAATCACAGCAGACTAGGCTAGCGAAAAGGAGGGAATTCAAGTCAGTCAAGAAGTAAGGTAAGAATAATTACGTATAATAGATTTTTACACCTATGTACTTAAACTTGTTGTTGGGCACTCCATAAGCCAAAGCAGGACAATAAAATGGCTAGTAATGTACTCTTCAACACACAAAGCAATACAATGTATACAAGGGATGTAACGCTTCACAAAATGAAATGAGACAAATAAGAAATGAACAACTGCCCTTTTATTATTTCTCAAATGCGGCACATTTCTTTATACAATAAAAAATATATTTTATGTCAAATAACAAAACTAAACTGCGAATTTAATACCAAATCAAATAAAAATGAATAGTACAAAAGTCTCTTTAATATAAAAAAAACTAAGACTTTGTGCTTTTCTTGGATTTTTTACATTTAAGAAATATCCACACAAGTTTGCGGTAAACACAGCGGCCTCTGCTGATCAAAACACGTATTGCAATACCATTAACATCTCAACCGGTTTGAATCGTCACATATTATATTTGATTTTCATCCGGCTCTTTAACCTGTCATATAGAGATGCTTTACGCTAACTAATCAATCAAAACACGGTCAAATCACTTACTGTGTTGTTTCACTCAGGGATGCATCCCATAATGAAAGTAAAATGGCTTTTCAAAAGAAAAGAGGAAAAAATGAATAACTGTTCAGATTGTTTTTCCCCTTCAGTCGTTTCTTTGTTTTCTTGTCTTGCTCTCATGGACAAACACACAACACGCACACAGTTGTGTGTATCTGTCTCTCTGTCTTTGACAAGTTTGTGTTTCACTGCTCATGCCTGACACATCTGAAACTCCAAACAGATTCACTTTGTTTCTTGATTCTAACAGTCCACACACACACACTGCATGGTTGTTGTATACACTTCCACATTTTCTTTCCTTACATGCACACAGATTAACAATGACAACAATTAAAAATTGTGTTAAAATGTGTTTGATTAACAGTCAAATACCCATAATGCCGTTCACCAGTAACTGAGGTAAGACCCTCGTGAGATCCGGGTCACACTCGCTAGAAGGCCCTAGACATTAAGACCGGATTGAGAGCGGATCGAATCTCATCTCCATCTCCTCTACACTCCTGAAATACTTTTAGATTTCCTTTCATCGTATAGCGTGAGACGGGGCCCTGCTCCAGGGTTTCAGGGGTCTCTGTTTACCCCTGTGTTCTGTTATCTGGTCCTCAGGGGGAGATTGTGTGTTTCATGTTTGTTGCTAGAATTCACTGTGGCCTGATTTAACGGCAAGATAAATAAGGCCAGCCGTATTAACACACACACACACACACACACACACACACACACACACACACACAGAGATGAAGTGTATTAGTGAGCATATAATTATCAGTGTATAATCAGCTTGAAAATGTATTTTCATCCCCTCAAACTGTGCTGTCATGCTCAGAAGCGTTTGAGAAGTGGAGAATCTGGGTCTCGTTCCCTGGAGTGGATCTCGTCGGGTCATTCTCCGATGGGCTGATAACACGACGCTTTGATTGTAATATTTGCTGTGAGCGCAGCAGATTTGAGTCTCTTAATCGCTTTGATAATCTAGTGAAAAGCTCTCTATTATATCTTATTTCCCCTCACACCTCTCTTTCTGTCTTACTTCCACTCTTTCTCTCTCTGCCTCAATCGTTTTTTCGGTCTAATTTTTTATCTCTGTCTATCTTACTCTTTTTCTTGCTGTTTTTCTCTTGATCTCACTTTCTCTCTCTTTGTCTGTCTCACCCTTTCTCTGCTGTGTGCTTCTTTTTTCTCCATTTCTGTCCGACTCTGTCTTTCTTCTCCATCTGTATGTTTCTCTGTCTTCCTCACTTTCCTCTCCCTGTCTGCCTCATTTTCTGTCTGACTCTTTCTCTGTCTGTTAACTCACTTCCATCTCTCTCTTTCTGTCTGTCTCACTCTTTCTTTCCATGTTTGCCTGTCTTTCTGTTTGTCTCTCTCATTTTCTGTCTCTATCAGTCTGTCTCACTCATCCTGTTTGTCTCACTCATTCTCCGTCTGTCTCACTCTTTTTCTCTTTATCTCATTTTCTCCCTCTGTTGGCTTTTTCCCCGTGTCTCACTCTGTCTGACACATTTTTTTCACTCACTGTCTGTCTCACCCTTTCTCTGTCTGTCTGTCTGTCTGTCTGTCTGCCTCACATTCTTTCTGTTTGTCTGGGTCTCAATTTCTCTCTCGCTCTCTCTCTCACTCTATCACTATCTATTTCTCTCTTTATCTCACTTTCACTCTTTCTCTCTCTTTATCTCTCTCTCTCGTTATCTCACTCTTTCTCTCTCTCTCTCGTTATCTCACTCTTTCTCTCTCTCTTTATCTCACTATCTCTCTCTCTCTTTATCTCACTTTCTCCATCTCTCTCTCTTGTTCTCACGTTCTCTATCTCTCTCTCTTAATCTCACTTTCTCTATCTCTCTCTCTCTTTATCTCACTTTCTCTATCTCTCTCTCTCTTGTTCTCACTTTCTCTATCTCTCTTGTTCTCACTTTCTCTATCTCTCTCTCTCTTTATCTCACTTTCTCTCTCTCTCTCTTTTTATCTCACTTTCTCTCTTTATCTCTCTCTTTCTTTTTATCTCACTTTCTCTATCTCCCTCTTTATCTCACTTTCCCTATCTCTCTCTTTATCTCACTTTCCCTATCTCTCTCTTTATCTCACTTTCTCTATCTCTCTCTCTTTTTTTATCTCACTTTCTCTATCTCTCTCTCTTTTTTATCTCACTCACTCTCTCTCTCTCTCTCTCTCTCTCTCTCTCTCTCTCTCTCTCTCTCTCTCTCTCTCTCTCTCTCTCTCTATATATATATATATATATATATCTCACTTTCTCCCTCTGTTGGCTTTTTCCCCGTGTCTCACTCTGTCTGACAAATTTCTTTCACTCTCTGTCTGTCTCACCCTTTCACTCTCTGTCTGTCTGTCTGTCTGTCTGACTCGTTTTCTTTCCGTTTGTCTCTGTCTCAATTTGTCTCTTTCTCTGTCTTACTCTTTCAAGGTACTTTATTGGCATTATTGCGTTTTCTTATAATATGGCCAAAGCATTGAACATATAACACAAGACATACAATAAGTACAAACATTAAGTAAAATCTAAATAAGGTGGTAAGTAAGAGATAAAATATAGAATGAAATATAAAATAAAGTATCTGTAGAGAAACGTATGAAATATAGAAAATATAAATCAAATGTACATTTCAGGCAGTGAAACACTCTCCTTCTCTTTCTTTCTGTCTCTCTCTGACTCACCCTTTCTCTTCCTGTCTGTTTGTTTTTGTTTGTCTCTCTCACTCTGTCTGTCTCACTTACTCTTTCTGTCTCTCTGACTCACTCTTTATCTCCGTTTGCCTTTCTTTCTGTTTGTCGCTCTTATTTTCTATCTAACTCTTCCTTTCTTTCTTTATCTCTCTCTCTGTGCAGTTGTGTAGCGAGCTGGGTGCATATATGTTGGCTGATATGGCTCACATCAGCGGGCTGGTGGCCGGTAAAGCCATTCCTTCTCCGTTTGACCACGCTGACCTCGTCACAACCACCACACACAAATCGCTGCGAGGATCCAGGTACGTTTGAGCGCGTCAAACCCTTTCCTTTAATATTAGCATACTACACCGTATATACTGCCTGACAGTGCTGAAAGTTTCAAATAGTTGTGTACTATACCTTAAAACATTACATTGAATAATGAATTCATGTTACACCTTCCTCCTGTCTATTATTTTGGCTCCTCCTTCAGGGCGGGGCTTATATTCTACCGTAAGGGTGTGCGCTTGGTGAATAAGAAAGGCAAGGAAGTCTTGTACGACCTGGAGGACAAGGTGAACTTCGCCGTGTTTCCTTCGCTTCAGGGCGGACCGCACAATCATGCTATCGCTGGGGTCGCTGTGGCTCTCAAACAGGTACGACTGCATCTACTTCTGACTTTTACATTTATTTTAAATAACTGAAATGTCTTTGAATTGCAGGTGTAACATTATCATCTCATTTCTGCTGTACCTCTCGTTCTTTTTCATGCTCTTCTGCACAATAGCTCTGGCTCTTGGGACCTCATTTATTGTGTTTAATAATTGATAATTTCTCCTCTCGACTTCAGGCCATGACACCCATGTTTCGGGAGTACATCGCTCAGGTTCTGAAGAACTCCAAGGCCATGGCAGACGCTCTGCTGAAGAAAGGTTACACGCTTGTGTCAGGTGGGTTTTCATCTTCTGATATTTAAAATGTTTCACGTTCAGGTGCTCAGAAACACGTATGTTCTTTATATCTGAAACAGAGAATTTGGCACAGGGTTTCCAGAAACCTTCCCTCTACTGGCTGTTAGATAAAGTCAGTGCTTTATATGTGAGGTCCCTTAACAGTGTGCTTACTACAGTAGTGAGTCATGAGTACTTACAACTGTAAAAATAAAGGTTTACTAAACATTTTATGAGAAACGGCAATCATGATTTCATTGGTTCATAATTTGGTTGAACTTCGCAAAATAGGAAGTCCTCCATTTGAGAGTTATTACAGTTTTGGTTTTATATTCAGAGTTAATTTTCATGTCAATTTAGTTAATTAATTAGTTTTGATACGTGCTTTTTATGTTGATATATACTTTTAATTTTATTATTTTCAACAAATAATTTAGTGCCTCAAATTTTTTGCGGATGCAGCATTTCTAATAAGTTTTTCAAATAATATTTGCAATATTTTATTTGACTTCAATTAACAGAAAAACAGTATTTTAAACGTTTAATAATTGTACCATAAAAAAAAAATGTTGGGATCGTTTCATAAAGCTGACGAAGGATAAATCATTTTATTTGTCAAAATTTGATTGAAGATTAACATGTTGTCATATTGTAAATGTGAAACCGCATGCAAGCTTAGAATAAACAAAGTTATCGCCCGTTGGTGTGAACGCTAATTCATCTATCGTTGGTGTTTCCCTGTTAAATTGTTGTTTGCATATTTTTTGTCTGTTCTTTCATGAAGTCCCCATGAAATCTAAATGTACAGTACCTTATCTATTACTCTATTATTGCGCATTACTAGTTTTGTGGCGTACTTTTCTAGATCCAAACAATTCACATTGGGGAAAAACAAGGCCATTATATTTATTATTCTATGTTAAGTTTCACTCGGAAACTGGTTCAATACAGAAGTAAAGTTGATTGCGACTTCGAGATCCAGACGCGATTTAAGTGGATGTTTGTGAAGTAAAACCACAAGTTTCTGCCACATATTGCCTTGGTTACCATTCCAGGGCCGACATATGCAAAACTAATTGAACGTCTGCCTGCCGCAAATCCACACGGCCGCAGATCCTACAGAACACACATGCTGTTGTTGTTTTGCCGTCATCCCGTTCAGCTGCCAAAAATCTCTTTTGTAACACGTTGTGCTTAAAAACACAAACTCGTATCTTCAGACAAACTGAACCGTCACTGTTGCCTTCAGGTGGAACTGATAATCATTTGGTGCTGGTGGACCTGAGACCTCAGGGGATGGACGGGGCGCGTGCAGAACGGGTTCTAGAATTGGTTTCCATCACGGCCAACAAGAACACTTGCCCCGGAGACAAAAGTGCGCTTACACCAGGAGGACTAAGACTGGGTTAGTAACACACTTGCATTATTTGTGCTCCCTTCACATCTGTTCTTCATTCAGAGAGCTTGATCTGGTCCATTCGTGTCACAGGTACTCCAGCACTCACATCTCGCCAGTTTAAGGATGCGGATTTTGAAAAGGTGGTGGATTTCATCGACGAAGGCATCAAGATCGCGCTGGATGTCAAGACAAAGACCAGTGAGTACAGTGTGTGCATAATGTGTGGAAGTCACCAGTACGATCTGAGATTGGACCAATGTTTTAGTAAGAAAATACAAACTTGAAATTCAAGGCTTTGGTAAATCGATGAATCAAACACCAATTCAGTGGTGCTTGTTTTTGGTCTCTCTTTTGGTTTATTTTTCTCTTTCTGTCCGCTCCAGAAAAACTGGCAGACTTTAAGAGTTTCCTGCTTGAAGATGCAGAGACGGCGAAACGAATTTCTGGTCTGCGTGCCCGCGTGGAGGCTTTCGCCCGTCCGTTCCCCATGCCAGGATTCTCTGACCATTAACCCGGGACTGCTGGGTAACCAGGAACGGATTGATGATTACACCTGCGTACACACCTGTCAGATTTTCCCAGGACCACGTTGATGTACGAGGGTGTTTTCTTTATTAAATTCTGTCGATGGCTTTGTAATCCAACACTACATTATTCATTATTTTCATAAAACTAACAGTCTTAAAATAACTGGTAGTGAATGCACCTGTTAGTGAGCGCTGCTCTGCAATACAACCGCAGGTTTGAACGAAATCTACATCGATTCACTTAAGGAGAGAAATAGGTTGGACGGATAGATTCGTAACATTGGTTTCACCTCTGGGTTTATGAGGATCTTAAGCACACGATCAACATCTTTGTCATGGGAACAAAGTCGACTAATGATGCAAGCGTATGTTTACAGAACATCTTCCTCAATTTCTACTACAAACTAGAGAACAATTTTTTTACTCAACACTTAACACAGCATGTTCTTTGTTAAATAAAGATAATTTTATTTTTAAAGCTATAGTACTATATGGTAAGAGAAGTCTAACACATCTTTCTAACAGTATTTGTAGTGTGGAGAAGTAAAGTCTTGATGTGATTTTGTTTGTTTTTCTGCCTCACCTACCACACGGACTGTACACAGATGCGTGGATATTGATAAATAGTTTCAACCCGTTTCTATCACACGCCCACATTCTCCTGGATTCTGCCCAACAAAACGCCTTTTTGTCAAGAAATAATTATTTTTAAATGGTCAGATCTTTACAAATGGTTTTCTAAGAGCCTCTAATCCCAATAAATTTGTGTAGGAGACATAACTCTTCATTGGTTCTTTTCTGTGTGTGTGTGTTTTTTGTTTGTATGTGTGTTGTGGTTGAAGGTAATCTATCACTCTCCTGATCGCAGTTGTGTGTTATCTTAAACAGAATAATGTGCTTTAAATCAGAGGATTATTAAAATGTAGAACCATGTGGTTTTTTTGTAAAGCGACTCATCGGATGCACGCTTGGCCCGAGGTTAACTTCCGGTTCTGTGTTTGGTTGTCAGTCTGGCTAGTGACCTGTAGTTTAAAAAAATATATTTATATTTTGTTGTATATTAGTTGTTTTAAACAAAATAAATAAAACATTTTCGGAGATCTGCCAGAAGTTACATTTACATTTAGGCATTTGGCAGACGCTTTTATCCTAAGCGACCTACATTGCTTCATCCTATACATTTTACATAGGTATTTGCAATCCCCTGGTATCGAACACACAACCTTGCATTGTTAACACAATGCTCTTACCACTGAGCTACAGGAAAGCTAGGTTTGAGCCACATAACATTTGTTTATGCTGTTGCTGCTTTAACCATCTATACATTTATTTTGGTCTCTTACCACAATAACCATAGTTTTACCTTGTTGTTTGTTGTAAAACTATGGGTACTACACTTTTAATACTACAGGAATTACACAAATACAACAGTACTGCAGTACAATGTTGTATACTTTAGTGTATGTAGTATTCTTAGTAATAATTATTGTAAACTATAGTAAACTAGAACTATAGTAAAACTGAAGAACTCTGGTACAGGAGCACTTTGGCCTTTGTTTTTTATTTTAGTTTTTTTATCTTACAAGTAAGATATTACTTTAACATTTGAATTTGGTTACAATGTTTTGTTTCCTTGTGTTTTGTTTAAACGGTGTTTAGTGTTAAAAGACTAAATGGGCAGTGGTCTATGAAAAGGTTAAAAAACACTGTAAATCTAGGAATTTATTGCCGTTTGCTATAGAGGGCATGCATTGACGTCACTTTCCATCTGACCACGCCCCCTTGAGCGCAGGACACGATCCCTTGAGTGGTAAACACGCAAATGGCTGAGGCGAATATTTGAAACAAAAAAGCCGGACCTAAAACACCCAAATATTGGCTGAAATTACAAGCTGCTGAACTCGACGGTGACCCTTACGACTTCCCTTTAACTTACAAAGGAATCAAGTTTTCCGAAACACTGAAATGTCTCACGGAATTGCGTTTTCCTGATTTTGTAAGCAGGGCAATTCCAGCGTTATGGACGTGACATTTTGCGTTATGAACGTGACATAAATTCCCAGAGAATGAATTTGTTGCGATTATATTGAACCATCTGTTTAAATTTAACTGTTCCCTTGTTGATAGAGTCTAAACATCAAAAAATGTCCGTCTATGAAAACATTTTCTATTTTAAAAAAGGGAAATAAACATGCGTTATGGATGTGACAAATATAGATGCGGTTTTTGGGAGATGATAAACTTTGTAGGATTTCTGTCAAATAAAATGCACAATCCTGAAACAACAATACCCAATGAATGGAGAAGTGATGCCTTTATATAGAACATAAAATAGTTACTTTACATGAATTTCCATGTGTCCATTTATGAGGAATATGTAGCGTTATGGATGTGACAATCCTGAAAATGGCTCTTACGTGAATAAACAAAATATTTAGAATTTTGAAGAGAGATCTCAAAGGGGTATTTGAACAACCAAATGTTAAAATCTGTGCTGTTACCAAAGCACCATAGTGCCCACGTGGTAAAGTGACGACACGTCCATATACCCTCTATTGAAAATACTAAAGTTGTTTATTCGTACTCTTATTTTGACACAATTAAAACGACACACCTATTGTTTAATTTTCGTGACTGACGTACAAGTGAGTAAAGGTATAACACGGAGTATTTACAGACTTAACTGAATTTCTCATTTGTGTGGACTGTAAAAGAAAAATACCACAAAAAGGACCTGAAAGACACACACACAATCACACACTTTTTTTATTCTGTGTGTGCGTGTTGTGCGTGTGTCGTGGGTTTGAGGAAGTCTCACCTGTCCAAGCCACAAACTCGCTTTATTCCGCCATCAGCGTCAGTCAGTCGGTCGTACAGGTTCTTCTGTTGGGATCTCACGGATGGTTCGACATGAAGGAGTTTCCCGCCTCTCCTCCTCATGCAGAGACGGACGTTAATTTGACAATAAATCAGCGCGCGATGGGTAAACGACAGCAGACGCGATTAATTGCGCTCGTTTATTTTGAGCGGCGCGTCGCTGTTTGAACGCGTGTCATAATTAAAGCCCTGCAGGACCGTGACGCGAGTCGATGAGCTTAAGTGGAGCTTTCGAGTGTTATTTAAACTCCAAACGACGGTTAATGCCGCGTAATTATCTCATAATAAAGTGTAACTGTCTGTTATAGAGCAATAACATTCCCATCACAGGAGAGAGAGAGAGTGAGTTTACATCTGTATAAGGACAAAGAGAGAGACAAGGAGTACTTCAAAATGAAAGTTGTCCTTTAATAATTAAATTTAAACTATTTTTAAAATTAAAATTCACCATTGCGGTTTCATTGCATATATCATGTTTTTAATACTTTAAAATATACATTCAAAATCAAACAGCTTGTCCACAGCTTACAAAGCCATTACTGTTTCCTTTGATGTCTGCATTTACATCTGCAAGAAATATTTTTGATTGTTTGCTCAAATATCACCAATACGTCTCTGAAGTTGTCTGAAAGATATTTATAATTGACAATGTATATAAAACTGCTCGTTTATCAGATGTTTTTACCCAGCAGATGTATTCCAGACCTTTAGCAGACGCTTTACAGACGCACCTCTGGTCTCTGTGGTAGCTTTAAACCTTGTGTTGAGAAATTGCTATAAATCATCTACTGCTTATAAAACGATGCATTTTTGTACTCGGTTACAGTTAAATATGCAAACTTTTTACTTGCAAAAGTGACTTGGCATTCAACAGAGTACAATTTTGATATAGTATCCATACTTGATATTTTCTCAGTACTTTTCACACGCACAGTCACACTTTTCTTCACATGTATCTGAGAGGCTGTACTGTGTGTGTGTGTGTGTGTGCGTGTGTGTGTGTGTGTGTGTGTGTGTGTGTGTGTGTGTGTGTGTGAGAATGCACACACACTTGTCTGGTAAACATATTTTCACACTAAACTTTTGGCTGTGACCAACAGCTCGGGATAGTTCTCACCTCAAACACACTCCAGTGATTCAGACGTTACAGCTGCGGGCCAAAACTGCAGGATGCTTACTGTACGTTTACACTCGCGTTTACAATTGTAGGGTCACTTGAGTGCAATGTTTCTCTTGACCTTGCAAACCTTTTGATATGCAGGCGTATGCTTAAATATTTTAAATAAGTTTTGCAGACAAATTATTAAGTTATTAAAAACTAAACGTTTAATTATTTTAATCAATTTGGGTGAAATTGATGATTTGTTTCTTGTTAACAAGTCAATCCCTGTGTGTGTGTGTGTGTGTGTGTGTGTGTGCGTGTGTGGTGCGTGCGTGCGTCATAAATTGTACGTAACAATATAATTTTTTGTAATCTAAAATGCAAAAAGCTTTCTATGGTCTTAAGGTTTAGGGGATAAAATATACAGTTTGTACAGTATAAAAACATTACGACTATGGACTGTCCCCACAGAGATAATAAACCAGGCATGTGTGTGTGTCTGTCAACGACAAGTCAACTTTATATACAGTACATAGCGTATACAATTGTTACATTGTTACAGAGCAGCTGTACATGAAACATATTGACTATAAGCTCAACATTTAAACAAGTAAAAACAAAAAAGGTGACAACAGACACACACACCGATTCAAACACCCCACACACAAAACACTCCTCACACACAACATGCACACGCACTTACACACACAAACGCGTGTGTGTAAGTGACGTGTGTGCGCAGCTTGTAGATACACAGATACAACGAATAACAAAAGGGGGCGATGCATTCATGATGGGTTACCATGCCTTTCGTTTAGGTAATGACGGCCGTGCATGCGTGTGTTTATGTCTGATGTGTTTCTTCAGTCTGGCTGATTGCCTGTCACAGGATGTGCTGGAACCTTGACGGAAGCTTTGCAACACGCATCCCAGGTGGAGCTTTAGTGTGTGTGTGTGTTTTAAGAGTGTGTGTTGTTTGTCAGAACCCCCACAGGCTGTGGCTGGTGTGCCGTTGTGTAAAGTCTCGGAGACGGAAGACGTTTGGAATGTATCCTTTATTGATGCACTGAATGGTTTGCTGTGTGCGTCTCTGTGTGTGTGTTGTTTGCGTGTGTGTGTGTGAAGATTTCTCTGCAGGTACCCAGCTGTGCAGAGGACAGTGTTGATTGCTCTCAGATAACATGCATTATTCTCGCTATGCACACGCTGGCCGGCTATTCTTTCCTCCTAATGTCCCACAAATATGCCGACAACAAACTTAGAGATGTTTTGTAAAGGGCCACAAGAATTTGGCTTTCCACAGGAGAACAAAGGCCGCGGGCCAATACGTGGCCTCAAACAAATACATCTACTTAGACATTCAAACTGTGAGACATACGAGAAAGACTTAAAGGCACAGTTCACTCAAAAATGAATATTCAGAGCTCTTTGTATTCGTTTAAGGGACTCTGTACCTTAAGCTGTGACAAACTATGTGTGATAAATCTTCACATAAATCTTTCCCACAAGTTATCATGTGGCTTTAGCCCAGCTGTGAAAACCCAGGTACATTTTTCAGTGATTTGAGGTTTTCTACATAAAATCATCCTTTATCTTTTCTATAATATTGACTGTCAAAGATGTCAAAGATTGCAAAAGTGAAGTTAATGATTGAAATAAAACGTTATCTCAGAATTAGATTATGAGACGTACACCTGGTTTTCAAAGGCGGGGTCACAAATGTGGAAGATTGTGTCACGCAGACTTCTTCAATGACACTTTTATAATACCTTATTGAGCTTGATGGCTTCTGTCCACATTTGAAAATGAAGAACGAAGAGTTTCGTGCGAACATTTTGCTTAATGTCAACCATGAGAGTCAACAGGTTGAGTAAACACTGATTTTATTTAAAATATACTATATATAGATATGTGTTTAGGTAAAAAAAATGTTTTCATTCTGTCAACTACCAACAATATTTCTCCCAAATTTCAATTAAAAATATTGTTTCGATTTGCATTTATTTGCAGAAAATGAAAACGGAGAAACGGGTGAAAATAACCGAAAAGATCCTAGTGTTTCAAGAAAACAAATTCATATTCAATACCAACACAATACAACGGTAATATTTCTGTATTTAAGGAAAATGTGTTTAATTTTCGCTTACATTCATTTTATCACAGTTTTCATACGTCTTTTCATGCTGTCAGTCTTTCACATTGCTGTTGGGTGACTTTCTTTCCTAAGGTTTGATTTGTTTGAATTCAACAGACACTGGACTGGACCGAACACAATACATCTAGAAGTAATGATTAAATGATAATTTGGCATGCTTTCTTTTATTCCTCTGTACGGTTTCTTCTTATTTCTATACTGTGCCTCTTGTAAAATGTATTTTCTTTGCAGCTGCTTCACAACATTGCAAAAGTGTGAACAGTGCTGTAGAAGTATACAGTACATGAATTGAATTGATTTTTTTTCTGTGTTGTATAAAACTTTTGTTTGTCTCACTTTTCTTACAGCCAGGCTATTAACTGATTCCATTTGTTTTCTCTGTGTGTGTGAGTGTGTGTCCCTGTAGTTCTGTTAAGGTCTTTTAAAAGTCAGGTCCTTCCTTCTTCAAACGCTTGTAGTCTGTAGTGACGGCCACCAACTGTGTGTAGAGAGAGAGAGAGAATACATTTAAATGTAGTTAGCGTAAATTAAGATCATCAGAATCTCATAAAAACAAAACAACCTGCATACAAAAGAGAACACACACACGCAAGGTGTTTGATAGTTTGTGCTCCTCTGCAGGATGTGATCTGGTTCACAGTCTCAGTCAGTTAAATCTGTGCATTTTCTTCTTTCTATTAGAGATATCGTGTGCATGTGCGGGTGTAAATGTGTGACTGTGTTTGATGTTGATTGTTAGATGTCGTGTGTTACATAGGCCAACTTGATGACCTTTTATTTATATCCACTTCGACCGTATACAAAACCAAAGCCAAACTGTATATTGATACAAAATATTGCTGTCTACAAACGCATTTCAAATATTTAAGTCCAGATGCCTATAGATACAAAAAGATTAATAAATACACTTATGTGATACATCCTTTCTCTTAGAAAAGAGTTCCCTAACCCTGGAAAACATCAAATGTTTTCCTGAAAGCTTCGTTTGAGTTTGGTGAAAAGGTCTCCAAGAGTCATGTCACAAAGATTGTGTTTCTTTCATCGGTCTTGACAGGACATGCTTTCCTGTCCCTGTTCATCGCTTTATTTTCATATTCTCATTGATTCTTCCATCTTTCCTTTTCTTTTCTCTCTGTATAATTACGATTATTGTTGAGATGCCAGTGGAACGTTGATGTTTGACCTTTGGGCTGCTTTTTGGAATTAAACATGTTGAGTCGTGACCTTTCCTGAGCATGAACCCTCACTTTCCACAAACACAAACACACAGACGGTCTGCACGGAGAAGTCTCTTCTTCTCCCTGTCTGCCTTCATTAATATTTTCAATACTCGTTTGAGGTTATCAAGATGTTCTGGTCTCTAAATAAGAACAAAATATTCACCCGCTGAGACATAAATTATTCCTTCTTAGGTTAACAGAAGTTCGGATTTGATACGCGGTAGCTTATCTAGAAAAGCTTTTCTTTAAGGAATAGTTCAGCCCAAAGTTCTGTCATGTACTCTCGCTCATGTCATTCTAAACTTGAACGTTTCAATTCTTCTCTGTGAAACATAGAAGTATAGAAACAACAGTTGTGTCTTCCAGTAAGACTCTTATGTTATTCATTTTATTCATTGGGTGCCTCACACTCTATAAACTTGTGTTTTCTAAATCATACCAAATTCACATTCATTAGATATAAGCCGTCTTGGGCAAGTTACTTTAAAAAGTGCTAGAATTATACATTAAAGCACGGATTTTAAAGTTAGACTATGAATATTCGTGTCAATTCCACTATTGCAAACACATATATTTCACAAAGTATTTTGTTTAATTACATCGTATTGCAACTGTAATTAAATTACAGAAAAATTTGAGTAATCCATTTCTTTACGTTTTCAAGGGAAAAGTAATTGAATTACAGTAGTAACTAGTTACACCCAACACTGGATATAAGCATTCAAATTTTACAATCTTCATTCTTATATCTCAATGATATTTATGACATCGCACTCAGCTTCTCATCAGATTCCAGATTATGAGGTGAATTTAATGCTATTGGCTATTTTAAAAGAAGAAAAGAAGTGTGTTATTAGTGTACTTTTTAAACTAAACTTAAGAATTCAGTCTAGTTTTAATGTAATTCTCAGAAATTGTCATTTTTTTAATTTATCAGATAAAAACCTAAATGTGTATTTGATTTATATTGATAGACACGTCTAAGCCTGTAGCTCAGTTGTGTTAGAGCATGGAGCTAGCAATGCCAAGGTCATTGGTTCCATCCCAGGGATTGCACATACTACATAATACAAATGTGTAGTATCATGCAATGTAAGGATTAGGATAATAGGATGATTTGGATAAAAGCGTCTGAAAAATGCATAAATGTAAATATAATTATAGTTAAAATTTACGTATAAACAATTAGGATACATTTTGGATACTTTATATCCAAAATATATATAAAAATAGTCCATTGTGAGTTTGCACGTAAAGCCAACTTTTTTTTAACGTAAATTACTGCTACCCTTGAAGTGTTCTTAAAAGTATACTTTTGTAAACTAAGAAACTGGTCCTAAGTAGTACACTAAGTACCTAATAGTACACGTGTACTTGTACATCGATAATGTTATACTTGAAGCAAAGGTATACTTAAAAATAAACTTGACGTCTACTTAAGAAAACATGATCAATTGGAAGTATATTTTTTAAAGATGCTCCACTCAATATCTTCTTACTTCCTGTTTCAGTGGAAATGACATCAACACATTGATCTAAGCTGCATGTTTCAATGCATTTCAAGATATTTTGGGTGACTCTGGTGTTTTTTTTTTACGTGCTTGTATGTCACTATAAACCAGTGGTCCTGTAGCCCAATATGTAAAATGCAGAACATAACTGCTCCTTCAAAACGTTCGTAACATTCATACCATTTGAAAGAACATGAGCGTGAGTAAATAATGACAGAATTTGTGCTTTTGGGTTGAAGCTGTTCCTTTAAATCGTAGGCCTGTCGACCATCTTTGAAATGTTCAATTTCCAGTCGTCCTCAAGAATTTCTGAAAGCTTTGCACTCCGGCAAAGAGATGAAACTCTGCTGTGCCGGATGTATGTCGGCTGATCTGGGAACAGCAGGGGTGACACATCTGTCTGTGCTGTCAGTCTAGAGCTGATCAGAGAGCAGTCGCTGGGCTGTTTACCTTGTACTGATAGGTCGGACCGAGTTTGTTCCACGGCTCAGGGTTATTTCTGCTGTCCCAGCTGACAGAATGAGAGTAAGACGAGACCAGAGAGAGAAAACAGAGCAGGAGAGAGAGAGAGAGATGGTGTGATTCTTACACAGGTGAGAGTGACAGGGTAAGAAAAATTGAGAAAATTATTAATAGAGGTGATGGAGGGCAGTTTATTTGCCATTCTGATGTTCTTCATTTGCTAATGTCAGATGTAAAATACACAGCATGAACAAACAGACTCCACACAGGTCTCAAGGTTCAAATTCACACCGCACACAATAAAGAAAAGAGTTTCAGGATTTGTAAATAATTATATTTGTAATTTTATCTTTCTAAAGGAATAGTTCACTTGAAAATCAATACTCTGTAATAATTAAAGACGATTTCAAATGTTATTTATTCAGTATTTCTAGATGTATTGTGCTCATTCCAGTACAGTGTTTGTTGAATTTTAACAACGGCATGAGAAAACTATAATTAGAATTTATATAACATAAAAAATAGTTTGTAAACTTTTCCTAAATAAATGTGGAAATATTATTGTTGTTTTGCTTAAAAGTGAATATTAACTTTTCTGTTATTTAACCTGTTTCTCTAGTTTTCATTTTCTGCAAATAAATGCAAATAGAAACAAAATATGGATCTGAAATTTGGGAGAAATATTGTCAGTAGTTCACAAAATGAAATAAAATTGAGGATTTTACCTAAACACATACTGTACCTATAAATAGTAAATTCAGAAAAACTAATTAATATATATTATGACAACTTCTTTAACTGAGGTTCAAAAACATTAATCACTTTATGTATAGGTCCAAACTTAAAGCTTCAAAACTACATTATCTAAATGGCATCATTAAAGAAATCCAATCTCATTGGTTTATAAATTAAATCTTATTGGTTTCTACAAATCTTGTGATGAAATGTATTGAAATTACATCTGGGGTGGCATGAGTGTGAGGAAACGATGAGCGAATTTTCATTTTGGAGTGAACTATTCCTTAAAGTATAGTTCTCTATGATTGTAAACATTCCATCAGACACATTATGCTTTTATTTATTCTTTTTATTTTAATTAAACGATTTACAGTCTGACACGTGATGCTCATGTTGTGCTTTTGGTTCGTGTTGTTTTCAGCCCACCTGACATGAGGTCCACGAGCCAATCGGAGCAGATAGACAGATGCTCCGCTGATGCCCAGAAACATGAAGAAGAACTGAGGAATCAGCTGAAAGATACAGAGCCCAAGATCAGTGTGAGAATCTCTGACAGGACGTGGCAGTTGCCAGGGAATATACTGTACATACAAATTTTTGGCCATAGCTTGAATGCATTTTAGAGTCAGAAGAGCTTTATTGCCAAGTGTGCTTGCACACACAAGGAACTCTCTTTGGTGTTGGAAGCTTCTAGTACACACATTCAAGACAATGACAAGACAAATTATGATAAAGTTCGCTTTGGATTTTTAAGTCTATTGGGATAAGTATAGAAATAACAGTATAGAGTAACAGAATGTTCTGAGCAGTGTTAGGATACAAAAATGGCATCATTTCTCAAAACATGATCAGTTACTTACCGAACCAATGAGAAATGTTTTGAAGCACAGAAATGTTTCTTTTTCACATTAAATTGTTCGCAGGTATTTGGTAGATGTTAATGATTCTACCATTTAAAAAAAATCGAATCAGCTCAACTGTAATCCCGGCGCCAAAAATATTGCGTAAAATGACAGTTTTTCCCAGTTTTTCTTCTAAATGTGTGGTCTTTTTCAGTAATTTGACGGAACTGTAATCCTGCCACCAAAAATATTCCGTAAAATGTAACTTTTTCCTATTAAATGACAGTCTTACCCTGATTTTCTTGAAAATTTGCAGTCTGTTCTGTAATTGAAATTGATGTAAAAATACTGTAAAAGAAACTCCTGGGCCGCCAGAAATATGCTGTAAAATAGATTTTATTTTTCAATTACATGTTTTTTCTGACATGATAGAAAAATATTATTTTCTCTGATATTTTCTCAGAGGTGAAGTATATGAAAACACTCAAGTCTCATAACTTCACACACTCTTTAAATGCGTGTGTGTGTATGTGTGTGTCTGCCGATCAGAATGAGTGACAGGATCACACACATCTTACCGGGGGACCTCAGTGTGTGTGTTTGTGTAAATTATGACAGGGATTAGAATACAAAAAACATATTAAAAGAGGAAATGGTGAGGCGTCAGTTCGGGTGCCAGAATAGCCACATCTTTCCCTCTCTTTTGAGAAAGTGAGATATACACAGACAGAGAATTAGTCTCAGGCTGTCTCATAGGCTGTCAAACGCTTCCTCCTGTAACACTTATTTGCATAATCCCCCTGAGGTTAGGGCGAGATATTCAAATGAATTTATCACATACGTTTGAGCGTCTTTCGTCTAATGCAACATGTGTTTGTGCTGCATGAGGAGTTGGGTCCTGACGACCGTTCTGTGGTCATCTGAAGTTGATGTTGTTTATCGTGGTTAAGTGGCTTTATCGCCTGAGAAACGAAGTTGTGTGCAAACATGTCAACACATATAATGTGGCACTTTGCTCTTTATCGTCTGTCATATTCAGTGATCGCACTTTCGAGTGAGGAAACGTCAACATTTTTTAAATGTATTTTTATTTGTTTAGTCACACTTGTTATTCACGGTAACACCTGTGCGTTGGCCATAAGGGAGAGAGAGAGAACAACTTCACCAACATCTGTTGAAACATCTGCTCCTGACCTGCGACAACTCAAAAATGTCGACTTTATTTAGAGACTCTCTAACACATTTTCATGTCCAATCTTGTGAGAACATTAAACTGTCTCTGCAATAAACGTAAGAAACCTTTGCTTAAAATGAAGACGATCACATTTTCTTCTACTCAATGTCTTCAAGATTTTTAACATCCAGATAGGTTCAGACACATCACATTACAGAAGATTCGATGTTAAACATCATTAACAGTCATGCGTCATAACATCATATTTTGGGGGGAATGAGAAATGAAAATATTTTGCCTTGACAGTTTCAGTCACCCTTATGACAAAGATAGCGAGAACATTCTGCTGAACATCATCTTTTGTGTTAGTCAGATTAAAGTCATGCGGGTTTGGAACGACATGAGGCCGACTTGATGACAGAACTGTCATTTCTGTTTCAGAAGCTTATAAATGTTGGAGTAAATCTGCTTTACCATAAAAATATATATTCCCTAAAGGATCTTTGTTGGGCTGTAAGGTCTCATAGAAGAACCGTACCTTTAAAGAACCTTTCTGTTGCACAAAAGGTATTTTGAAATGAAAAAAATGCTTGGATAAAAAAATGATTTTTTTAAGGACCTTAACAGAAAGGTTCTCTGGGAACCCCAAAAATGCACCTTCATTTTCTTTTTAGCACCTTCATTTTTAAGAGTGAAAATTTTCAATATCCATTTCACTAACACTTTTATCCAAAGAGACTTACACTGCATTCAACACAGCATTGTGCTAAGGTCCTTGGCTTTTACCGCTGCCCTGTACCACTTACACAACAGTCATTCATGTTGAGTTGGTGACCCGCCAAAAAGCACAACACAAGAATTTGGGTCAGTTCACATTGTTTGAACAAAGATCTTTTAGCCGCAGCATTTAAACAAATAACACGGGAAGTCAATAAATATTCTCATAAAAAAACTTGTTGTAAGCTTAATTTTGCATAAGTTGGATGTAACTTTTTATTGGAGATCGTTCAAACAGGTAGACGTTTTTAAATAAGCAGTTTCTACGGTTACTCAAAAAGCAATGAAATAAATGTTTTCTAATGACTTGAGTGTAAGTGAACTCACCCCGGGATGTTTCTTTGCATGCTGGTACATTGTTTTGATCATGTTGACCTCGAGCTCTTAAAAGACGGGTGGATGGATGGAGATGTAAGATGTGTGGACTGATTGTTCTGTAAGAGAGTTTGTTTGAGACTCCGAGGGGAGATCTACGTAACAAAAGCTGCTCAACGGCCAATGACAACTAGCCCTGAAACTAGCCCAATGTGAAATATGCTAAATAAAAATCTCTGTATAATAATAATCATAAAAACAGACTGTTTTACCTTAAAATGTACAGGTGATTAACATTTGTGCACATTTAACCCAACAAACTCGTTTTAGGAGATTTGTTTTAAGGAACAACACTGCCATGAGCGTCGCTGTGTCTGGAGACTTTTTATTCAAAATTTTCAATAGTCATTATTTGTACGATTGTCTTGAAATTTGGCCTGACGCAATAAAAATGTTACATTTCTCAGTATTGCTGAACAAAGCAACACAATCCCACAGGAATTCGTGCGCATTTTACAAGGTGGCTAATTTGAAAGAATTTCAATCTTATTTGCTTTAGGGCCAATGACGTTAAGTTTCGTGGAGGGCCTTCAGTGTTGTTTTATTCTAATAATCTTACATTTTTGCATGATTCACTTTGTGCAAATTCATACGAAGTATAAGCACCTCGCCAATAGTTACGAATTTTTGAGACATCAGGTTGGAAAAAAAAAACATTTCACTTGTGACAACATTCGTTATTGCACATGTGAAATTCATGGGGATGTCCTTTAAGCGTGTTTTAACGTTGTAATGACAATTACTATTTTACAATGTGCCTGATTTTAGCTAATCCATATGAATACATAAATGTAATTCATATATTTAGGGCTTCATTATAGCTTTATTCTAGTAATCGTATGTTGTGAATCGTACAAAAACGTACGATTACTAAAAAGCTATATTGAAGCCCCACCCCTAACATCACTGGCACAAAAGCAAATTACACCAAAATGCCAACTCGTAAAATAGTTATGAGATCAGGTTTTGTGTATTTATTTAACAGACACTTTTATCCAAAGCGACTTGAGAGCTTATTTAAATGTTTTGTCCAAAGAGTCATTATAAGTCAACAATCAATAAGTGTGGTCTACAAAATGCTTACATACTGCACTAAAGTTTATAAGAGCCGGATCAAAAAGCCCGATTTAGTTAATGTTTTGATTAAAGATTTGTAAAACAGAATTGTAACAGAGTTGCCTTGTGTCCACCGATAAGCTTCAAGCTTTGACCCTATAGGGGATGTTTACACGGATGGATTGACAGTTAGTTACGAACATGAACGGTTGTGAATGAAACTCTGATGACACTGAAACACAGTGATGTGATTAACGGAGATGTAATGTCATTTAAATATGGATGTAGCACAGACTTCATTAACTCTGACACTCTTAATTATAGATGTTCACAACACAGGTGACTGTCTGATGATAGCACCTATGATATAATCAGTGCTGCATTATCATTTCTAATAAAATAACGATGGTCCAAGATGCAAATTATCCACACGAATCAACACTCATATACATAGTATTAATACATCACAGAGTAAAAGAATCCTAACTCAAAATCACAATAATTTCATAGACTAATAGCCAATGTGTTCCTCTATGCGTCTCTTAAATCCCTCATCCAGGATGGGATGTCCACGGGGCAGGTGTGGGGTCGTGTGATGTTTCCTCTGCGTTTAACTGATGTGACACCTTCCCCTCCAAGACGCCCTTGAGCCGTCTACCTGTGAACACAGTCTGCTTCCCATGATGCTCGGTGTCAACAACAAAGAGATCAGCGGTACCCGAAGAGGACCGACAGCATTTCCAATCAGCTCAACTGTTTAGATATGACATCCACGGGACCGAGAGGCTGACCTGGGTGACCTTGAGATCGCAGAGAAGGTAACACATGAGAGAGAGTAAATGATAACAAAAATCTCATTTTAGGAAGGAAGTATCGCTTTAACACTCTATATATTACTACTGCATATATTATACTTGTCAAATTGAAAAATTACAAATTAAAGAGGAACAACTGCTGTCAGCAGAACCTCGAGCCCTGCACCACGTGTGAATACTAAAGAGAGTGTTTCCATTGAAAATAGAAATGAAAGACGCGGGTGCTGTGGGAATGATGAGAGAATGACATTTCAGAGAAATTGATTGTCATTTACACAAACGGTGGAATTGAAGCACCTGGATTTTTGTGTCTCCAGTGAAAAAGCATCTTCTTTCTGGAGCTTTTAACTGATTTGGAAGGAAATTTTAATATCTGTAAAGAACTGCAATGATACTTTCAGACCCATAAAAATAAGAATCACAAGAATCACAAATCTCTGATATCTCAAGTATTTCTCGTAAATATCATAATGTCAAATGTAGAGCAAATGGGAGCTTTTGCTTAATTCTTGTGATATTTCTCCTGAGGAAGAAGAGTCAGAAATCTCACAAATGTCTCTGTCATTAGAGTTTCAGAAGAGATGTCAACAATGTCTCAAACTGAGCTCAGATTTATCAAGGTTGTCAGAAGTCAATATTATTTAAGATCTCCCGATCTCAAACATTTCTTATCAAATTTACCCAAATTCAGATTATTTAATCTCATTTGTTTCTGTTTTTATTTCTTCTAAAGCAATTTTAGAATTAATATCTGACACTTTGTTGATACTTTAAAGGCAGAGCCGATCCTTCCTATATGCAAACTATGCAGGTTGTGTAGGGCACCAGGGCACCACCAGGGGCCCCCTTGAGTACCGAATCAAAAACACTATTGTAATCAGACGCTATGTTTATACATTTTTTCAACTTTAGATGAATCATATGGAAATATCCATTTTAGTACTTAATTTATCTAATTACTGTTACATACTTGGATATCATGCAGTGGACAGCAAGTAATGAAATTCGCATGATGTGCTGAGATACTTACATATGACCATATGGAGCAAAAAAATTATAAAACGGCAAAAATGCGAAGGAAAAGAACTAGAAGGCAATGTGTTTTTAAAGTCTTATTTTGTTTTGCCAAATTATGCTATACATTAGCCTACTTACAAAACAATCTCTAGTACAGATTTACACATTTGTCCACTGCATTTGTTTTGCCCTTGATAATATGTAAATCTTTTAAGTTTGTGCCATCACATTTAGAGAATAATTCATGTGTTTAGCTTAGCTTTCTTGAGTAAACAGTATTTATCATGCTTTATTTTTGTAAGTAAACCACTCATTTGGTAGAAAAAACACAGCATGTGTGTGTTATAGTTTTTTAATAAAACTAGATGTTTCCAGAGCGACGCTTGAATTTAATAGTATACTTAATTGTTTAAGTATAAAATTAGCCCCCAGTCTAATGGGGTTTTTTTCAGTCTTCATTCCTTTAAGTGTGTTAATTGATTTATTATTTCTAATAGTTTACAGTTATGTTTCGGTCATATCTGTATCTAAATGTAATTATTTGTACTAGGGCCCCTCACAACTTTGCTTAGGGCCCCCAGGCGTCTATGATCGGCACTTGACCAAAAACTCCATCGTATCTCCTGAGCTACAAAAGAGCAACACAATTTTTTAATCCTTCCTCTAGATTGTGCATCGGTTTTCAAAATGTGTGTTTTTTCAGCCGATGGAAATGAGATGTGTGTGTGTTGGAGCGGCAGGTCTTACACACCGGTGCATTAGCAGGACGATGACCTCACACAGAGCACCTCCATAAATGTTATATGAACATCTCTGTGTTAACATTAGACTTCACACAATACCTTTATAAATGTTTGAACAGACACTGAACGAGACTGTAAGTGTGTGGTGAGCTTGTTCAACTGATGAAACAGAGATTCATTCGTCAAGTAAGCAAGAGGAAAATGAAACGAGACAGAAACTTTGTTCAGCCTGTGTAACAACATCAAACCGCACCGCAGAGCAGCTGAACTCACAGTTTTCAAGACAAACATTCACGGAACACGACATCTGATCTTATTTGCATAAAAGATGTTTTCCCTAAGAATGAAGTTGTTAATGAATTGCTTAGAAACTCAGAGTGTGGCCAGACAGACGGAGAAGCGGATTGTGACGCAGCGGGCAGCGCCACCGCACCTGTCAAAACTCTAAAGTAAATATGAAAACCATCTGCGAGTGATCAAATGTTACACGTGCCAATCGCTCACGGTCACAAACGCTCATTCACTTGTTTATGAACGGAAAGAATCAACATGTTACTGTAAGTATTTAATCACTTTCAAACATCTGAATGTAATGGATTACTAAATAACAAATTACGTAATTACTTTTAAGGGGCTCCTCTTTATTTTTAAGTAATCTAATATCTGCTATGATTTCTTTATATTTGATACCCAGGAACACAGTATTGCTCAGATGTTGATCTTTCAGCCTCATGAGATTTGAAGTTCTTCGTTGCGTTCATTCAAGCATTAATTAGATATTCGAGAAATTGCTTGGGAGAAATAAAAATAGAAAGACAATTGGTGATATCCATGAAGAGTATGGAAGTGTGAAAAGAATGTAGATTGTAGAGGTAAAATTATCTGGATATGTGTTAATTCGATGAGAAATGTTTGAGATGGGAGATCTTTAAGAATGTTGACTTTTGATAAAGACTTGGAATCTAAGCTCAATTTCAGACATTGTTTACATCTCTTCTTCTAAAAAACTAATGACAGAAACATCTTTTATATTCCTCAAGAGAAATATTTGAGACGTAGGATAAGCATTTGCTCAACGTTTAATCTCACTAATGTCTACAAAAAAGAAATGAGTTTTCTTCCAGTATATCTGTAACTTTTCCTTCTGATACTGTTAACAGTTCGATATAAACAAAATATTGAAATTAAAATCTAAATTTAGGCGAATTTGATATAAAATGAGTTAGAAATTTCATTTTTATTCATATTAAAATATTATTAGCTACTCTACATTCTTGATCATTGCATTTTCAAATCCATTAAAGAATGTAAAAGAAATCAATTCTGGTTGTCCACATGGTCAAGATTGATCCAGATTTTTTGAGTAATTATTTATTTAAATACAATGTAATTAGTAATAAATACATTTTTTTTAAGGAAATTGCCCAATGCTGCAAAGAAAGACATCAAAGCAGGTGTCACAAATTAAAAATGAGAAAAAATATTTGAAGTTTGCCAAACATTGTCTACAGTCATTGATTTCCAGCAAAATAATACACACTGTAAAAAATCCAACATGCAAAATGTTCTCCCTACAAAGATAATCAAGTAACTTGAACATAGCATTTTTAGTTAAAGAGGTCAAGTTATTGTTTCCATATACTGAACAAAATTAGCCTAAACATGTTTCTAACAAACATAATTTTGTTGACTGGACTTCAAGTTCAAGTTTTTGGTGAAAGTGCATCAGGAAGTTTGTCCAATTTACAACACAGTATATTCTGAACAAGCAATGTTCAATTCTGTGTTTCTTATTTGTTTTTCTTTAAAAGATTAGTGTTTTAGAGTTTAGAGTTCTTTTAATGAATGATGGTTCTTGATTGTTGCCATGGTTGAGATTTGTGTGTTCAATGTTGAGTTGTAAATGCATGACTCATAAATCTTGTCTAAACACTCGACACAAACTGTATAAGCAGTTATTTGATCAAACTGTGGTTCTGTCTGAGGCAGAAAACCTATTCAATTGTAGTAAAAGACAAATACGTTTGTTTATATTTATATTTAACAGTACTTAAAGAGTAATTGGAATATTTCATTTAGCTTATTCAACATTTTCATCCATACAACAGAAATATATTAATTGCCTGAACAACAGGATTGGTGTGACAATAATATCTTTATTAGAAATATAAGACATTCAGCATTACATAAACAAACAAATTGAAGTTGGCTAAACAAAGTATCATTACTTTTTTACGTTGGCCAAATTTTTTTTCCAGTGCAGTTTGTCATCTAAAATGACACGCAGTAGAGCAATATTCGATATTTCACCTGCGCTGAAAAAGATTCAGACTCTTCAAACCTGTCAGGGATCAATTAAAAATTCATGACAATGTAAATCTGCACATTATCCCGCAGACATTTGTGACTTTTTTCTACTTCACACTTGTCCGTGTTTGAAAATGGTGAATTCCTGTTCAGCAAAAACTTTTTAATGGATGATGAGAAAAAGCTCACGGTTCTGAATTCACACGGAGAACTGAAGTGACGCCGACGGTAATTCAGTTTTTAATCCTGTTCCATCACAGACGGGAAGCATGAATGAGAGATAGGAGGAAAGAGATGGTCTCTGCGAGTAAAGCCGTGAATAATGTCGCATATTACAGGATGTTATTGCTGCTCTTTACTGTCCACCGGGATAATGAATTTATCACTTTATGGCAAAATCCATAATGGAATTATCTCAAGGTGTTGTGCGGAGAATCATTACAAACTGAATTATTTCTCTTTTCTCTGCTTTTGTGTTTGTGCGTTGGCTGCAGAAGTACGGCCTGCAGGAATCATTACGGTCTGTCTGAAAATTAAAAATATATCTCTGCTCAACTCCCTTCTTCGTTGGATTTTTAATGTTCTGCTCGTGTTTAATCAAATCGCCTCTTGTGCCGTTGCAGGAACCGGCTGGAGAGCTTTAGTCGGTGGGGCAGAGCCGAGATGTTTGGGTTTGTGTTGACATGTTGCAAGACGGACGCAAAACTATTTCAGGTGTTCATGTTTCTTCTGAAAAAAAAGATATTTGCTATAAACTGCTGTGAAATTCATGAAAGCTCACGAAGATGCAAAATGAAAGACGAAAGGAAGGCCGGGTGCAGGAACGGTGAGTCTCTCGTTTCTCTCTTCTGAGGTTTTGAGGGCATGTCTGTTCAGTTTCTATCCAGCGCTTTGTCTTCCAAGGCGTCAATTAATCACATTTCCGTATGTCGAGGGCCCTTAAACTAGAGAATCCCTTTTTAATGGAACGCCCAGGCAAATTGCAGTGTTCTGCCTCTCAGTATTTTTCTTTGATAGACTTCCATATTGCAAAATCGATTCTCGGCACCTTCTCGCAGTAGTAAAATATATCTCTTAGGTGCGTGAATGAGAGTGGTTCTCGTGTAGTGGACTCCGTGTGGGCTATAGTCTGCCCTCCAGCCTAGTGATTTGTGCGCTAGTCTGGCTTTTATTATTTTCTGAAGTGAATGCTATTGATATAAGGTTCCTCTGGAGAGGGAAGAACCTCAATGCATGACAGATGTCCTTCATTTCTAGAGAGACACTCAATATTTTCCATCATCATGTAGAATAGACCCGAGGCTAGATTCCTCTCTTCTCCTTTCATCTCATTTCATCTCCTCTTGTGTCTTTTCTTATCTCCCCTCAACTGTTCTGCTTCTTTCTCATCTCCTCTCATTTTTTTCGTCTCTTTCCCATCTCCTCTTTCTTCATCTCCTCACTTTTTCTCGTCTCCTCCCGTCATCTCCTCTATTTTTCTATGATCTCATCTTTTCTCATGTCTCCTCTTCTCATCTCTCAATTTTTCTGAACTCCCCTTTTTTCTCAGTTTCTCTGATCTCACCACCTTTCATCCTTTTTCATCTCCCTTTATCTTTTTTCTCATCCCTTTACATCTCCTCTCATCTCCTCTCACCTCATTTTTTCTTATCTCCATTTCTCTGACCTCTTTTCCATCTCATCTTTAATCATCATTTTTCATCTATTTTATTAACTCATCTTTTCTGGTCTCGTGTCTTTTCGTCTCCCTTCATCTCCTCTGACCTCATCTTTATTCATCCTTTCATTTTTTCTTGTTTCCTCTCTTCTCATCTCCTTTCGCTTCCTCAGATTTTATCTTTTCTCAATTTATCTCTTTTTTTTTCTTCTATTTCTTTCTCTTTTTTCTCATCTCCTCATTTTCTCTTGTCTCCTATGATCTCTGCTCTTCTCATCTCCTATCACTTTCTCTGATCTCACATTTTCTCTACTTGTCTCTTCTCATCTCTCATTTTTTCCCTCAACTCCTCTCATCTCATTTTCCGTATCTCCTCTCATCTTTTCTCTTTTCCCTTGGTCTTTTTTCCTCATATCGTTTCTTCTCCTTTCTACTCACATTTACTCATCTTCTCTTTTCTATTCTCATCTCCTCTGACCTCATCTCTTCATTTTTTCTTGTCTTTTCTCTTCTCGTGTCCTTTCACCCCCTTGACCTCGTCTTCTCTTCTCATCTCCTCTCTTCTTTTCTTGCCTCATCTCTTCTCGTCTGCTCTTAGTCATCTCTTCTCATTTCATCTCATTTATCATTCTCTTTTCTTCATGTCTGGTCACATTAAAATGGTGTGTGTGTAGCCTTATCCCAGGGGTGACCTTAACCTGAATGCACACCAACTCATGGGAACCTGTGTCATCATGAGGACCAAAATTGAGGTCCTCATGGGCAAAAAACTTCTAAATTGTTCAGAACAGTATTTAAAAAAAATCTAAAAATGCAAAAAGTTTTCTATGATCTTGAGGTTTAGGGGTAGTGCATAAAATGTACAGTTTTTAAAGTATAAAAATGATTACGCCCATGGACTGTACCCACAGACATAATAAACCAGACGTGTGTGTGTACAGACAGTGCTGAGTTTCTAGTTAGCGGTGTAAAGCTGTAGAGCTCAGCAGCTCGACCTCACTCTCACATTATTCTTCATTTACAGTGAGTCGAAGTACAGCGGCCTCACGTCTCTCACGACAAACTCAAATTTATTGAGCTGCCCGACTCGTGCTAATTGAAAGAAATTGTGTGTCTGTTTGTGTTCCAGACTGTTTGAGAAGCATGTGAGGTGGCATGTTAAAGCATGAAGTGACCTGCGAGTAGCTCTTGAGCGCCACCCGGAGGTTGAAGACGACTGCTGTCTGGGGTGACAGGTGAGTCGTTTCATGATGGTTTACAGTAATGTTAGAAAGTTTGCACCGGAAATGATGACAGATTTGTTGAAGAGGTGATATGTGAGCATGCACAGCGATGGACCAGATCCTCATTCTTGTTGCAGACATCAAATCACTAAAACATCTGTGCAATTCAAGCATCTGGAATTTCTTTAATACGGTAAGACTTGTTGATTTGAGAAACGCACAGATTCTCTGGTGTTCATGCGAGCGTGTGGCCGCAGTGAAAGGTTTTCTGCCGCAGGTCTCACACGCCGCAGCTCGCTGTCTTCATGAGACGACCATTTGTGTGCAGTGTGAAGTTAAAGACAGAAATACACAAACCCAGAGCTGTCAGGAAACATTGACACTGCAGCACATTTCTCCTCTCTCTCTCTCTTCTCCTCTGTCAGGACTGGAACACCTTGTATCTCCAGCACAGAAAGCTCCCGATAATTGCCTGATTCAATATTCGCAACAGAAATCTGGAGGAAAAATATGTTGAAAACGACTTTGTGGGAAATAATTCTGCCAAGAGTGGCACATTCAAATGTAAAATGATGTGATGTTTTTGTGTGTGCGTGTACCAGGCGCCTCCATTGCATGTACACACAAACCACGTGAATGAGGAGGAGATGGAAGAGGATGTGAAGATCTCTAGAACCTCAACTCATCTTTCGATCTTAGAAGATCTGGGAAGGGTTGTTTAGAAGAATCGCACACACTTTGATCGATTAATTTCCTTATTTTAACATTCTTCCAATCTCACTTATATATTAAGTTCACTTCGCAGTCCTTTTCAGGGACCTGGTTTGGCTGACAATTTACGGTCCAGATTGACACTCTGACCATCTGCGGTAGATTCAGTGCAGGCATAGAAATCCAACAGAAGTTGTTCATGCTGTTTTTTTCTTCTGCAAAACTCCCTCCATATTGTCACAATGTGGCTCGCGAGAAAGTCATTCCCATGAGGCCGTTCCCGTCACTCGCTTCTCTGTAGGTATTGAGAAGCTCTTTCTGACAGCGTCCGGGGCGAACAGACTCTGCGATGGCCTATCACTGTCTCCAATTTGTACATAGCCATGAGGGCCATAGAGGGGACAGACAATCAGCTCGACCCACAGAGCGATAATGAGCCTCACCGGATGCCCACCTGTCCACAGCAAGTGCCACATTCAACTCCTGTACACACACCTGTGTCTGCATGTATGTAGTCACTTATATGTATCTACAGAAAAATGTAAACTATGTGTGAGATGTCGCAGAAAAAAGACTGACTATGTAAACATACTCTAAGTATAGTAGGCCTATAGCAGTAAAGTGATGGTATCGCGTTGGCCCTGTTGGTTTTACTTGTTGTTTTGTATAGCACGATAATACAGGCAATTTTTTTACTTTTAGAATGTACTAATTACATAGTAAGTACCTTAAGTTAAAATTAAATAAAGCAATAAATTAAGCATAGAATTCATTTGTGTGTGAAATTTTACGGTCAACTTAAATGTTCATAAATGCCTACAAATATAAAGTATTTATGTAACTTGACTATTATTCCTTATTATATACATCTTATATCATAATTCTAATGTAATAATTGAGATATTTTAAATAACACTTTTTTTACACGTGAAGGATTCACACACGTTCGAGTTTTAGACGAACACTGACACCTGCTGGCAGCTGATGGTACTGCGACTCAAAACCAACCGAAAGGATTATAGCCTAGTATATTTTAGTCACATAACAAAACGCATATAACGTCTTAATTGGCCTAAACATTTTTATCTGAACGTCTGCTCCACGAAAATATGTTAAAACGATCATAGACACAATAAACTTACTGACCTGATATGTTTTATCTTTTAGTTAACTCAGAAATAAAGCTTGTCTCAAACTAAACAACTCATGACTTTATCATCTGTGTAAATAACAGCAAAAATGATCACGTATCAATTAGAAGCTTTTGAGATAAAATCACATCAGATTCTTTTTGTGTTGGTTTTGAATCGCAGTACCGGTAGCCGCCACCGGGTGTCAGTGTTTGACACGTCTGTAAATCCTGATTGTCGTGTTCCAACATTAGAAAGACTGCAGGCATTACATTCCGAGCTTTGAGTCTTGACTCCTGACTGAGCAGTTTTCATGTTCTTTTGTGGGTTTCCTCCAACGACTATAGTTTCCCCAAAGTCCAACTCAATTCAGAGAACTCAAATATTATATATATACAAATCAAATACATTGTCATATTTATTTATTAATATTTATGAAATATTAAGGTTTCATACACTACACGGCTTTTAAAATCTGAACAGATTTTTTAAAAACTAGACATCACACACAGAGAAAAACAGGGCGAATATCTTGGCAACATCTGAGCAAATGTCTTGTAGTGTTTTGCAGCCCCGGATCAAAGTGTGAGAAAAATGTAAATAATTTAAATGTGACTTTGTTGTAACACGTGGGGGGATAATATAAGTCAAAATAAACCCAAACATTAACTCCTGACCTAGTTATACTAACACCTCATTTTTGGTGCTGTACTGAGACAAGTCCTCAATTCACTTTCATTTTTGCACTTTTGTTGATGTGATGTGTATAGTTTGCCTCATTTTTAAGTCGTCCAAACGTTTGGCTCGTCATAACATCACAAGCATTGTAGAATTTGTTAAATGTGCACTAATAAAAAGCTGTGATGTATGTGCTTTTTGAAGCTTTGACAAAATGGGACTAACACACGGACAGTAAAAGCGTGCAAGATGATTTGTGATGAAGATCCTTGTGTGAGAATCTTTCCCAGAAATTCTGGATCACAACAGCTTTATAGATGTTTATCTTGAGAAACTGCCAAGCTTATGTTGGCATGAGTTTGTAGATACACCCCGGAATCCATCGCTACATAAAACCAAATGCGATTCATAAGGTGCAGACAAAGCAGTCAAAAGAACATTTCAAGTTCAACTTGCTCCTTTGATAAATGAGCTTCAATCTAGTGGAAAATATATAATTGTTGAGAGAATAGAAAGTTTGACACATGAAGATATATATCAGAACTATGACTGTGTTTGTTATACACACACCAGTGTACAGACAAACTGGTTTCGAGACTTAATGATTCCTAATAATATGAATGAAGTAAATATAATTCTTACAGTCATAACAACCCCAAACTGTTTAAATGTTCATAAAAAATACATGGTAGTTCACAGGGCATGTATTTTATTGAATAATTAAATTTCAAATATAATATTGTTACAATATTAAGTATTTTATATAACAGTCTATACAATGCACTGCTGCCATCAAATATCCAGAAAGTCGTGTCTTACAATAAGACAAACGCATCAAAACTCTTCATTACCGGCTTGATTAACATTTACAAAATATAACAATTAATAAAATATTCAAACTTCTTCATACAAGGATTGAAAATTTGAAATCATTCTTGAGAAAAACAGAAGAGGCACATCTCCATTTTGAATTCCACATAGCTTCCCTGCGACACTTGCTCATGTAAACAGGTACACATATATATTTTTACGTTTGTATTCACAGCTCAGAAAAAACACAATTTATAGATTACTATAGTGAGCCACAACCTTCTGATCTGTATCCAAATGATTCTTGAGAATGGACTGATGGGAAATAAGTGTAGTGAATAAAATTATAATACAAATCAAATGTTTAAATAAATGTATATGATTTTAGCTTATGAATGTGTCAGTCGTTACACTGTGCATTTTCTGACCCATACGTCTCGACTGAGAAGCTTATCCGTTTCTGGAGTCTTTAGCTGTGTGTTTACGGAGCTGATGTTCGGGGCTTGAAGAGACCCGTTCTCCTGAGGTGTCGCACGATCAGCGGTACAGACACCAGAGTGATGCTGATGCGGACCGGAGCGAACAGTTTGTGGACGCCGTACGCTAAAAGAAACGTACTGGTGCCTGCGGCCATCTTCGACTGCACCAGGGATTCACTGAAGCCGAGCTTACACAACACAGAGGTCATGTCTACCCCGCTGAAGAGAGACGACAACAAAGATCTCAGATTAACAAACGTTATTAAGAATTAAATTATTCATGTGCTAATAAACGTGTAGACTTCTATACTAGCAGAAATCTCACCTGGAGACAGCACTGTAAAATATTCCCAGAGACATAAGAGAGATTCCAATGTGGAATGAGACCCCGACCGCTCCATATTCCTTAAACACTTTGCTGAGCTGTTGCGCCTTGCTGGGCTTTTCATCAGACCCTGAAGAAAGAGGCTCCTGTCAAGAGGGGGAAAATGAATAATTTAATTATAATCATCATACAGAATACAACAAAGATGTCGTGTTGGATCTTACATCGGTTTACGAGTGTCTAATGTAAGAAGTAAAACCCGGGACCAGGAAATATTTTCATTACAAATCACCAAATAATTCATGACAAAAGGCAACTTTGTTATTTGGGAATTCCTATGCCAAGTGAAAACTTGGCCTCACTGGGAGGGGCTTAGCGTGACAATCCAAACCAGTCACCAGCCGGCAGAGGTTGGACTTGTGCTGTTGTGAACCACATAAACTTGAGATGTTATGTAAAGTGTAATTTTAGAGTTGAACGTTCAGCGTCTCCTTGCTTTGGAACATTATACCTTGGAACTATAAACAACTCACATGAATCTGTTGCTGCATTTGAGAGCATTCAATGATTTTAAAGAAGCGATGCCATCACCGAACCATTCACTCAAAGATTTTTTTTTTGTATATTTCACCCTTAAAAATAAAGATTCTTCAAAGGTTTTTCCACAGCGATGCCACAGAAGAAATATTTTTGGTTCCACAAAGAACCATTCAGTCAAAGGTTCTTTAAAGAACCATCCCTTTCCAACCTTTTCAAAAGCTGAAGAACCTTTTTTCAACACAAATAACCTGATATGAAACCGAAAGGTTCTTTTTGGAGCTGATTTTAAGAGTGTTCATTATATTATTTCTTTCTTCTTTTTTATTTTTTTCAATCTTTACATTAAACTGCATCTCGCTGTTCTAAGATGACCATGTTTTATACCTAAACTAGGGCTGTCACAATTATAAAACGATCGTCTCATCACAATTATTTGACGTCATCGCTATTATTTCAGATAACCGCAATTATTGTGAATCCTTAGACAACAAGGAATGTCGGGGCAGAATTTATTAATTTTCTAACATTTTATTTTCTAAGCATTTTACATTCACTTGCCTTCACTATACCATTCAACTGACATTTCTCCATCATTTGAGTTGTGTCAGCTTTGTGTGTTTTTTTGTGTTGATCTGTTTGGTTTCCAGACATTAATATCTAGTTTTAGTGCTCAAGACAGTCTTCTCTGTTAAGGTCACTCTACAGTTACTTACAAAATTTTCACATTTCTAAAGTGTATACTTTCTTCTTTTAATAAATTCATTTAATTAATAGTCATTAATAGTTAAATCGCGAAAGCTTTAAAACAAACAATTAATCGCCATAATCAAAGTTATTTAATAGACAATTAATCATCTGCCAAATGTCATAATCCTGACAGCCCTAAACTAAACGGTTGTTTTTGAGGGATAACGGACTTTGCAATGGCGCAACTAGCCAGAATCAAGTATTCAAGACCGCTGTGTATTGTCTTCTTATAGGCCCTTTTCACATTACGTCACGCAGCTTCCGTTCTTTTGCAAACCAGTGTAGCGTTACTTCCACTAGCGCCTCAGAATTGACTTAACCAAGTCCCCTGTACAGCTGCCACAAATACGGCTAGATGATGTACAACATCTTGCAGATAAATTTTCACTTACGACAAGATCAAAGCTGGATAAAGGATACAAATTATTTGTTGAACAGTACTTTTTGATTATGAAGGTAAATGTTTTGTTTTCTTTTTGTGTTGGCGACAGCAAAACAGAAGTTCTTCTTCTTCTCCTTGTTTGTTGCAAGATGGATGTTATGATTCAATGCTTTGCGAAAAGGCGGAAGTTATGTTACGTCATTGTGAAAAGGGCCTATTGCAATCTCATGAAAAATTATGACACATGGATGTCATGGTGTTTCTCCATCTCTTTCGTAAACTATCTTTACACATCAAATTAAGTTTAAGTTAAACTCTGACTTAAGTGTCAAAAAAATCTTAGTAAGAAGTATGACTTTTTTCAGAGTAGGAGACTTTTATTAAGAACCTAAAAGCAACTTTCAGTAAAGTTTAAGACTGATTCCTAAATTCTGACTTAAGTGTTGTAAATTAAGGACTGCAATGATTTAAACACAAAATGGTCCCTTATAATAGTGATTGATATATTGAGCTGTACGATTTTGTGTGCGAAATTTAACATCAGTTGACATCAACTCATATGAAGATAAATATATAAAGTAACTTGCAATTTCATTTTTCAGACAGAGATGTCGACAGAAATGCAGAAGTAAAGAATTGCAGTTTAAAAAAATTCCAAAAAATATTACAAAAATGTTTCCATCTTAGCTTGATTTCAATTCAAATTCACTTTTAATTGAGTTTTAACAGTAAATTAAAAGAATTAACATTTTGTATATTGTTATATTATTTAATGCACTCCCTGTCATCATATCATTCCAACACATTGTTTATTTGTTGTAAAGTCAATAGTATCTGCCATCTTGTTTCTCTTAACTAGGTTAGGAGACCTCTTCTGCTCTCCTCAATAATTTAGGAGCTTTGACCTAGTCTTACACTTACGAACCTTAATGAATCACACGTATTCTTAAATCTAGGAATAAGAGTACATTGACATCATTCTTGAAATTTTGACACACTTAAGAGTAAAATTTTACACTACGATGCCTTATACATACAGCACCAGGTTTGCAAAAACAAAATACAACAATATCTCAGCTGAATCGGTCTACAAAATAAAGTTAATTTAACATGTATACACTTTTAAGCATGAGCTGAATAAGTACAGAAATATAATATTAGATAAATAAAATAAATACATTCTGTATATTTTACAGCACAGATCAGTGTGGTGTTGTGTGTCATCGTGTGATGCCAAAACACAGGAAAATTGTTTTATCCTATGAGCCCGAACACTGTGCCCAAACAACACAAGAGTTTCTCTCTCACAGTCAGGCATGGGGTCGGTCATGTGAGTTTAACACTCTGTGTGTGTGTGCCGCAAACCATGAATCTGCCAAAGTGCGAACAGACAGTTACGTGTTGTGCGAGATAAAGAGTCTGTTAGGGCACGAGACAGCAGGCAGATGCACAACACATCGCAATCAACACAAACACATCTGGAGAAGAAGTGGCACATGAGCAAACGATGCTGGAATAAAAGAAAGATGTTTGTCCACCTCAGGAGGTCCTAATGACTACATATTATGTTTTACTTCTTATTTATTCACTATTAGGTAAATGCAATTTACAAAAAATAAACAATATTTAGGAAAAGGGTTGTATTTAGTGTGTTTATGTGTTGGTCAATAGGGTGAATTTAGGATCAAATTTACAATTGTTTCTTCTAGCTTTCCATGTATGGTCTGTTTAAGCATCACCATATATTAAAACACCCATATTCTTTTGACTATGCGAAGAAGATTTCTTGTTTTTATAACATTTCTTCCTCATTGCTATGCAACATTGCAAAACCGCAGAACTAGATTTGAACTGGATATGAATTAACTTCAATAACAGGCACAGCTCGACAAATAAACAAAACACTTGAAAAAATGCCAGATATTTTTTTGCACATATTCCTGTTGTGCCACAAATGATGTCACGTTGTGGGAGTTCCAAACGATAAAATGCTGACATTGTTGTTGCAAAGAAGGTTAATAACTTCAAACCTCAAATGACCTTTTCGAGTGGATGGGGGTATAAACACAGGATATGAGATCAAAGGCGTAATTTGCGGGTGGGCCATGTCCCCACGACTTTGGAAGAAATGAAGAAAATCTTGCGGAAGGTGTGTATTGTTTTGGGGACGTTAACATCTAAAGGTCGTGATATCCGCAGGGCGCGCCGCTTTCTCACCATCTCCCGTTTCTCAAACGCATACGTTCTTTTTGCGCAAGACAAAGACGCGACTTCAGCAACGCGGACAAAATGAAATGCGCGCGTCATCCGAACTTACGTGTGCAAGCTAAAAAATGCACAAACCATCAAACAAGTGACATGTTTTGTCATAGAAATAAACTGTTTTAAGTGTAATGCACCGCACCAGCAAGTGACCTTCCACAACTGACAGTTTGGAAACCACATACTCTGAGAGCTCGAGTCAAAAAGCGGAGAAGGCAATGGACCACCATGATACGTTTTTACAGAAACAATATATTTAAGTATTAATTCATTCTTTTTGTCCCAACACTTTTCAAAACAAAGTCACGCCCCCTGCTCGCGATAGGGCAACTGTGCGAGCACATCTCTCCTCAAACCCGCTTGACCCTTACACAGGAAACAATGAGTCATTTTCTGAACAAAACCTCTGGACACGTGCCAGATGAACCTTACAATAGTGAACTATATACAATCTATATAGGCTCTAGGTCTAATCTAGCAATAAAAACACTGTTTTGCCATTTTACATTTTTAACAACAAATGGCAATATTTAACTATGGCTACTGTAGCAAAATCATGGTCAATTGTTGTTTTGTTTGTAGTTAAATATGATTAATTTATGCAAGGAACTGCGGTTTCGTTCAGTCTAAACACATCTTAAAGCTCAAGTGCACGTGCAACCTGCACGTATGAGGCCTGACGACACACACAAAAAGTAACACTGTAACGGGTTTACCATAATAACATAACTATGTGTTTTAAAGTATCACATAAATACCAAATATCAACGTACGACTGTTACTTTGTGTCATGGTGCATGAACTGTAGCGTTTATAGTAAAACGTGAAAACACACTGAACTTTTTACAACTTTGAGGAAGATTAATAAAGTGAGAGGACTTGACAATGAACACATTTAAAACAGTATCCAAAGTAAAGATATTAAAGTATTTAAAAGCGCGCTGAAACCAATGAGAAAAACAAACAGAAGTGTGTGTGTTTGTTCACCGTTCAGCATAATAGACACACTGAACAAAGACTCGCGCGGCTATTGAACAAATAGCACGCGCGTTCGCGCGACACTAGACGTGGTGCGTCAACCAGTATAACCAGTTGAATCATTTTAGCATTGCTTTAGATCACACACACACTCACAGATGTGTGTGTTAGATCATAAACAAACAACGTCAAACTCAAATAAGTACTGACTCACCGCTTCAACGCCAGCGGCGCGTTCCTGCGTTTTCTCCGGCGTCGTGGACGCGCCTCGCATTTGTCGAGCAGATGCAAATGGTTCAATCACCTCACAGACGCGTCGGTGGTCCCTGTGCGTCCAGGCACCAAAGTCGCGTTTCTGCGTCGCGTTTAAAACGTGCGGCGTGTCAAAAAGCGACGTGCACGGAGCAGCCCGTTCGCAACCGACGAGTGTGATGTAACAGGACCGGCATGAGACGGCGGCTTTGCAGTCAGGTAATCTCCGGTAAACAGAGGAGCAGCGCACCGCGCGTAGATGACGTAACGCGCGCGTCGTGCCGCCGGCCCCGGTCGAGTAAACGGTGAAGTCGACGCGCAACAACGACGCCGCGGAAACGCTCGAGGTCCGACAGCGGAACATCGTGCCGACGTCAAATGCAGTTACGGTGACTATTCGTGACCACTGTTTAGTGTGGACAATCTGATCCGAGATCAGTTCACGCCTCCACCAATGACATTCAAGAGCTCTTCAAAACAATGTCATACACGTGACGCACGGCTTTACTGTTATGTTCAATGCCACGCAGGACTGTTTACGAAATACCATTAGAGTTTTCCAGTAAGATTTAATGATGTTCTGTTAGTTCTCATCTCCCAGATGACCACCCAACACATACCAGTAGAGACCCACAGAGATAGTTTCAAATAAAAGCAACACAATTCCCATTAAACCCACTTTCTTAAGTGCATGATGCACAATGGACACATGTGAATCCAAGTATATGTTTCTTTGATCTGCCTGGGATTTAATTCTGAAAGAATATCTCTCAGTATGTTTTTTCAATATGTTAAATAGAAACAACCCTGTTGATATGTTTTGGTGCTGGTTTGTGCCGGTTTAAGCTGGTCATCAAAACATATCAAAGGGAACTAATTTTGCGTCTCACAATTGAGCTTGATAATAGACGAGCACGTGCAGTGCACCGTGACATGTTTCTTACAGGATGTGGTTAAAGAATCCTATCTTCACGCTTTGAGGTTTTAAAAAAGACCTTCACACTTGACATCTCACCCATAGAAAGTTGAGCTGTATCTGTGAAGCAGCCAGATGAAACCGAGTCATACAAACAAGCAGCTGCAATGGATCTGCAGCACCGGGACTTGGAAATCACACACGCTTATTGAGAGGAAAGCTGGAAGAGTGCCACACTAAACAGCCTCTGACCTGCCGCAGTGTGCATGTCTTCATGAGTTCACTAGACTCTGTGAACTTTCAAACAGATGCTTGTAAATGCAAGGGGGGAGAATGAAAGTGATGAGAAGGAGTATGCATAATTCATTTTCTTTTGAGAGGTGCCGAACACGAGGCTTAAGAAACACGTTGCTCATTATGAAGTAAACGATATCTCTGTATGATCCAGGGTGCATATAATCTGAATGCATCGTGTGCATTTATTGCATTGAATTATTCATCGCATTTGAATCACAAAAGCCGCATCAGTAGCTGCATTAAAACACTCAGCAAAGCTGCTTCAGTAAAACAGAGGCGTTCTGGCTCTGAGGCAGAACCACAAACACCACAAAACTTTCAGCATTCCGATGTTAATGGTTTCCTGCAGTTCACTGACCAGCACTATTATTATAAATGTGATGACAGCTACATTTCAAAGCAAACTGGCCTTGAAGTCTTAAAGGGATAGTTCAACCAAAAAATAAAATTCTGTCCTCATCAGGTGGTTGAAAACTTGTATCTGACTGTAGAGCACAAAATAAGATACTTTGAGAAATGTCTCAGCGGTTTTGTGTCAATTGGATCCGATGTTGTTTGGTTATTGACATTCTTCAAAATATCTTCTTTTGTGTTCTGCAGACAAAAGAAAGTCATACAGGTTTAGATGATATGCGGATGAGTAAATGTTTTTGTGTGAACTATCCCTCTAAGGGCCACTGAGACGGAGTACAACTGAAACAACAAAAAAGGAATTGAAGGAACAGCCGAGGAGTTTCTGACAGCCGCAGTCGCCATTTACTTTCATTGTGTAAAATAAAAAATCAACATCAGCTTTTCTTGCGTTTCATCACACAGGCTTTGATGAACATGAACGCGAGGATGAGAGAATTTTATTTTCTGGGTTCTTGAAACGGTTGTCTTTTGTTGAAGTTTAAAGAGCAAGTGCACAACGCACTTGAAGCGTTTCTTGAAGAGACTTGTCTGTTCGGGTGGAGTTTAAAAGATTATTTTATTATCAGCCCAGAGATTAACCAACAGAAAACAGGCTGAACATTTTACACCCTGTTCTTAAAGGGACAGTTCACCCATAAATAAAAATTTACTTGATGTTGTTCAAAACCTTTCTTCTGTTATACACAAAAATATATATTTTTGAGAAATGCCTCCTTGGTTTTGTGTCCACACGAGTCAATGTGAACACACCAGATGCATAAATATGTGTTACATCCACGACTGGATATTACATAGTCCCGTAGTGTTCTGTGCCAATATAAACAGTTTGCAGGATTAACAATCCAAACAAGGAATACTCCTGTTATGCAATAGAGTTGCTCTGTTCAGGCTTTGTTTAGGGTTTTGTGTCAGCAACATAAAGCAGGACAAACCAAACACTGAGATGTCACATTTTAATTCACAATTTATTTTTGGTGTATTTTTGGCATTAAATATTGATGTGATGGAGTGACCACTTGTCATTGGGTTTCTTCGCAGATTCCTGACATGCTGAGTGCTGACTCATTGCGGTTGGATGTTTGCCAAAGACAATCATTGGGCAGCTGGCTGAATAAACACTTCCTGAAAGATCAGACTGTGGTTTATAAATGCAATAATGAGACCCGAGGCAACTCTTAAAGCAGAACTCAGCTGAAGATTTGTGGCATGTGCAGTAAAGTGGACATGGAAAGCAAACACTGCAAAAAATATATTATTTTGTCTTGTTTTCCCAAATAATTTCGTACACATCCATACTACAAGGTATATTTAAAAGGCAAAATAAGGAAAGATTTTGTCATGCTTTCAACTAAATGTGATAAATATTTTTGCTTGAAACCCAAAAAATGCTGTTTGCCAATAAAGAAAAATATTTTTCTACTCTATTGGCAAACTTCATGTTTTATGCTAAAAATAAGTAATATTTTTAAGAACTGAAAGCAAGACAAACAATCTTGTATTATTCTGCTCAGCATACCTTGTGAGGATGTTTACACACTTGCTTTGGAAATATAGTTTGAATTTAGAGTTTCGAATTTACGTGCATGTATTTATCCTTTCATTCGTGTGCTTGTCTGCTCAAACAGATCAAGAAACAAGACCGCTTTAGAAACTGATCAAAATATACAATTTATTGAAAATACATTAATACAGTGATCAGTGTACTCCAGTAACTATAAATCAGTAGTATTTTTCCTTTAATGGTGGCAGGAAAACTTCAGCTGACTGTAAAACAGAAGTAAGATTCTCTCCGTCTCTAGTCATATGTCTACTTCAATGTACAAAAACACGAGCTACAAGAATACTGTGCGCTACAGCTGTATGACACCGCTGCTCTTTTCTATATTCAGTCACGGGCTCCTTCATAAACGTGATGCATCAGGCCCGTATGTGTCATACAGCGTTGTGTGTGTGTAAAGCAGTTTAATGTCAGTATTTTTGGTCTCTGACGTGAACAGTGTTAAGGATTTTCACTGTAACATTTCGCTCATATTGCATTTCAGTATTTTCCATAAAAAAGGAAACAAATTCCAAAGATTATTTACATGCTTTCCTCCTTTGTAAAGTGACGAATGAAAGAAGTTACTGTTGACAAGAAGGCGGGACTACAAGACTATCACTAGACCTCATTGGCTGTTTCTGACATTCTGAACTTCTGGAAGACTTTGGCATCCAATATGAGAGACATAATCCAGCTCGAAAGAGTTACTGCATTAACTAAATCATGTGATTTACATGCACAATACGTAATTCTGTCTGGATATGTTTCTCATTCTCCTCCCGCTGTGTTCATCCCTGATGTAGGCATTAAAGGGATAGTTCACCCAAAATTAAAATTCTGTCATCATTACTCAACCTCAAGTTGTTCCAAACCTCTATACATTTCTTTGGAAGAATTTCAGTAACCAAACAGATCTTATCCCCAATTTACTGCAGAACAAAGACATGTCAGGAACAATCCGAGTACAGGATGACAGAATTTACATTTTTGGGTGAACTATCCCTTTAAATGACGGCTACAATGTTCATTTTATTTTCCTCTCAGCAGCTAAACCTGTCTCACCTCTAAAGCACATGTAGAACAGACACGACGCTGACAGACGTGTGAATCTCACAATGCACAGCCAGGTCACATTTCACCCCAAAATTAAATTTAAATAGAGCGATGAGCTTATTAATACGCATATAATAGATCTATAATTGTATATATAATTAAACATGTTTATGGGAGCACTACTTGCATTGTAGCAAATTTAATGACACAGATTTTTTCCCCTCTCAAATTCACATTTGTAGTGCCACTTCAATGTTCATTAAAAAGTCCGTTACAGTCCATTTATACTGTATTCCTTGAAATGTGGTCAAAGAGAATAACATCACAAATATGCATCGAAAAATTACCATCTTATTTTTTGTTATTTCTGGGGTGAGATGCAAGCTAGACGTGTCCTTATAACACTGACATACAAAAATACTGACGTATGTGGACGTTTCTTTAATTCATCCTTTCTATAAATGGCTTCATCTCTCTGCAGTACAATAAATAAGAATCTTATAGTACAGTGGCTTCTATGCACGTATACATATACTGGCAATAAATACTGTACACAATACTTTTGGGCCCTGTTGCCTCTTACATACAGTACAGTAGATCATCACAGGCAACAGAACAGAAACACTGGAAACGTTTCATCCTGGTCCGAATTCTAAACTGCACAACAGCTCAACAATTCCTCAGCTTAAGCATCCACAAACAGTAAACCTTTCATTTCTCTTGATGTCAGTTGAATGAATCATCATGTATCAATCATCAATCGGGGTGATGGACGGAAGCTGTGCTACATTTTCTTCCTATCTGACAACCCGTCCTTCCTGTGCCGGGATCAGACAGAGTAAGACTGTTTTCAACCCTCATCATCGTTTTATAGTACCACACGATCTGTTTACTTTGTTTACCCCACATGCCTCCTCCTGCATTTCTTCATCAGAACACCTCCAGGTTTGGACTGGAATAAGCAGGTAAAATACGGGGAATCCACTAGTGGGGGGCCGCATGCTCTTCTGTTACTCGTTAATTTTGGCCTACATCATTGTGTACATCCAATCGGACACTTGGGATCCTGGAAACTATGAGACACAGCAGCAGCTGTGAGTTTTGGGGTTCTCGTCTTCTATTGGCTGCTTGAATTTCAGAAGGGGCGGGTCTCCGCTGGCCGGCGTGAAGTAAACCGCGCTGCCGTTGGACGACACCAGCGGCATACGAGGATCTTCCGGATTGGATTTGGTCTCTGTGGCCAGCGTGGAGCCATTGCCCAGGTGACCATTGATGATGGGATAGTTGATAAATTTGGCTGCGGACCGCTGCTTTTTGAGTTCTGACAGCGTCTGAGGGCATCTGGGCTTAGAATCCTCATTGTGTGGGGGAGTGGTGTGGTCTTGAGGCTCGGGGGACACCGGGTCACCATTAGGAGCGGAGAGGCGACCGTTGCGTCTTGTTTCCTCTTTCAGGATTCCAGTAACTCGTGGTGGATCTTCAGGCTGCTTCTACAAAACATCAAAAGGTACTTAAGATGCAGGTCAGGTGTGAAATGCATCAGACTTTGGGCATGTATATGAATCAAGTAATCAAGTGTGTTCAAAATCTTATGCGGGTTTCTCCCCACCGTGTATTGGCTGTTCTCTTGCTCAGAGTCTTGTTCTTCTCGTCCTCTCCACACGATGGCTTCTGTCTGATACTCTTTCCGACAGAGGTTATGTCTGTCTGACAGGCTCGCCCGCCGCACCACTTTACTGCGCACACATAAACACAAACATTTTTTATTATATAAATTCATATACACAATCAATTGAATTGCAATGATATAGTTATAGTAAGATGAATATGGGTAATTTGCGTGTAATGAATGCGAACGTCCAGCAGGTGTCAGCATTGTCTTTGATATGTGTGTAGCATGTGATTCATATGAATATCCAGCAGGTGTCAGTATTTTAAGTGATGTGCGTGTTTGTGCAGTGTGTGAATGTCCAGCAGGTGTCAGTATGTACCCGCGGCTTCCTGTGCTACTGGTGCGGCGACACAGAGATGTCTTGTGCTTCAGTTGCGACTTCATGATGATGTCGTGCTTGTGCTTCAACTCCAGTAGATGATTCCTGAACTCCTCATCTTCACACAGATCTGAACACACACAGAAGTAACAAAAGCTAAGTTGATGATTGATTGACTTGTGAATCGGTGATGCTATGAATCATGGGAATTCTCAGCTCGGTCTGGTACATAAAACGTATATCAGAAAGGAGTTTGTACCTATGGGCGTCTCCTCCATATAAGTCTTGGCATTTAGATTGCCACCATGTGAGACGAGCAGCTCGGCCACATGGACCTGAAGAGGTGAAATGTGATAAAACACATCAGGCAATATTAAATGATCCATATCAGATGATTAACTGAGGACTCCACCTACTGCATGACTTGACATGTTAGTGAGTACAAACAACTTGTAAGCCTGAGAGTGTTCACGTGTGTGAGTATGTGAGTTAGAGTTTAAGCGTGTACCTGTCCCCAACACGCAGCGGCGTGCAGTGGTTGCCACCCATCAGAATCTTTCACATCTGTTCTAGCGCCGCCCTCTAAAAGCAGCTCTGCAGCCTGCGCGTAACCGTTCGCCGCTGCGATGTGAAGCTGTAAAAACACAGATACATTTCAACACCACACACAAAACACTTTATGACTTTATATATTTAACAATTAAAACATGCAATAAGCTGTAGATAGATAACAGCTTCTCTTCAGTTTAACATCAGTTCAACACACTCAGTGTTGGGTGTAACCAGTTACGAAGTAATCAGTAACTGTAATTTAATGACTTTTCCCTTGAAAAAGTAAAGTAAGGATTACTCTTATTTTTCCTGTAATTTAATTACAGTAACTTATGATGACATTTAACTAAATACTGTTTGTAATATATGTGTGTGCAATCGAGGAATTTACATCAAAATTCTAACTTTAAAATCCGTGCATTAATGTGTAATTCCAACATTCGTAATACTTTGGTCAGTTAATAATACTACTGTAGTTTTATATTAATTATTTAAATGAATTAAGTTATGGAGACGTTTCATAATTCACTTAACTAATCAAGGTTTATATAGGAGATATTAGTAATTAGTAATAAGTAATTAAATACTTTTTGGAGAGAGTAATTTGTACAGTAATGTAATAACACTATTGAATATGTAATAAGTAACAAGTAATTAATTACTTTTTCAGTGTAACATGCCCAACACTGCACACACTGTGCCGTTACACATACTGTAAGTGCTGGATGAAAGCTGATCTGACAGCAGAGCCGTGGCTCTTATTACACTGTTTGTTTGGCTGGAGAAGAAAAGATGGTCACAGATGATAGTTAGTGTTGTATTAGTGACAAAGTTAGTGTTCCTGGAGCTCAAATAGCAGAGCACTGCATTAGCAGTGCAAAGGTTGGTGCCCCGCAAGTTCCTCTGGAGAAAAATGTCTGCCAGTTGCACAAAGATAAATGTAGATCATGAGAAACCTAATGCTCTGTACTCATATAGGACTGTGATCATACCTGTCAACATTTGTGTACTAAATTCCGGTAGGCCCTCCCGGGGGGGTATGAGGTGGGTTTGGGGGACGTTTGATTTAATTATACCTCTGATATAAATTTTTTAAATCTTTTAATTACTTAATATCCAACATAATATAATTTTCATGTCAAATTCTTAAATGTAAATCTAAGAGACTGTTTAATGAAGCTCACAGGGCCATGAATCCATGAATGGTATATCTGCAAATTATCATCTTAATTTAGCATTTTGCCAGAGATCCAAACTGCAGACATGAAATAACATCTAAACATGGTTCAAATAAGCACGAGCAGTTTGTCTCTTCACGCATCCCGTAGTTCGGTTGTTTATTAGTTAGCAGAATTTGTTTATTTAACTGGATTTATTTAAGTGTTTGCACAATATTTACAAGAACCACTTATGGCCACGGAACAGGAAATATTGGAAATAAACTTTATATAACCGGTTTTTATTCCCGTCGGTCCGGGTGTTTCATAGGAGAAATAACTGAAATACGGGAGTTTAACGGAAGAAATAACAAAACGGGAGGGTGGCGAGAGACGGGTGTGAAAAATGGGAGGCATGACTGTGATGTGCCCTAGCCTGTGAGTGTGTGTATGTACCAGCGTGGCTCCCTGCGATTCTTGCTGATTCACATCAGCTCCATCCTGCAGGAGGGTCTGAATATCACCCAGCATCCTCCTCTCCACAGCCGCTCTTGTCTCATCGATCATCTCCTGAGTGATGCCTGTCAAACACATATGGATTGGATAATACAGCTATCAATCAAACAGTAAGTGGGAGGAGCGGCTTTCATTTAAATCCTGATCGGTGGTGGTAGGTTTCGTGTTATGAAGCATTTGAGAGAAATCTGCTATAAGACAATGGCCGTGACCCAAAACAGATAAAAAATGACAATTTTAAAAAAGTTACATTATAAATGGACCATACTGGCAATTCATCTCTAGTAAATTATTTATTCAGTTAGGTGAGGTCAAATGTTTAGAAAAGTTGTTTGACACTATGAAAACCATGTGAGAGATGCAGGATCAGGGTCGGTCCCTGTACTTTGGTACAACTTGCACAACTTAAAAAAATTAAGCTGAGGAGTCTTTCTCAGGGTCAAAGTTTAATCTCTGTGAACGAACTCGTAAAGTAATGGAGCAACAGGAGGACATTGTTTGTCAGGGTGTGAAATACTAACAACCTTCAAGATGAAGTTGATAACAGTGAGACAGGATCTGCTGTGGGACTCACCGCGGTTTGCCATGGCAGTCTCAATGATGTCCAGAGTGGGGTCGTCTTCACAAAGGTCATAGGGCATATTACCATCAGAGTTCACAGCCAAGAGATCAGCGCCTCTGTACAGAGACATACAGAGCTATTATACTGCACAAATACCCCCTTACCCTAAACTCCACCCCTAAGAACTCACATAAACAATAGTCATTTTTATCTGAATGTTGAGCTTGTTAAGTCTTCCAATATATGAGGATATGGGAATCGTCTTCAAGTTGTAATACCCATGTTGTTATAACCCACATATACAGAAACACACTCACTGTTGGATGAGGATCTTGACGAGACCCGTGTGTCCACAGGTAGCAGCAGCATGCAGTGGAGTCCACAGCTCATTGTCCTGAGCGTTCACAGTCGCTCCATGAGCCAACAAGATCCGCACCATGTCTTCATAATTATCGATGCAACACTGAGAGTGAGATTGAGATTTATATTGTTATTGTTATTATAATCATTTTTCCTCTCAGATTTAAACTGTATTTTCATTTCATATTTATTTGCATCTTCAAGTATTTGCACTAATGTTTCCACATCACACAACTTTTACACATCCTTGCTGCAAATTCTTTGTCAAAAATGTTTTTGTTAACAAAGCCAACCTAAACTAAAAATTAACAGAGAGATTAACAGATCTGTAATAATCTAGATTGTTTTATGATTTATATTGAACACGAGTTAAATGTTTGACTCTGGATTAAAGGGTTTGTGCACAAATAAAAACTGCAGTAATTTACAATGTTTGACTTTCTCAGACAATGTGTGACAGACAAACTGCAACACCATCACACACATGTTTAACTAGAGCAACACACCACCACTGAACATGAGAGAGAGAGAGAGAGAGAGAGAGAGAGAGAGAGAGAGAGAGAGAGAGAGAGAGAGAGAGAGAGAGAGAGAGAGAGAGAGAGAGAGAGAGAGAGAGAGAGAGAGAGAGAGAGAGAGAGAGAGAGAGAGAGAGAGAGAGAGCGAGAGCGAGAGAGTCATCGGTTTGTCTTGAGTTTGTCGATCGGCCCTAGAGAAAGTGTGAGGGAGTTTGGGAGAGAGACTGAACACAAAGCCTGTCTTTCATGAGCGCTTCAGGTCTACAGCATTACTCAACACCCACACCGACAGACAGACAGACACACACACACACATAGACAGACAGGAAGAAAGACAGACCGACATACAGCAGATGGACAAAGAGACCAACATTACCTGGTGCAGGGCCGTCAAACCGTCTTCATTACAAAGGTCAGGAGGGATGTTGTTCTTTAGCAGATATCTCACTGTGAGGGAGAGACAGAATGAAGGAAACATGAGCTTTGGACATTCAACCATGTCTTTAAGACCCTTTCACTTCACACAAACCATTTAAAAATATTTAATGTTTCGAAAAGTTCAACATCATTTATCCACTTTTTGCCTCATTCATCTATTAAACAAACTGCCTCCTGTCCAACAACAGTGTTGTCACGTGAATTACATCTTTGGTGCTTTTTTAAACATGATCTGAGGTTGACACCAGTGGATGAAATCTGATTGTACACGAGTGTAAATACGGTCTCAATTCAAACCGCAGATCGCGTTATTGAGAAACGTCTTGTACAGTTGCATGATAGCATGATATCCGGACCAGACAAGTTGTGATTATGAAGCACAATAATTGCTTTCAAAACCAGAACGAGACATCTTCAAGATATCAAAGCTGAATTGAAACAGACATTTAATTCAAGAGAGTTAAAAAAAACTTGATTAAAATGAGGAGCGTAATCAACACACAACACTTGAACGAAAGACCCTTCACTGTAAAACACCACACTTCATAACTAACAAGTGCTAATCATTTCCCAAATAAGCGTTAATGATAATATTTTTGATCACATCTGACCTCAGTCTGTGTTTGTTGTGAGTGGCGAAATGTACACCAATGTATTGTACTCGCATACATAAAAAAAATTGGTTTAACTGATCGTAATTCTGAAACCTCTCCTTTGACACTAGTGTGCTTCCTCAAATACACTTCCAAGAAAACATTCTTCTTTTTACCAGCGTACTGTCACTTTAATCTTGCTCTCACAGACAGCTAATGCTACTTACTATTAATGGACGTCTATATTTGACACCAATAGATCAGAAGCTTCACATTTACCATGAAACAGGAACAGATGAGAGTGTGTGTATAAATGTGTGTGTGCACGTGTACACTCTGCAGCACATGGACCAAATGTCCCCACAAAGTCAGTAACGCCAGTAATTTTTGACCCATGAGGAAAACAGTTTATAAATACAAGTAAATTATGCTTATTTAAAAATGTAAAAATACAGAAATATACATACCATATACTGTTTGTGTGGTCTAAAAATTCTTATGTGTATGGAAAATCCTCATAAAACATGAAAACCCAACATGTGTGTTTGTAAAAGAGTGTGTATAAAAGAGTATTCGTGACTATGGTCTAGTCATCTTTAGTATGGGATCAGTGAAGTCTCACTGTCTCTTGTGGCTCAACTCGCTTAACAGAGTCAGACAGCTATTTCAGTTTTTCTCCAACTTACTATTTCAATAGCTAACGTAGTCTTATCATCATCAGATCTCACTAAAACACAACTGGAGAAATGGAGTCGGCGAACAGGCTGTTAATTTATTATTTAGAAAGTGTTATTTTTCTCTGGCCATGATGTCAAAATGGATACACATATCCACCAACAGACAGACAAAGAGACAGACGTACAGACAGACAGATTCCCCTCCCACTTCACTGCTGTGGAAACAGAGCAGCGGTTCAGGAGGCAGAAGATTTGCCTGCATTCCAGCACAGGGAGGACCTGCAGATAAAACACGCAACGATAAACAGTGCGCAGGAAGAGAAGAACCACACCCGCCTGCTGCATCTTATCAGCGCGTGGAGATGTAGCAGCGCTCGCACCTCTGATTCGGGAGGGGGGTTTGTGTCAGAAATCATGGTGAGATTAAATGAGCGAGAAAGACTTGCATATTCATGCACAAATCACACGCACAAACAAATTCTTCATTTGTACTCATTAACGGATGTCTGTACACGCTTATACTCCATCTAGTGCCCCTAGTAGGAAACATAATGTTCAAGTACAGGGCACTACCAAACCAAGCGAAAACAAAAACGTACAGTGCAGACTCAGGCCAGACGCAACATAAATATTGTTTTGCCTATAATTACTGTAATTTCCAGACAAGGCAAAAATAAATACGTCTGAAGACTAGTCTGAAGTAAAATAACAGTTTCAACGTTATACAGAAGAGGTGAATATGCTATAACGTTAGAAAGCCCTCACTAAAGTGGTTACAGAAAGACATTGTCTGATCATTCTAACTCATAATGTCAGATATAGCCTTTGAAATACTCTCGGCATTACAAATGAGGATTAAAGTTTGACACCGGCTGGCAGCCGATATGAATGAATGGATTTGTGATTAACTGTAAGGACATTAGCTCTTCATATTTAGCAATGTAATAATGCCGTGACTGTGAGAGTGACACGTTGGCGAGTTATTGCGTCACTCCAAACCACTGGCCTACATTCACCACAGGACCAGTTCATGCACATCATGCATAGTGCCGATTTACACTCTTTATAACGCAAATCACACACAACTACATACTCGAATTATCCTGCTAAACATCTCAATTTAAGAGGCTTTACAGGTTTTCCATTTGAGAAAACACAACGGATTAAAGGAATAAATCTTCCCTCGATCCGCAGCCTGCTGCAGCACATCAAAATGAATGACAAACATGATGAGTATTTGGAGTTTGGGTGGATTTCATTCAAAATTTATTAAGAGGTGTAGAAGAATGAATTTTTCCCTCTTCGCTCTCTCACTGTTCTGCTCGTAGCGGATGAAATAAATAAATGGGACACACAGATAAAACAGACAAATCGAGACACTTTCATATTGAGACGACTGTCGAAAAAGTAAAAATATATTTACTTTTATATTTTATATTTACATTACTGTCACAGGCTAAATACAAATAAACTAAATAGGACTTTGCTATTATTTTATGTACACATTAGGGCTGTCAAACGATCGCCATTAATTGCATCTAGAATAAAAGTTTGTGTTTACATAATATATGTCTGTGAACTGAGTATATATATATATTTATTTTCCTATACACATGCCTATATTTAAGAAAAATATAAAAATTAACATTTGAAAATAATACAAATTATTGCTTAATATATATAAATTCATGTAAATATTTATACATGCATGTGTATGTATTCGAAAACACAAACTTTTATTCTGGATAAAATTCATCATTAATCAGACAGCCCCCGTACACATAAGATCAAAATCTTACAATAATGCAAAAATACAGAGCGAGACCAAACATATAATGACAAGAAAAGGTTAAGGAGTGTAATGTGAGTCAGCGATTACTGTACCCCTGCATCATTACAGCATTTAACTTATGTGTTTTAACAGGTGTTAACATCAATTAAAACACTTGCATCAACACTGTATTTAAAAAAGTAATCTATACATTTTTATTTATAATTAAAAAAAAAAAATTATAAAATACATACAAAGACACAAAAACATAAAGAAACATCTGTGATCATTCATAACAGTGTCCAGTTGATCACATCCCCGAACTCACCCGGAAATCACAACTGCTTCCTAATGAGTCTTTATCTTGAGATCTCAGCTGGCGTCTAAACCAGAGCCATTACACAACAATCCCAAACATTAAATGCCACTCCTAAAATCCACATCCCCAATCACACAAACAGACACAGGAGTGTGGTGTGAGGATATTACGGGTGAGTATAGTGATGCTGAATAGGCAACATGCTTTTCCCTTAGCAGACTGCACCTACCTTTAAAATACACACACACAGATCTGCAGCAAACAAAAAGCCTGAAGGCATGGAGATGTTCACAAACCCAAAGATTTAACACGGTGAAATCGTTTCAACCATCATAACCTGCTGCAATCCTCACATGAAAAGAGATTTAGTGAATTCATGCCGATGTGACTGTTTTCCGCTGTGACCTTCAGGACATCATTAGTGATGTTTGCTCCTTCATAATGATCAAAACACAAACACACAGCAGTACACTTCAGTGTTTAGATGGGGGGGCTCTTTTGATGTGGGTCAGTAAGCAACCATCTAGCAAATCCCCGGCAACTGCTTAGCAGGGGGGCGCTGCGACGACTCACGCAGAGTCTTACACTTATTTTTCATAAAAATGTAGATGAGACATGCATTATTTCTTAACTCAATTTTCAGTTGATGAGATGGACAGCCTCTATTGATCTCTCTGAATCGGTGTACTATATTCAACATTAAGCCTCTGCAGTAGTTCTATGTGTCCCAATTCACCTACTTGCCATCCTAAATAATATTCAAACTTAGAATTATTTTTTCCCAAATTTTAGTATGTTAAAATGAGTAACTGGATGGTAACTTCCTTTGAAAACACAAAGTGCAGATCTATGCACACGCTACACTGTAACAATGGTCATGCACTCAAATGTATACACTTGCTATTAATAAAACTAGGGATGTACCGATATGTAAATTTTGGTCAATGATGATAACCGATAATTCTTCAACATTGGATGTCGATAACCAACATATTGGCCAATATACAGCATCTCAATTTTAAAATAACATTTTCTGTGACTTACTTTTTTTTTTAACTTTTAAACCTTTCTGGTATAATTTTTATTCAATAAACAAATTAAAGATGTTCCTCAAGAGCAACCCAAAAAACTAGATCTTTATACCCACAAGTCTAACAGGTCTCAAGACAAAAAGTATTCAGACAGGAGTCTGATTCAAACAATATACTTTTGTTCCGTTAATTTACACATTCATAAATATCTACATACTACATAAACCATGTTTTGCTAATAGCAGTAAGTGAATGATCATGACAGAAAGACAGTTCTGTACTGGATTTGTACTGTGAGCAGCGTGCCGCTGAAGAGGTTCAACTAGAAGAAATTATTAATAATTTATCGGCCTAAATTTTATTATCGGCCGATACCGATGACATTCAAATGACCATTAATTGGCCGATACCAATATGGCCTATAATTTATTGTGCGTCCCTAATAAAAACAGTGCATACTTTAAGGGTATACTTTAAGTAGGTGAATTGGGAAGCAGCAACAGTCGACTGCACACTAAACCTGAGCTGACAGTAGGAACTAGAGGAGGATGGCAGGAATAAAAGCATACAGCGGAATGTTCTAGAACTGCCGTGGAATGTTAATGTCGAGTTCTGGTACAGACAGTGGGCCTCTGGATAACCAATGAGGAGAGAATTTAACACACACATACGTCTGGTTTATTATGTCCGTGGGGACATTCCATAGGGGGAAATGATTTTTATACTGACCAAACTGTATATTTTATGCCCTAAACTTACCCCTGATCCTAAAGATCATAGAAAACTTTTTGCAATATTCAGATTTGTAAAAAATATTGGATTGTACGATATATAAGCGTTTTTGCAACACACACAATGCTGAGACTGAGAAATTATTGGCAGTAAAAACTCTTCCTGTTTCTCATTTTACTTAACAAACAAACGGAAAAAAAACGCAAGTGACAGTCGCAAGCCAAAGCAAAGCGCTATGAATGAGCTCTATTAATCCAAAGAGATCAATAAAAAGCCTGTCACCTCATTTTGTGTCTCATCAACATATTTATATCACAAGTGGCGAGTCTGAAACAGCGTGTTACAGCCAAGTCTATCACCTAGTTCACATGTTCAGTGATGGTGTGTGTTCAACTCATATGTCGGGTGGGAGGATGTTGCTCGGCACAGATAGAGAAGATAGGAAATACTGAATCTGAAACAAGCAAAACAAACTCTGTCCCCTGCTGACCTAAAATGAGTTACATTAGGATGAGTGAAACATCTATTTTTCTATCCCAGAGACAAGATTTTATGTGCAGATAAAAAGTTATGTACATAAAACATTGTACTAAATAAAATAAAACTTCAAGTAATAAGTATGACCTGCGTAAACAGCCTTTTTATTCAGATGAATAGGGAAGACAAAGGGATATGTTTGGGGGAACTGAATGTATAATGCAAGCAATTTAGTTTAGACATTATGTGATGTGCTGCACGCAGACACAGGCTGCATCACAAGTCTGTGTTATCAAAGACACACAGAGGCTACAAAAAGAGTTTAACTCAGCTGGACTTCCTCTTTTAACATCCATTATAACCCGTGTTCCCAACAGTGCTCAATATATTAACCAGATAACGAAAACAGGAAGTGAGGTCAGTCAATCAGATTAGAGCTAGTCAGAGCACGATAGCACTTTCCAGTTTTGTGATCAATAAACATCAGGCGGTGACCGCAGGCAGCTTGTCCGAGCATGACTCGTTTACCCTCAACAGAACAACACCGCCAACATACATAACTGAAGGTCTAACAGTGAGTTTACTGGTACATAAATATATTAACAGCAATTAAATTGCCATCATTTTATTTGTTGATTTCCGATGACAACAAAATAGATTAAATGATGTTCTCTAGTATGTGAAAGCCATGCGGTTCGTAAACCCATGTCTGACCCGTTCACACATATCTGTGCATATTCAAGTTAAATCATGTTTAGTTTACTCCCACAAAACACACAGCGTAATTTTACACCAAATTGTAAACTCTGAATGTGGTTACAGCCGTGTTTTGGCCTATTTACCAGAATCAGGGCAGTTTTATATCCTATTAGGTGCCATAAATAAACAAATGTTTACTACCAGACTCAACTGTGCTTTTACTAAAATCCTTTTATTAGTCCATTTCTGCCTTCTAAAGTTATCCAGAGATTTATTTTGATAACACAAATCAATACAAATATAAACACTGTCCATTAGCCAAAGGTTTATAATTCACAGCGTTCCCCTGATGCTGTCATTGACCTCTGTCGAGTCGTTTGTCATCGACCGCCTGTCAAACCTTGAGCCAAAGAAAAGCAATCCGTCTTTAAGCAGACGGCCTGCAGTTACTGAGCTGGCCAATCTAGCAGCCATTATAGAAAGTGACATCGGGGGTGACCGCAGGTGCAGAGTAATCGCCTCTGAGGGACAGATTCAATGTGAAAAACCAAGGCAGGAACCTACAGCACTAAACCAGAGATGGAGGACAGAAAACCAGACTGTGTAAAAAAGAAAAACTAAAGAAAAACACATTGTAAGGATCTGTTTATATTCATGGGTAGCTGCATGTAAAGATTTGTGTTCCACTGAAGAAAATCCAACAGGATTTTTTTGAATCAATGATGAATTGATGAACTGCCCCTTAAAAAAATCAAAATGGCGCCCTGAGGTCACATCCCAGTCATGCTTCAATCAGCTGTGATTGGATGATTAAACTCATGTTTACAGGTCTGATTGGATGATTTAACTCCCTGCATTTACAGCTCTGGTTGTGACAAAATGAGGCTTTTGCTCATCCTGAACAAACAACATTATTTTTGTTTTAAATATTTAAATTCATGTTTATGCCCCCAGAGCAAACGAGTTATATAAAACTGTATTTTTCTATATCGTGTATTCGTCTCTGCCGTCTATAAAAATAAAGTTGTATCTGTTTTCAGTGACAAGCTGATAAACGTCCTCCGCTCATTTCTGTTTCATAAGACGCCTCGATTCCTCTTTTATTGTCATCCATCCCCAGTCATCGCCTGCATCCCTCTCCAGATGAGCAAAACCCAGAGTGCATCTTATCTAAAGTTCATGTAATGAATTACAGCTGAATTAAAACACAGCGGATGAAATGATGTCCTTTATAAGACCTTCTCGACCAATCACATCTGGAGGTAACTCAATAAATATTTTCCATTCTATTGCTCAGACTTCATTGTGTTCATTAAGTTTCCAGAAGACCGTTGTAACTACTACATCAATTAAACTTCTGGCTGACTTTAATGTCACTGTTTGGACTTAATCATGTGATGGACATGATCAAAGAATCCCTCTTTTAGGTGCGAGCCATGTGTTTTTGTATACAAATATAAATTCAGTAAAGACATATGACACACAACTGTATGAGTCAAGTATAAGAATTCAGGGTTAGTTTGATTTTCCAAAACATCTGGCACGCACGCCCGACACTGTAACACTGACCGCAACACCCAGTATAAAAAGTTATTAGTGCAAAAACAGCCTGAAATATTAAGAGAATGAGAAAAATTACCAGACAAATGTAATGTGGTATCATTATAACGGTTAGAATTGTAGATTTAGCGACATATTTAGTCAAAATAACTTAAAGTATCACTGATTAATTTGGGCAAAAAACAGCTCTATCAAGCCGAGTGTAATCTCACCACCGAGATTACGCTTCATTGATAATCTGATGGGATTAAAGCATGAGCAAATCCAGACTGTATTGCCCTGCTGGAGAATTTCTCATCCAGGGCAGTACTGCGCGTGTGGGTGCGTTGCATACGCGAGGTTTCTCTTGGGAGTGTTGGGCAGGGATTCTAACGGCATCACATTTTTATGGCGTTTTTCAGACAGTAACAGCACGGCCAGACTTCTCAGGCTATTACACTGGAGACAGAAAAGCATTTGACGGCAGCTGTCAGCCCGTCACTTACTCTCAGTGTGCCAGTGAGCCATTAGAGCCCCCGACCGCACACACGCAATTTAGTCGCATCTGCGGTCAACAGCACTTTTACATGACCATCAGAGCATCCTTTCCGTTTCTTGCTTCTTATTAAACCGTTTGATGGAGTGACACAATTTCACGCGGCAATTTACAACTTGTGGATACGCAAACAGATTTTATAAGGTCACTCTGAATATCTCGCAAACACACCCTTTCCATTAATTATTTATTTTACAATAACCAAACGAAAGGCAGCTAACTGCTCACTTCGAAGAGAAGCAAGATTCCAGACCGTTCAGTCGCATTACGTGCAATGAGCACATCTGTCCGAACAGCCTTACCTTCATCAGTATCGTTCCGTGCCGATGCCTCCAACAAAGCCACGTTTGCAGAAAACGAAATCCTTCTTCTGTTTTCCACCATGTTCCCATGGCAGCCACGGCGTTTGTCGGCCTTGCGTTTCTTGTTTTGCATTTCCTTTTCGTAGACGGCCCATCGCTTGAGCTGCTGCGTGCGACGCTTCTGAGCCGCTCGGAGGCGCTCTAGGCTAGACACCTTATCCAGCTGCTGAAGCTCCGTCAGCAACTCCAGGTGATTGGCCATGGTGGGCTACAGGTGGAGGGTGCAAGCAGGAGAGCGGAGAGGTGGATGATGGTGGTGAGGTGATGACTCTAGCAGGGGCTGCATCTTCCTGCCAAACCTGCCTTCATCCTCAACCTGGAGAAACAAACAGAGAAATGCAGGTCAGTCTCTGGATTTAATGCAGGACACAATAGTCATCAGCCTGCGGTGATATACTGCAATATAATACCAGTGTGAAGATATAAGAGTACATTTACATTCATGCATTTAGCAGACAGTTAAGTGACTTATAATACATTCAATCAGCTTTACATTTGATCAGTATGTATTTTGTTTTGCGCAGTTAATGAGAAAATATCTTCCAAATGAGCTTCATGAACACTGAACAGATGTAAAATGCTGCAGGTAAATAGTATAAACCTATATTAAAGAATATTATACATAAGACAATTTCCATTTTATCAACAATTTATTGCAATCACTACATGCATGACTCCAGAAATCGTCCAGGGACGCCTAGAGGTTCATTCATATAAGAATCACTGCAGCATCCAGTATTTTATGTTCCACAGGAGAGAGAGAATATAAATGACTGTGTAAAGATCAACCGTCTCTCCACACATCATCGGTCCGTCTGAAGCTGTGAGTCTCTGTGATGTTTCCTCATATGTAAAATGTCAAAATAAATAAGACCGAACTACAAAACACCAAGAGTATCTCACTGAAACTGAGCGTTGAGCAATCCGATGTTGTTTACCTGTAGCCGGATCATAAAACGGGGGGGGGGGGATTTTCGTTTCAATTCCATTTCACTGTCATTGAAGAAAATTCGGGAGTGGGCTCTTCAGATTTGGGCCAGTAAACAGAAAACATAGAAATCTACCCAGAAAACGGAATGTTTTTTGCCTTGTGCAATTCATAAGATACTGAATTAATAAACATCCAAACGAATCTTTCCCAGAAATACAAGCACTACACACCGGGCTCCATCTTGTTTTCATGCTGAGATTCTCCTATACAAACCCATCATCAGTGCCCCATGTAACACAGTGCTCGCTGCCAGTATGGCCGAGGATTAAAGGACCCGAGTGACTCACTGTAATTTATCAGAAGATGCAGAACGGGCCACAGGCACTGATGTTCTGAACAACGTGGGCTCTCGCATAAGAGCAGACAAAGTTTCCAGCTTCATCTCTACTGCCGTGTAATTTTCCGTGAAGTGGGCAAAGCAGACACACAACGGTCACATCCTGCCACCAGCAAACGACATCTACACACATAGACGCAAACAAGCCTAACCACTTCCTGTGCTTATCGCCAAGACATCTCAGACTCAAGCTTACATCCTCCAGAGGAGTAAATGACACGGAGATTCATCTGAGCACAGATCATCTTGAGGGGGAGTGACTTCGGCCCCCGACTGATGCTACAACAAGAGACAGATTGTGAAAGTTTCATAAAGTCACACGTGGTGAAATGCGCTACTTGAAATGTTTGTTAGCGTGGAGGTCATCTGTATCTAATGAACTCATAAACACGAACAAAATGATTTTTTAACGAATAATTTACACATATCTCTTTCCTTATGTCCTTCCACAACTTCCTGTCAATGTGTATGTGTCCACTTTTACCATACATAAATACCACATCAACAACAGTAGTACAGACTAAAACATGAGACCGCAGAAGGACAAGACAGAGATAGATTGTGTGTGCGTGAGTATGTGTGTTTTCTGTGCACATCAGTGAGAGTGCAGGTGTGCTAAAGCATCAAAGGCCTCATACACAGAGTCACACAGTCCACTGCACCAGGGCCACACAAACCACAGATAATAGAACATGTGGCCAATTTAAACAAGGACCGAAATAACTTTGTAAAGTAATACAGAATAGAACCTCACAAATAATTTGTTACTTTTTTAGTTCTTACTGCTGTTTGAGACACAACATTTTAAAGGGGGATGCCACAGTGTTTCATGCATTCTGACTTTGTTACAGTGTTAAACGTTATGGCTCCTCATGCATTCTCAAAAACATGTTGAACGTATGATGCAGTATTTCCGTACCCAATACACTCACCCAGCGTTTGTGTAGATTTCAGAGAGTTGTTTTCGAACATGAATATTGTTTCGTAACAACTTTTCTTAGTCCCTTACTGGACAATTCTAACAAAAGCACGCCCTTGTCAACCATGGAGAGTGGGAGAAAGCGCATGCCTTTGTTTGTAAGGTTCAGCTGTGTTTGTTTGTTCACTGCATTTCGGTGAGGAATGTTATATAAACGGTGGATATAACGCTAGATTTGGAGATCGTTTGGAATTGACAGATGGAGTGGTCCCAGCGCTGAAAGATGTAGGTCATGTACCACTCCCGGTAGGTGAAACTGAGTCAAATGTGTGCGTTTTGTTGGCAATCGGTATGCACATGCATAGGGTACACCACATGAACATATAGTGAATCAACTGTTATGCAGGGATATGCAATGATGTATTGTGTGCTTCATTTGCCCCCCCCACGCATTCAGTAGGTCGTTTACGGAAATAATTGTACAGCTGTATTGGTCTTTTATAAATGTGATCAAACTAAAGAATCTTCGAAGATACAAAGTATGCAGTACTACTCTATCTGTACTAAAGATTGATATGAGATTGAGAAAGTGCGTGTTACATCCGCTTTAAACATATTACATGAATCCAGAAAGAGAGAGACTATACTTTAGACACTTATAGTCTCTTTGCCCTACAAGTTTAAAAAAAGATTTTTAACAAGTTTAAAAAAATATATTAAGCATCTCTATCCGAGAACATCATATCTTGAGACGTCCACACAGGTGAATTGTTGGTCACAAATCAAAACTTAAGTGCGTTTCATAACCACAGACCATTTAGAGTAGATGGAACCATTGCACTGAGATGAGATTACTAAGCAAATGATGCCTTACTTGCGACAATTTATCTAATATCAAAAGATCTTCGGCCTATAGTGCCGTGTGTGCTGCCATGACATTAATATAGAGACTGTCGTACAGAGGCCAGTTGAGGTAAATGTCAAGTGTTGGGTTAGCATAGGTTAACTGACAGCCAAGCACGCCTCTGAAGTCGTGTAAACACGAGTGATGTTGTTTAGAAACAGCACATACTTCTCAGACTGCACATTTTTTCCCCAGCACGTAATTGCATTACAGACAAACACGGCCTCACTGATCAAATCAAACCAGAATCAATTACATTTCCTGAAGCAAGCGAACACACAGACCCGTGTCACCTAAAGCAAGTTAATAAAGAATTGTTACATCCCGCCCGGGTCAGGCCGCTATCAGTGATGAACTTGCCCCGGGGAAACTAAAGAAGCAGGACAGGCTTCATTAACACACGATTAGAACAGGGCTAATGGAACTGACTGAACAACATCCCTAAACAAGCACAGCTCACTTCAATAGCGCTGTGTGCATTTTTTGTTCTATTTTTCGCCTCCATGCCAAGCTGATGTAATTAACAAGTGCATGATGTAGTGACATCACAGCCCCAAAGGGGCAAATGACCGTTCCATCACCTGACACAAAACCCTCTCACGCTGGCAACATGCCAGAGGCCCTGCGTTCTCATCAATAATGTTGTTTGCTTTATGTATGTGAAGGCAAACCTGCTGTGAAAATCTATTATATATCGCAAAGCACTACCTCAAAGTAAACAATTGTTAACAACTGATTTGATTCTGACTAGTACTTCAATCCTGGTAGGAGGCTGCTGTGCATACCATAGCTGAAGAAAATAAGTCAAGATTTAAACTTAGATTTCACCCCTGACCCCTTGGCACACATTGTGACCTCTTCACAGGCTGCCAAACTCAAAGCAGCATAGCAGTAAAAACTAAACAGCTAACAGCCTGTAACCCCGCTAAAAATGGTGTTCATATGATAATAATGACTGTATGACTGTTTAGCTGTTTAGCTAAAATAGATATGAGATAGTACCTTTGGTATTTTTTCTTAAATAAAGCTAAATGTCTCGTGTTCTACGATCAAGATTATACCTTTAAAGTCGGCTTAGTAATCTTGATACATGTCCTCCTCACATAAAGCCTCGCAGGGTAGGTACAAAACTTTATGCCTTCTTAAAAATTGTCGCGATTAATTTAGCCGTACAACTAAATTTGCACCATTTGAGCATTCACTATGTAATTGTCATTGCAGAAGAGATGGACGGTATTTTTAAAGAACTAAAGAAAGCCTTGAGTCAGCATTTAATGACACGTTTTGGTTCAATTTCCACTTCCAAGAGCGGAGCAAGTAGGACAAGAAATCCAGCCTGGAAACAAGAATGTTCAAGGACATCACAGACAGAGAAGGAGAGAGGGAAAGAAGAGTGATTGAAAATGTTAGTTTAAGCTCTTTTTGGGTCAGGTCTCCCCAGCTAGTGGCCCAAATCAGGCCAGCTATAGAAAGCACACACGCTCACATGAACGAACACATGCATGCTTCTGACAACAGAGATGAAGTGAGGTGGGCCGTAGGTCCTGGTATCGATTCTGATGTTCTGATAAAATTCTGATTCACAAGCTTTCGATTAAATTCTTGATTGGGGTCAATGATTACAGATTCAAATACAAATCCTATAGATATTTCTAAAAAAGGTAAGTATATATCACATTACAATGGTGAATTACATTTTTTAATGAAGGGCCACAAACCTGTATATTAAACTTAAAACACACTTGGGTTTTACATTTACGATACAGTACAACAAACAAAAAAATGATGTGAAAAACCTCTTCAAGAAGCTAATTTTACTGGCCTGTTGATGAACACCAAGCCAAAAACTGCTGTGAGCCAGGAATTTGTACAAGTAAATTTATGCTTAAAGATAATAAAATAAGTAAAGTTAAATAAAGAGAATTTCAGTAAAATAGTTGTTTTTTACTTAATTTTTTACAGTTCCTGTCACATAAGCATAGAACAATGAAAAAACACTTAAATGTGCCGAGCCACCAGAACCGAACCGAAAATTGTGGGTGAAACCTTGGTTCGTATTGAACCGTGGGTGAGCTGTACTGTTGCATCCCTAGAAGACAATATATAAATGATGATCACCATCTCCAAAGTATAATCTGTTTAAACTGTTAAACCCATCAGGATTGAGAGAACACAGGAAAGGGCTGCGTGTTTGTTTTGTCTATTTCGGGCCGTTCTGACGACCGCCGACCACAACAGTACATCACATGCTGTGTTGTGACATCACTAAACCTGTTCATTTTGGAAAAAGATTTTGAGTTTATTTTTGAAAGACGTGACCAAGCCCTTCACAGCGAGACTATTGTTTGTGACCTGAACAACTGTTGCTGCACAAAACAGAGACTGCCAACAAACCACAGAGTCCACATAAGTCTTGTGTGTGTAATGCATTTCTAGAATTAAAGCTGCATTTTATAGTAGAATGTAATCAGGATGAACATAAGGAAATAAATGAAACGTTGAATATTAATATTGAATACTAATGTAAAGACACATCTGACTGTGGTAAGCAACATTAGCCCTGTGGGTTAAAAACTGAACTTGTTCATGCACTAAAAGCCATTTGGACAGAGGACTTCTTCAAAACTTCTCTCGAAGTTCCAAATGTGGTTTTAGTCAATGGTTTATTAAGCATCAAGTATATGGCTGACCGCAGTTTGTCGGCACAACAGCAAGATCAACTCATCCAATCTCTCTGTCAGACTCTCACTTATTGCTGGCGAAGTCACATTTCCTTCCAACTCACTGATGCTCTGTCTGCACATGTGATTAGTCAAACCCTGGCAATGATTCTGTCACATTCAGCGCGACCTCATTCTTCATAACAATTTCCCACAATCCCCTACCTCACCGTAACAGTGCTGTTATCTCTTCCAAACCTCTTCTAAATGTCAAATTAAATTGAAGACACGCCTTGCGATTCTCTCTAGATTTAAAGCTAATTAAAGAACGTGGGCAAGAGCGGTCGCTCTCTCGTCTGGTCCAGACGCAACGGAGCTAACTGTTCTTTTTTTGGCTGCTTTTAAAGCACAAGCTTTTAGAGTAACGATTGCTTCTCATCAATATTTCACATGAGACAAATGTCTCAACAAAGAATCAGACCCTGCAGAGGCAATAAATGAATGTAAAATATCATATTGAACTGCGTCTTAATTATGCATGCAAGCTGGTTGCTGAGAAACCGCATCTGTTAGCGGCTTTGAACAATGAGGGCACTCTGCAACTGCGAAGTTACATTAGAGTCGCAAACATGAGCATGCAAGCATAAGTTTTTACACAAGTTTTTACCTTTCTGACTTGCAAACTGCTCGGGCAGCAAGGGATGCGAAGTTTCCTGCACTGTTGAAGATAAACAGACAAAAACACACTCCCCCGGCTGAGCATGAGCAGCGGCAGGACTGGTACAGGAAGGTACAAGAGAAGCATGTGCCTGATGGAGACAAACCAGCAGCACTCAAAACATATCACATTCTAAACCCAGCTCAACCTCTGGGGCAAAAGGAAACACACACATGTGGATTAAAAATAAACAATCCTACACCCATGGGATGTTGGTAGGTGGTTACTATCTGTTTCATGTCTTTGAAGATTAACAAGATAACGGTAAGAGAGAGCTTGTTTTAATTTGATAACTAATAACGAAACCCATCTCACTACACATGGGGATTTTCAACACAGCTCTCATCACTTTCCACTTGATCGCACTGTAAAACACACAAGCACTCTTAACCTGATTAAGGCTAGGGCTGTCACAACATAACATTTTCATGAAACGGTTATCATGGCCAAAAAATTCACAATATCAATCGTTATAGTTACTACATCTCGGCATGGGCTGCATACCGGTTTCATGCTATACCGAGGTTTGAGTATATAGGTTTCAAAACCACTCACATTTTCTGTAATACCGTTTCTAAGGTATGAGCTCTGTTTGCACAAAAATACATGACGACGTTATGCAATGCAATGTTTGATATGCCTTGAAAAAAAGTTTTTTTGAAAGAGTATTTTAATTTTAAGGCTTTATTTTTACCTGACACATATGTTCTATGAATATTGGTTAAAAATGAAATGTGTACATCTGAAAAGTTATTGTTTGTATACGCAGACATTTGAAAATAAATGTTAGTATTGTAATTGCAATACCGTGAAACCGTGACACTATTGCGAAAGGTTATCATACCGTCAAAATAGCATACCGTCCCATGCCCGCATAAAAATAACGCTATAATAAAACAAGTTTTTTGTTTGTTTCATCTTTTTCTTACCAATAAACCACACTCAAGATGTAAGAAAATTGATTATGCATTGCCACCACCTACTACGTTCGAGTGTCAATATACTTTCAGTATAAAAGGAACTAAGAGGCATAATATCTCTTTATAACCTTACATTGACCCACACATTTTTAGCCCAGCGAGGATAATAACACAGAACATCATGGAGATCGAGTGTTTACATTTTTTTAGGGAAGTAAAATTTAACAACGATTCCATTGATTGGATCTACACTGACATAACTGATGATGACAAACCTCAAAACTTGACAAATTTCACACATAGCCACAGTCTGTTCATCTTCTATGCTAGTAGTTAATTGACTCTACTGTCAATTCACTGTAACCCTGTAAATTAAGAAAATAAAATATGTCTCACACATCAATTCAAGCAGACAATACCAGTGTTAGTGGCATCCATTTAAGATCAGTCAAATTCCAACTTGTTTAATGCAGCAACAAAAATGAAAGCACAAAGCTCCAGTATATATGCAACATCTGGTCTTACAAGCATTTGTGTTTATTGGCCCATGTTCATCTAACAACAATGCAAGGAAAAGTCCTCTAGCAAATCACTGCGGCAGCAGAAGCTTCCTACTGGCCCTTTCTGCGATGTCACTTCCTGTACCGGATGTAACGCTGTATCTGATTGGCCAAGAGTGCTCCTTTCCAAACAAAATCTCACACTGAGAACCAATGTATGCAATCAGACGCAAGCATATTCATACAGACAACGACTGCACTGCAGTGTTGTGTGGGGTGTGGTGGGAGAACTGGGGATAAATCTACAGAATGAGATATCTGTCTTACCCTCCAACAAACAGGCCCTCAGTGGTGCACACTATCCCAGCATGAGTTAACAAATATCTGGCACCCTGCTAGGGGATCAGCAGAGGAGAGCGAAACAGGCACTGACAGACAACAACAATCATCTTTCCATATCCGTGAAGTCTCGGAGTAATCTGCACAATGTTTGCCCTTTTTTTGTCGTATATGATTGATTCTTACTCTAGTAGCATCTAGTGCAAATGTAGACAGTGCAATGGTCTTATAGAATTGAAACTGTACACTATACAATCAATGCTAGGGGTGCCATGATTGATAAGACACACAGAACTGAAATAGTCCCACTCAATCAAATCTTAACATTGATTTGCATAATCATATTTAACTGAATGTCTCCGACTCTCATACTCATTACCACTGTGCTGTGCGCTCCAATTGGTGGTTCTTTAAATGGCTGTCATGAAGAACTGCAATAAATTATTACAGACACTGACAAAACATACAATTTGAGGCTTTTACAGATTCGTCACAAAAGCAATTAATGGATGGTGAGCATAATGCATCAAAGACTGCTCATTTATTTCCTATGGTGAAATCAATTTTTCTAAATCCTCAAAATGAGTCTCACAATGCAGAATCATGGTGATCACCCCACTACTAAAAGTGCTTCTTTAAACATACACTAGACTAGACGCTTAAATGCACACACACACCGCGTCTCTTAATCCGATTCATCCACAGTTAAGTAAGCTGTAAACCATGGTGTAAATAGGTCTGGCCCCAGATTTAAGCAGAACATTATAATCTCGGGTCACTATTAAACCAAACACCTCCGCAGACAAATGCTACTTATGGATTTTACAGCAGCAGGTGTCCTGAAACGTCTGAGATTCATAAAGGACATCTGTCTTATCCATCATCTCTGAGCACTCCTGCTGTCAATATTACTTGAATAACAAACTCGTTTCTTTTAAGGAATCATTTAATAATTATATAAAACAAACGTCTTATTCCGCACGAGACACAGTACAGACAGAAAATAAACAACTCCTATAGAACATCATCGTGGGATAACAGTAAGTCTCAATATTTATAGACGGCAACTATTTACATAAAGCAAAGTAATGACAGAGTGAGAGACTAACAATTAAAATGATGGTAATATCTGCCTGCAGCAGAGGGAAGGGGAAGTGTTTTGTCTGATGGCTTACAGCGTGTATGGAAGCATGTTAGACAGCAGAGCAGGTAGACACGCCACGACAGCGTGCCAGACAGAAACAGAGTTTCCTCCTCCAGCAGCAAAAGTGTGGACGCATCTCAAGTGCCACACATGTGTGAATAAACACAAAGGTCCATGAATACTTCATAAGATGTTTAAAGGCCACAGAGCAGCTGTTCATATTATCAGGGTTGAATGCGAATCTCATCGATCCTCTTTAAACTGATGTTCAACTTTAACAGTGTGTTAAATCGAGACAAACAATCTTACCATTAAGAATGACAGCATCACACCCTCAAATTTGTTTAGATGGGGATCAAACCTAGGAATAACTCTACGAATTTCACAGTGAAATCAGTATTTTTAGCTTTATAAACTACATGATGAATGTCTATTACACATCAGTCCCTTACAACTTTATGCTACGCAATTTCCTTTTGAGGTTTTATCTAGAAAACATTGTTTTGAAGAACTATCTTGTGTAGTATCCTGGAGTCTCATTGAAATACCTAATCATACGAATACAAAATACTGATTCCATCTAATAGCCCTGAATTATGGCAGCCTGAGTACTTTAAGGGATGTTTAAAAACTAAACTTTGTAACTCAAGGCATATTTCAGAGAAATTAAATGTAAAAACAAGTGAAAATATTGCGTTCAAACCAAATAAAAAACTGAATGCTAACTTTCCTGCTTTCCTGTAGCTCAGTGGTATGAGCATTGTGTTAACAACGCAAGGTTGTGGATTGCAAATACCTATGTAAAATGTATAGGATAAAGCAATGTAAGTCGCTTTGGATAAAAGCGTCTGTCAAATGCCTAAATGTAATGTAAATGTTTACTAAAGGCTGGAATACACTACAAGCCTTTTAAAATCAAAACATATATTTTTTTAAACTAGACATCATACACTTGCAGACTTTTTGAACGTTTACATAGAAAACAAAACTTGATAAAATCTGGAGAATGATGCAGACTTTCTGCAACAATTCGTGACTGAAAATCTGGGCAAAAATCAGAGCAAAAGTCTTGTAGTGTAAGTTATCCCAGACATTATTCGTCGTAGTCACGTACAACTCAATATATCACACAATAGAAACGAGACCGCACTAATAACTCTTCGAATGATTAATTATAAAAACAAAAGCAAAATAAAACCCAAATTACTCGAATTAACTATTAACAAACAAAAGCAAAAGCAAAACAAAACGTGACGCGAATGGAAAGATAAACACAACGGTCAAATACCTCAGACTCACTGAGCTCGCGCTGACTGACAGCGGTTTCCTCAAACAAACAAACAAACACCGAGCATCGCTCGAACAGATTTACACGCGATAAGTCAGATCAAAGGAGCCAAGCAATGTCATACTCACTGTGGCCAGAAACTCGGTAGAACCGGAGACACTCTGTGAGGAAATTTACTCTAAACAAGCCGTTTAACGGAAACACGCGTTCAGAAAGTTAGTGTGGAGCGAGAAGAAGAGGGGGCGACTGAAGAACCTCCTCACCTCCTCCCTCCCGGTCTGACTCCGGCGGACGCCGCGCTGTCTCCTCTCCCACTTTACACAGAAATTCCAGTTCAAATGAGCTCCGACTGCGGAACATCTAGAGATGTGAAAATGCAAACTCACCGCGCGCTTGCCGCCGTTTTATCCGAACATTAATCGCGGAAAAGTGCCGTGATGCGTCGCGCGCTTCTTTGCTGCATGAAGGGAAAAGCTCGAGCTCCGGCGTGAAGCAACGCCCCTAAAGGGCGGGGCCACAGCAGCTCTGCAGGAAATCATCTTTGTGCATTCATGACATACATGTCCCGCTTTTTCGATCCACACAACCCTTACATTCCTATAAAAGTCAATACAATTATCCTGTAAAATGGTCAAATATTCGATCAAAAATTGTTCCCAAACCGGAAAATCAACCGTTGTTTTATTATGATATAAATAAAATAGGCTTTTTACGAATATCGTGGTATAAAAAGTTGCTCTTTAGGCAAATATTTTAAATGGTTGGTAAATAATTTATTTTAATAAATGTCTTTTAGTTAAAATAAGTTAGTATTATTAAAACAATAGTGATAGTCAGGTTTTTAAACATATTTAAAAATTTAAATATTTTTGACCTTACTTGGAACAAACAGTGACTCTCATATATCATCACTGCAGTGTATTTCGGTATGTTTTCATGAGGGCAGAATTCATATTTTTATTTTTTATAAATATAGTTTTGGTGGGTATCAGTAATCAGATCGACATTCCCCCCCAAAATCCCAAATTCCATATTCCAAACTTAAGACGATTGTATTTTTTGGGCTTTAGAGTTTGTCGTGTGTATCCAAATGAAAATGGTGCAGGCGAGAAAACAGCACTTAATATTCTACTAGTCTCATCACTTTATGCCCTAAAAAGTAGGCCAGTTTGACTGAGCTTTCAGTGTGTGTGCACAAGTGCGCATGTGTGTGTGTCCCATCCTTTCAAGGTGTCGTTCTCTTCCAGTGTCAAGCATACATGTTTGATGAGCATCTTCTTCATCTTCTGTATAATGTGTGTCACAGACAGAAGGTTTCCCTGCAGAGACACGGCTTCCCTGCAGAGACTGATACACTTATACTTATTTAAAAACAAAGTGGTCCAAACAGAAAACAAAAAATCACATAATTAGAAAATAATTCAGTAAATCTATTTGATTTCAACTGTTTTCTTACACTTTGGTTTTTGTCATGTGTAAGTTTTGGTTCATCTGTCAAATCAGGGCTCAAGGTTTGTCTCATCTGCTGGTAGGGGCAGAAACAAGTGTCTTTCTCTATTGACGGCCAATCTGGCAAAATTATGATTATTTTGTGTATATGGTAATAATAAAAAGGACTTCAGTCATTTTTATCAGCTTCGAACTTGTTGCTATACAAATTTGCTCCAGTGAAATCGTCTGAAAAATTTGTCTTATGTAACATTTTTGCGGACTCAGCTCATTCTTTGTCCATAAAGTCACCTGTATATCATCATGTCAGCCTGCATTATTCGTCCATATTGATTTGTTCTGTGGACAGAACAGTCCGGAGGGTCCAAATGTGCACTTCATCAAAGCGTCCCTTTGAGACGTATAACATATCAGCGTGCTTTAAATCATGCTCATCTCCTTAGGAACCCTTCAGACAATCCATTACATATCGATTAGAGCAGTATAGATTGCAATTATGTGCATGCTCGTATTGTGATGACCCATACTGTAAATCCAGTTATGTCTGCATAGAAGCATTGTGGGATGGCATTGGATGAGATATACATTCGTCATAAACTATATCAAAAGCTTAATAAATCACTGCAAGATTCCTGGAATTCAGATTTAACACACTTATCTTTTCATGTGTCTTCATTGATTTATTCATTGTTTCATTTATGCCTTTCCAAAAAAGAAAATGTAGCCCTGATTAAGGCCCCAAACAGAAAATGGAATTAATTCGACTTCCTGTAGGATATGACAGGGTAACTTTGCTGTTTAACATGTCTGTACGTTTGTAAAGAGTGTTAAATGTTGAGTTTATTTATAAAGAGATAATATAAATAATAAAAGATGAGCTTTATGTTTTAAAATACTTTTACGTAAACATCATTCTGTCATATTTATTTTAATAATATTAGAGCAGCAGAAGAGGATTTACACTCACTAGTTTACTGCAGAGTAAATACAGACTGCAATACATTTATGTTTAATGAACATGCAACATAATCATTAAAAATCACCAGGAATATTAATGAACTCTGTTTTAGCAAAATTTTATACTTCATTCTGAAGAGTCTAAACCAGTGAGGTGAGATCAGATGTTAATGAAATTCAGTTCTCAACACAAAAACATGGAAACCACCTTCCATCACCCTCATATAAATGTGTGAACTTAAAGCACAAAGTTCCATGTGCAGCAGCACCACCTGGTGTAATATATTATTTAAATATATATTGATATTTTATAAAATGTAGAGTATATACACAGTTCTAATACAGGATATCTCTCCAAATAACTACAATCAATAGGCTTTTAAAGTAGAAAAAATCCATATTTTGGCCTCTACTGAAACTGACCATCAACTTTTTCTACTTATTGGAAATATTGTTTCTATAGGCTTCTAAAGTAGAAAAAGGAATAATTCTCTTAAACACTATACAGTAAATTAAATCCATAGGTGATGTCCATTTTGTGTGGGATTTCCTCCACTGAAACTGACCATCACATTTTTCTACTTATTAGAAATAGTGTTTGTATAGTCAATAATAGTGGATTTTTTTTATACGCAACAAAATGCTTCCAAGAACCATACTGTAGTTCAACTGTACAAATCCATGGGTAGTGTATTAAAACCATAATTTTGCCAAATCAATACACACAAAAAACATGTTAACTACACATTTACCACAAATAATTTTAGTAAGACTATAGATAATAGACAAATTCCTTAACTGCAAACTGTGTTTTATTTGCCAGTCTAAAAGGCAATAAAATACGAAATTATTACGACAGAGACAATTGTTTAAACAATATATGACTGGCCAAATAGCCATTTATCTGGATGATTTCATTGCTTGGGGACGCACATAAAGTGAACATGACCATATGCTCAAGGTGGTTGTTCAACGCATACATGATGCAGGTTTACAATTGATTGATTCAAAAGTGTCACTAATAAAAGCAGTTTGCACTTCCTTGGTCATTCTGTGTCTGCACAGGGTGTTTACCCAGATGAAGATCATCTCAGTGCAATGCTCCATGCTCCTGAGGATGCACACCAGCTCCGTTCTCTTCTTGGATTATTGGTATGGTACAATAGAATTCTTCCAAAAACAGTGACTGGTGTCTCAAAGGATGAGACTGGTGTCTCAAAGGATGCTTCAGATTATGGATTTGGTGCTGTTTTCTCTGAAATTCATGAAAACAACACTGATCTGACCATATCATTGCATTTGCTTTAAGACCACTCTCTATTGTTGAACATAAATATTCAACGATTTAAAAGGAAGCTTTAGCATGTGTCTGGGCTGTTGAAAAATGGAGAATTTACCTTTGGTGTCAAAAATGTATTCTATGTACAGATCGTCAAGCATTGACAAAGCTCCTCTCCTCTAAAGGAACGGATCGCGCTGCAATGAGGATAGCACGTTGGGCAGAGAGACTCTTGTGTTTTAAATATTAGGTGGATTACTATCTTGGCTCTCAAAACCAGATTGCTGATTATCTTTCCTGTCTACCCTTACCTGCTACTGGTGAGGATCTTGCTGAAACTGAACCTGAGTTTGATGGATTTTTTTCTTCTGAAATGTCTGCTGTGTCTCCATTTGAATTTGCTTCTGCCTTTGCATCATGTTCAGAAATTACTTATCATGGATGACCTTCTTCATCAACTACTGCAGATGTTGCTTTACGTCCATGTCCGTGTTGTACCTTTAAAACCTGTTCCTTTTCCATCGCCGCCATGGAAAAAAGTGGCCTTTGACATTGTTGGCCCATTTGAAACTGGTAGCTGGGATTGTCGGTACATAATGACACTGATTGACTATCATAGTAAGTGACCAGACGTAGCATTCACTTCTTCAATCACAAGTAAAAAATGTGATCATCTTCTTGATATCATATTTTAGTAGATTTGGAAATCCTCACTGCATTGTATCGAACAATGGAAGTCAATTCAAGTCAAAGGAGTTTGCTGATATTCAACACATACATACGTCAGTGTATCATCCAGTTGCAAATGGAGCTATTCAAATATTTAATTGAGTACTGAAAAGTTGTATTCAATCTCCTATTCTGTCTGGAAAAGCATGGAAATCCACAGTAACAGAGTTTCATCAAACCTACCGTGCTACTTCACATTCTACTACTGGACGGTCTCCTTCTGAGTTACTTTTTAATAGGAAAATGCGTACTCGTCTCAATGTTCTCCAGAGATGGGAACAAGTCACATATGGTCAAGTCCAAGCAAGTCTCAAGTCTTAACCATCAAGTCTCGAGTCAAGTCTCGAGTCACAGTTTAGACAAATCAAGCAAGTCAAGTCAAGTCAAGGGTTCATCCCAAGCAAGTCAAGTCGAGTCCTGATAAGTGTCAAGTCAAGTTTAGTCAAGTTGCAGTGCTAAAATAAACAGTGGTTAATTTTTTAGATTCATGTTTATTTTTGCACTGAAAAGATGAACTTATATACATACATTATGTATCTTATTCACATTGCTATATATGAATTATATGCATATCTGTGCAACATTAATATCTGAAAATAAAAGTGTTGCTTACACAACAGAAATCCAGTCTGAAATGTATAATACAATCTAATTCAATTTATTTGAAACATCTACACAGAAATGGAAGTACTCGTATCAGACAGAATGACTTAAGACTTAAGCATTTATACAGACTATGCAGCTTATAAACTAAGAATTGTGACTGAAAACTTGACTATTGTATGTTTTAAGTATATGATTGTGTAGTACTTGTGCTGTCCATTAAAGTGCACAAATAGGCCTATAGGGAATTTGCATCTAGTTATGGGAATCCCGGATCATTTTATTGCCTTCGATATTGAATCTTGTTTATCAAAATGAACGGATCTTTTTCATTTCGGTAGAATATAAATTAAATGTATGTTAATATAGCCCAGTGATGAAGTTATGATGCTTAATCGTCATCTCTGTGGTGGACGCGCAATATGCAGTTTCATACGTAATATATAATCTGAGAATATTTGTTTTCTATTTGAACTGGTTTCATTATTTTACAGCACAAAACGTTTTGTTGTTATTTTGAGTATAAAAAAATGCAAACAGTTAACAGATTCAAACTATGAAATTATTCTCGTCAGTATGAGCGAAAATTTTTTAAAGAGTTTTTTAAGTGCACGTGATCTCACCGGCACGTCCATGTCAGCCGGTCATGCAGTATATAAGCGAGCTGCTATTCAGCTTCCACACGCAGTCCACACAAACACTTGAACATGCGCTCATTTAATATAGACATTAGCCCACATGTAATACAGAGAATCCCTTCTGTATTTTAAGATGATTTTAATGTTTTAAGAACATAATAATCTGGGCTGCGGATTCCCCAATTCATCTACTCATGAGATGAGACGTAGGCCTATCAGTGATGATCGATGATCACATTTCTAATAATAAAAAAACAACCAAGGCAAAATTATGACAAACAGAAACGATTAATTCATTACATTAGTGATCGTTTTATTACACTGACTATAAAGAAATACTTTCTTACCTTGCGTCGTGGTTCTAGTAATGTCGGATGAAATTCGACGTTGTGTTTGTCAGAAATCCTTGCGTTGCATACACTGAACTGGACCGTGAAAATAAAAAAAATTTGCCAGTTGCAAAGTCCTTGTAGCCAAACGTGACTATCTGAGGAGCTCGACTGTTGTCTGCCATTGTAACGGCCACAACTGTTTCAAGCCGCCAGGCGCGGGAGCAGTTTCCTCTCTATCGTAACTGCTCTATAGTAATTGGCCGTTACCTTGTTTGACGCGGTTTGAGTTGAGCAGCGTTAAAGGCACAGGCAGGGCCGGCCCGAGGCATAAGCGAACTAAGCGGCTGCTTGGGGCCCCCTGGCCACCAGGGGGCCCCCAAATCGTTTTGACAATTAAATAACTTAAAAAAAGTTATATAAATGAATTAATAAATGAATTAATGAATATGAACTTATAAATGAAATGAATAATTCAAGATAAGAAAATTCTGATTTGCCGACAACTGCTGCTGTGACTGCTAGCGGTTGAATAATGCGCAATTGCGCTTAGACACATTTCGCGTGCACTGACAATTCGCGCCTGCGCGCAAGTGCATGTCACTGTAATTAATAAATGACAAGCCATGTCACAAAAAAAGGATGTATCCCTCTGGTGCCGAAAAGAGAAAAAAGAAAAGGACAGAGGAGTAGAAAAAAGAGCAGGATAAAGGTATGTTTGCATGATTAGTGACAAATTATGCTCACGTCACTTTAGGTAGCTGCGAGCCATGACTCGTGATCTTATAGGCCATCGCCAGAGCTAACGTTAAATCCCCGCCATCAACAATTAAATGTCTCGCATTATTAATATACATTTCTCCAGGTGTATTTCACGTATTGATTATAGACATCAGTTTAAGTTGGAGAAAACAGCCGAAGGGGAACTTAACCTTCTAAGTTAAAGGGATGCCCTCTAGCATTGCTATGTGTGTTGAAGTGAATGTTAAAATATACTAAGACTAAGTGGACTTGCATTCATTAGTATTGATAACAAAGTTGGCCAAGCAATACCATACAATGATGTCATCATCAGTGACTTTGCCTGCAGAAAAGCTAGCAAGGAACGATTTTAAGGTCATTGTTGTACAATTGTCATTGTTGAACCCTTGCTGTTCTTATGTTTGCTTTCATTATTTAAGTATCTATTTTTTTGTAACATTCTATTTTTGATTATATGAATGTTTGTCTATTTTGGTTTTATTTAAAAGATTGCACATTTCATTTACATTTGCATTTGCACATTTGCAAATTATTTATTTCTTGTTTTGTGACAGTTTGTATTCAGAAGTTTAAGAGTAAAATCTTTTATTTAAGTATCTATTGAGTATTTTATTTATTTATTTTGTATTAATACATAACCTCACTCTATTCATTTATAATGTAACATTATAGCATGCCATTTGTGTCAATAATCTTAAATCAGGTGACTCCGCTTGCTGGGAGTGGGCCCCCCAAATCAAATTCTGCTTAGGGCCCCCAAGAGGCTCGGGCCGGCACTGGGCACAGGCGCTGTAGTGCTGCTGAGTCACGATAATTATTTTAGCTCATTTTATTACTTTCCAAAGTTCAAGTCATTGTCGAGTCTTCCATTTAAAGTCAAGTCAAGTCTCAAGTCACTTGCTCTCAAGTCAAAGTCAAGTCATTTTCTTACTTCAATCAAGCAAGTCGCAAGTCCTGAAAATTGTGACTCGAGTCAGACTCGAGTCAAGTCATGTGACTCGAGTCCCCCACCTCTGATGTTCTCCCTCTTCCAATTGCTTGTAAGGATGCTGCTGTCAGTCAAAAAGTGTCATTGGCTCAAAAGAAGATGAAAACATGCACAAATTATAGACGAAGAGCTTGAACTCTTGAATTCAAACCTGGTGTTTGGATGCGCATACAAACTCCAGTTCATGTTCCAAAAGAACATCCTTGATTCTAAAAGCCTTTGAATATTGTAAGTAAGCTTGGTTCATGCATTTATCAGTTGTCAGATGAGAAAACTTGGCATGCCACTCGTCTTTCTTCATCTTGTGCACCTATGTGTAACGGAACGAACCACACCTACTCCAGGCGGTCTTCTACACTCTAAAAAATGCTGGGTTATTTGTTTAACTCAACAGCTGGGTTGAGCCTGTTGGGTCATTTTGTTGGGTTATTTTCTCAGTGTTGGGTCATTTTATGAGTAACCCAAACGCTGGGTTACCAGTCGGGTCCAATTGAGTGACAGTTGAGAGAGTAAACCCCTCCCACTCCTCGACGCCTCAGACAAACTCTACCTTCGCGGGCATTTTGATCCTCCTCATCTCGAAAAGCTGTTATTCGGAGAATAAAAGGTATGTTTTACGAGTTTTTAATGTATAAAACTATTACTGTACATCAAAAAAAGCAAAAGTATGCTAAATTCCGCTGTTCGCATTAGGTTTGAAAGTAACGTTACAATCTAGCTTCGTTAGCTTTGGATAGCTAGTCTGTAACGTTATGCCCACGTTGTTCTAATTTACAGCTTTTTAATAATTTAAACTTCCTTTTTGGTCAACATTTCCCTTTGAAATTTCTGACCCGTGTGAGTCATTTAGTTCAGTAACTTACGCATCTTTATATTAGTAAAAGGTCAACACGAGAGAGCGTCGTGTCAAAAGCAAACATCCATCAATTTTTTTATAAATACCACTAATGTTCGTGACGGAACGTAGTTTTAAGAGTCTTTTAGACCAGAATCTAGTTGTTAAGAAGTCAAATACGTGATTTATATATAAACATAACGCCTCATTGTGACTTTGTTAAGTTGCTGTCGGAGGTTTGAGCTTCAGGCTGTCAGCAGTTGTGGCACCGCTGAGAGCAGCTCTATCTCGGCCAGTGCTTAGGGAATAACCGCTGGCTCTTATAACGTCAGTAGTTAACCGTGCGATATAATTAATTTTGGGTATATGAAACTAACAATTGTTGGTCTTTTTAGTCTTCTACTTATTCCCGAGTTTGTCGAATTAGTTTAAGTGTTGTGTTAAAGTGTATAATTTAATTTTCTTGAGACTGTGTTTCACTTTCTGTACTATATCCCACACTGTTAGATGTCGCTGTAGATTTAGCAGCACATTACTGTAAAAATCAACAGTAAAATACTGTATTTGTATATTACAGTAAAATACTGCAGTTCATAATGCATTCTGGGTAATTTTGATTGAGCGGGAAACTTTTACAGTATATTTTGGTCTCGCTGTAACCTCGCTGTAGCCTTGCTGTAATGTGCAAGGCAAAAAGTGCGCCACAACGTCAAATCACGTCAAATCACACAGAGCACAACTCCTGGCTGCAGCGAGAGGAGGATATTCGATTTCGGGAAGTTCGGTAAGTTGCAGTCTGGTTTATTTGATGTGTTTCATGCAAAGCTATTATTTAGTTTTAGTATTTTGCACAACAGTTTGTCACAATGTTATTTTAAACGTGGACTAAGAGAGAAAAGGTCGCCAACAAACGTTGCAGTCTCTCTCAGAAATTAAACTAGATGTCCACCCACTGCTTCAACCCGATTTACACAACCCACTTAAATAATCATGAGGGTTTTGTCTTTCGAATTGTTTAAGTTCGTTTACAATGGCAAGGTAGGAAATGACTTGTATGTGGCAATAGATAAACTCCCGTTAACCAATTTACTCCCGTTAACCCATTGAACTAAGACTCATCGCGAGCTCGGTCTTGGTGTCCCAGCTTAGGGTCTATTGTCTTGGCTTTCCTCTGTTCAGTTACGGGCAGGAAGAAGTATAAGCAGTATTCAGTTCGACCGTATGACAGGCTGACTCGTGAATTAGCTGTGCATGTGCTAAAACAACATTTTCATATCAATCACTCATCGCTATTTGCGTCATGAGTGCGATCTATAGGCTACAGATTACTGCTGTTTTCATTAAGGTACTATGTGAATAAATGGGTTTGCGGTGTTATTACTGTTTACGGTATATCAGTAAAAAGTAGAGATGATGTTCTTTCGAGTGATTTACATTCAGTTGGCCAATAAGTAGTATATGCATATTTGTAGCAATGTTGCTTACAACACTTAAAACTAGTTTTCAAAGACTCAAATCATTGCACGTACTTTCGTAACGAGCAATGCTGGCTCCGCCTTTACGTAACGACACTTTACGTCGGAGAGAGGAGCGCAATCAGCTTGAAAAGTGCAACCCCAAATATCTAAACTCTTAATATAAATGCATAAAGGGGAAACATTTTAAATGATCATTTTGCTTCATTTTTGCTTGGCTATTTTAAATGTATTTAATAAACAGAATGGTTTCAAAATTTCAGCAAGTAACATATTTTTTTACTTGTCTTACAGCTCTTACGTGACAGTTTGGTCCACTTTTGCATCCTGGGTTTAAGGGTTTTCTGTAAGTATTGACCATAATAATACAACTTTTAATTCAAATTTGTTTTTGGTTTTACTAATGACTTTTTAGTAACACTTACAATAAGGTTACATTTGTTAACATAGGATGTTAATACATTTAAAAATTTGGCAATACACTTTTAAATCAACCAATTTATCTCTGTTCACATTAATAAAATTGTATAATGCATTATGAATTAATTAATGTTGAAAAAGATATTGTTCATTGTTAGTTCATATTAGCTAAACCATCAATACATGTTATGGAACAAAACCTTATAGTAAAGTGTTACTGAATTCTCTTTCACCATTTAGTTCACAATTTGTACTTATTTCTATGGCTTACAGATTTTGTTATTTGTTTCTTTTTGTGTTACAGTCTCACCATTGATATTCTGGCTGGATTTGGTCATTTTTGAAACAGGAAAGTCATCCCAGGATGTCCAGTTACAACTGCAAGTCATGTAGTTTCTCGACTACAATATCAAATGCTTTTCACATGTAGAGGAACACAGGAATGTGGCTAATCACCGCTTTATAAGTGGCATACCTGAGTGCCCTTGCACTTTTGAGAAGTTTCAATCTTTTAAGTGTCATATGTATCAATAAAATATGTTTGATGCAAACATTGCTTGTATTGTCTTTTGAATTATATTGTCAAGTATATCTGTTTTGTAATATGAATAACTATAGATTTATATCTAAACTAGCTATGATATATAATATTGATATATAATATAAATAATGGGGCAATATAGGTATTACAGCAAATTACAGTATAATACAAATACAGTAAAAATAGACTAAATTACAAAATATTGTAAAAATACAGTAAAATACTGTTTTGTAGCTATACAGTAATATTTTTTGTACTGTAATAACATATTACAGTACTGTACTGTACTGTCAAATTACAGTAACTTACTGGCGTCTGTGCTGCCAGTTACTTACTGTAAAAATACAAGGAAATCGTTAACAGTGCACTCTTCTTCTTTTCCCTCACTGACAGGTTTCAGAATAACAGCAAATATTAATGGATCATTCTATTCAAGAGAAATGAGACTGGAACTTGGATGTTCTCATAGCAGGCTTAAAGGTGAACTTGATTTATTCTTTATATGTTTATTATAATCCATTGTGCTCTGGGTAGGCCAGTTTTCTTAAATTCTTCTCTTGTCTCTTGTCTCTTTTTCTCTTTAAAGATTAACAAATTGATAAAGAAACCGTCCTGCTGGACACCCTCTTCCAAAAGTGCACACCACACTGTTGTCTACAAACTCCCAGGAAAAGAATCCTCTTCAGGAAGACTGCTCCGTGGATGTGTCAGGTTAAGCAGTACTGGAACCGAAAGAACTAACGCTCTTTAAAGTGTTTTGTGAGTTTATATGAAGAGGAAAGTTACGGTGTCCCTTTTTCACATCCATAACACTTGTTTATTTCTTTTTGTTTATAGAAAACTTGTGCATAGACTGATATTTTATCATATAAGTGCGGTTCTATCAACAAGGATTTAGTAAAATACTTTTTATAGTGTTTTTATGTCGCATCCATAACGCTGGAAATGCCCTAAAGCATTTTACACGTGCCACTTTGTTAACTGTAGGCCTATATGAGTTTTTGAATTGTTAAGTTGTTGAACTATTTATATTTACTTGTGCCACTTTAATAACCTTGTTAAATGTATATGTTAAAATCCAAACTAATGTAATTTATTGATGTTAATTTTCTTTAAATATGTATAAACATACATTTCATCAAAGTGTTTTATATGCCGTTTTATTGTTCATTGAGCATACACTCTAAAAAAAGGCTGGGTTAAAACAACCCAATTTGGGTTATTTTGGTAACCCAACATTGGGTCAAATATGGACAAACCCAGCGTTGGGTTATTTTAACCCAGCCAGTTGGGTTAAATCTTTGACCCAACATGCTGGGTTGTTTTATTTAAATCAACTTTTGCTTAAAAATTACATTGCTGATTTAAAACAAACCCAAAATGTTTAAAAATAATAATAATAAAATCACAGAGAATTACTTGAGGCATCAGTAAGAATCAAAAGTTTTATTAAGGATCAAAATGCAAGACAAAAAGAATTCATAAAAACATGCAATATGTTATGCTCAATGAACAATAAAACGGCATATAAAACACTTTGATGAAATGTATGTTTATACATATTTAAAGAAAATTAACATCAATAAATTACATTAGTTTGGATTTTAACATATACATTTAACAAGGTTATTAAAGTGGCACAAGTAAACATAAATAGTTTGACAACTTAACACTTCAAAAACTCATATACAGCTAACAAAGTGGCAGGAGTAAAATGCTTTAGGGCAATTCCAGCGTTATGGATGCGACATAAAAACACTATAAAAAGTATTTTACTAAACCCTTGTTGATAGGACCGCACTTATATGATAAAATATCAGTCTATGCACAAGTTTTCTATAAAAAAAAGAAATAAACAAGCGTTATGGATGTGAAAAAGGGACACCGTAACTTTCCTCTTCATATAAACTCACAAAACATTTTAAAGAGCGTTAGTTCTTTCGGTTCCAGTACTGCTTAACCTGACACATCCACGGAGCAGTCTTACTGAAGAGGATTCTTTTCCTGGGAGTTTGTAGACAACAGTGTGGTGTGCACTTTTGGAAGTGGATGTCCAGCAGGAGGGTTTCTTTATCAATTTGTTCATCTATAAAGAGAAAAAGAGACAAGAAAAGAGACAAGAGTGTAAGGAAACTGACCTACCCAGAGCACAATGGATTATAATGAACATATAAAGAAGTACATTAACATTTTACCTAAATAAAGTTGACCTTTAAGTCTGTTATGAGAACATCTAAGTTCCAGTCGACTTTCTCTTGAATAGAATGATCCATTAATATTTGCTGTTATTCTGCACCCTGTCAGTGAGGGAAAAGAAGAAGAGTGGGATATAGTACAGAAAGTGAAATACAGTCTCAAAAAAATAATATTATAAACTTTAACACAACACTTAAACTAATTCGACAAAGTCGGGAATAATTAGAAGACTAAAACGACCAACAATTCTTAGTTTCATATACCAAAAATTAACTATATCGCACAGTTAACATCTAACGTTATAAGAGCCAGCGGTTATTCCCTAAGCACTGGCCGAGATAGAGCTGCTCTCAGCGGAGCCACGACCGCTGACAGCCTGAAGCTCACACCTCCAAAAGCGTCTTAACAAAGTCTCAATGAGGCGTTATGTTTATATAAAAATCACGTATTTGAGGTCTTAACAACGACATTCTCGTCTAAAAGACTCTTAAAACTACGTTCCGTCACCGAACATTAGTGGTATTTATAAAAAAAAATGTTGGATGTTTGCTTTTGACACGACACGACGCTCTCTCGTGTTGACCTTTTACTAATATAAAGATGCGTAAGTTACTGAACTAAATGACTCACACGGGTCAGAAATTTCAAAGGGAAAAGTTGACCATAAAGAAATTTAAATTATTAAAAAGATGTAAATTAGAACAACGTGGGCATAACGTAACAGACTAGCTATCCAAAGCTAACGAAGCTACATTGTAGCCTTAATTACTTTTCAAACCTAATGCGAACAGCCGAATTTTGCATACTTTTGCATTTTTTGATGTACAGTAATAGTTTTATACATTAAAAACTCGTAAAACATACCTTTTATTCTCCGAATAACAGCTTTTCGAGATGAGGTGGATCAAAATGCCCGCGAATGTAGAGTTTGCCTGACGCGTCGAGGAGTGGGAGGGGTTTACTCTCTCAACTGTCACTCAATTGGACCCGACTGGTAACCCAACATTTGGGTTACTCAAAAAATGACCCAACACTGAGAAAATAACCCAACAAAATGACCCAACAGGCTCAACCCAGCTGTTGGGTTAAACAAATAACCCAGCATTTTTTAGAGTGTAACATATTGCATGTTTTTATGAATTCCTTTTGTCTTGCATTTTGATCCTTAATAAAACTTTTGATTCTTACTGATGCCTCAAGTAATTCTCTGTGAAATTATTATTATATTTTTAAACATTTCGGGTTTGTTTTAAACCAGCAATGTAATTTTTAAGCAAAAGTTGATTTAAATAAAACAACCCAGCATGTTGGGTCAAAGATTTAACCCAACTGGCTGGGTTAAAATAACCCAACGCTGGGTTTGTCCATATTTGACCCAATGTTGGGTTACCAAAATAACCCAAATTGGGTTGTTTTAACCCAGCCTTTTTTTAGAGTGTACCCGGCTCGGATCTGCATGGGAGTCGGGCGTTCTAGCGAGGAGGCTAAAGACCTTAGTCTCTAGCGTCTGTCGCTAGAGAGTCCTTGAGGCAGAGGAGTGAGGTTTACATACTTGCAAAGCACTTCACTGGCTTGACTCTGTTACATATGGACAATGTTATTGAGAATTAACTTGTTCCTAGCCTCTTTAATCTGTTCCTTCATCTACTGTGTTGCCTTAAAGTGAACTTGTGAAATTACCTTCTCAGGTTGTTGCTCCATCTGTTCCTGAAAGGTCTTCATCATGAGTGAAACGTCATTGGTTGCATGACCATGTCACTTAGTAGGCTACTAAAGTCATTAACTCTCGTGTGCTAAATGAGAAATCTATTATGTTTTAAATATGCATTGTAACAGAATGTGATGTATATTGTTGAACTAATTGAATCGGTTGACAGGATTGTATTGAATTGGTTATGGCACTGAACTAAAAAAAAATTTTACTGGGGAAATGTTGTGTTGTATTTATCAAGAGATGGCGCTGTAGGCCAGATCTTGTGGCCTATAAAAGGGCAGAGTAAGGGAACTAGTGAGTGGCACCTGCTGCCTATCACGTAAGAGCTGGATATCTTGGTTTGCTTATGGACAGGAATAAAGAGTTTAGAATGGAGAATTTAAGTGTCATCATCCTTTGGATTATATGGATTCAGATATAACACATACAGAGATATTGTTCACAACATACAGCATAAATGTAAACATTTGGAGAAAAATTTGCATCAATTACGACAAAAACTATATATTCTATACGTAAAGCAAGAAATATATCTTATTAACAAGCGACACTGATCATTTACATTTAAATAAAGCTTTACAAGAGGCGTTCCAGGATTTGACTGTAAACCAATCAATATGAGCGCATTTAAATTTAAAAGACGGCTGACTTAACCAGGTATTATCAAACCGCGGCTGGCTTGACCGAAGTATAAAAACGAATTTCCTAGTTTCGCACATGAACGCCCGTGTTACCCACATAAACACTTGATTGCAACAAGCTCGTAATCACTACTTCACATTTGGAAATTATCACATTTTCGATAGTGTCTGAACAAAGCATAAAACAACCGAATCTAGTTATTTTAATCAAATGTGTAAATGCATTTCAACAGACAAATTAGTCAGAGATGAATTAGAATGAAAAGAACACTATTTGTGTACAACTAAAATACACTAGTTTATTGTATACTAGTGATTATAACGAAATAAAAAAATAACTTCTTCTAACAGGTTGGGCCAACTTTTGGGAGCAAATTCATAACAGGTTACCTGTTATCAAAAGCCGCACATGCAGGTGAATTTCGGTTAGGTAAAGCGCTACGACAGGTTCACCAACCATATCAGGAATTACGGCAAAAGGTTGGCATTGCCCGGTTTTATCGGCCTTTAAGTTATTTGATACAGTTGTCTAATAATTTCAAGTCAAATTTAAAAAATGATGTATAATCATTATTCCTGTCGTTACTCCCACATCGTGTGTGTCTTACCGTAACCCATTGTCTTAATCATTGCATAGCGTTCCCATTTGACTCAGCAAAGCGTCGCGTACTTTGCATATGGAACGCCAAGAGGGTCAAATACGTGCGTATTTTATGGAACGCCAGGAGGGTCAAATACGTGCGTATTTTAACGCCTTAACTACGCGTAGTCTACGCGTTGTTTGCGCGTAGAGTACGCGTTGTTTGCGCGTAGAGTACGCGTAGTCTACGTGTGGAAAATCGACGCGTACTCTACGCGCAAACAACGCGTACTCTACGCGCAAACACCACGTACAGTACGCGCAAACAACGCGTACTCTACGCGTGACGTCAGACGTCAATTTCGCGTGTTTTTGACCCATCCGGCCACTTGCCCAGTTTGGATGTGTAAGCCTGTTGAGTTCCCATTGGCTGACGAGCGGAAGGGCTAAACCATTACCGTAGGCCTAGGGGCGTTGCCTTCCATTTCTGACTCCTTGCCATCACAATGCATGTAACATGCGAAAGATCCACTTATCTATTTATGTATCCATTTATCTAATAAGCTATTAAATATAGATGTTTTATAATCTTTTTTATCGTTTATTGCCGGGTCATGCTAGCAACTGTTTTAGCAGAGACAATAAATTAATAAAAGACGCCAGTTATAAATCAGCTCAAATAGTGAAGGGGTTAGAGACAATGTCAATCTGCACTGTAACTTTGGTGTCTGGGTCAACGTAAAATCGAAACCCGCTCGACGCAAGATTAATCTTCCTTTAACAACATTTTTTTTAGAAATCCTCTAGCCATAGTCTTAAACCCTGTCAATAGATACTGTGATTTAAGGGAATACGGGAGAGGTGTCTTGGAGTTAATGAGGAGTATGGACTAAGGTAATTGAAGTGTACAGGTGGTGCGAATTAAAAGGCTGATAAAAAGACTGTTGGAGAGGCTGCTAGGAAGTCGGGAGCTCGAGTGTGGGTGACACGCTGAACGGCCGCTCGAGATAACTAGTGTCTCTGGCGGTGAAGACAGGTAGCTAGATAGAGGGGGAGTTAATAGAGCTAGTCAGTGAGGGCCTTCTTTGTTGGTTAGGAGAGCTCCTGATTTGTAGCGAAAGCTGACAACGTGCTAATGCTGCTGCATACCCTGTGCTGGCGCCATTGAAACCTGGATTATAGCCTGACAACGTGCTAATGCTGCTACATACCCTGTGCTGGCGCCATTGAAACCTGGATTATAGCCTGACAACGTGCTAATGCTGCTACATACCCTGTGCTGGCGCCTCTGAACCCTGGACTACTGCCTGATTACGTGCGGGATCTAAAGGACTGTTAGAGCGGCGGCATTTACTGTGCTGGTGCCTCTGAACCCTGGACTACTATGAGGCGCGGAAGTTGACAAAAGTAAAGCGAATGCCGCGAGAGGGGTTGAGTGTGCGCGAGAGGGAGTGAGTGTGCGCGAGAGGGGTTGAGTGTGCGCGAGAGGGGTTGAGTGTGCGCGAGAGGGGTTGAGTGTGCGCGAGAGAGTGCGAATGCACGCGAAAAAAATTTTTTTTATTGAGCTTGCACATATTAAACCATTCTAACTTCTACGGTATTTGGTCAACGGAGGTATCCTGCAATATGTTTGAGACACGTTTTCTATTTCTTTTTCTATTCTTTTTACAGTACACTAGTTGTCAGTGCAACGATGTTCAAAGGTATTTTACAGAACTAAACACTTGTGTGACAGTGTATGATGAAAGTATGCTCTCCAGAAACTTTAACAGCATGGAGCATTGTCATCGGTTAATGGAGGAACACTGTCGTATTCTATCCAGGATGTTGGACCATTTGAGACACCAACAGGTAATTGTATGTATAATTAAAGATATTGTTAGATATAAATAAAAGATATTAGTATCAGTTTAACACATTGTTTCTTATAGAACGATCAAGTAACTTCAATGCTTTCAGAGTTACACAACAGTTTCTCAGAAATGGTAATGCAACTGGAACTTATCCTTCAACCGCAACTCATACCAACAATTCGAATATCTGTCTCCAGGACTGGTGGACGACCAAGGTGCCTCTTTGTCTTTAATAACAAACACGTAGGGTGACAGGCTACATAAAAATACATAAAATATAAATATTTATCAGACTTCTTCATTTGCATCACAGAATATAACCGTGTTAATGACAAATTCAATATTTTAAATGATTTTTAAACCATTAATGTTATACTTGACAAAGGCTGTTCTGCCTGAAATTAAATTTAGTAAAGTAATCATAGTTATTTAATAAATGTGCTGTGCTTACTGTTGAAATATTTAGAAATTAAATCAGGGGATCTCTAACAAGTGTGCAGAAGCCAAGATGTATTGACATGACATACAGACCTGACTATGCACCTGGTAATACATTGATCAAACTTTTGACAGTTTGACATAAATAACTGGAGAGGTGTGGATGGAGTTATTAACGAATGTTCATAAGGGAGGAGAGTTAGTTATATTTCATAAGGGTTGAACAAAACACAAAACTACAGTATATAATGAAAGTTCCTTTTAAAATGTATTAGAAATCTGTGCGATAGTTTGACACAGAAATACAATAAAAGTCTGTATTTCCTAACTTACACAGGTATGATCTAACCAGTGAGCAGCTGATCCAGCTTCGAGAGACAGGAATGTCATGGACTGCTATTTCTACCTGTTTGGGTGTGAGCTGTCGAACATTACGAAGACGTCGTCTTCAGTATGGCATGGAGACTAATTTTAGTACAATTTCAGACCCTGACCTTGATTCACTGATTCATTTAATTATCAGTCAAACACCTAACGCTGGAGTCACACTTGTCCTAGGCAAGTGTTCTTGGACATCATGTTATGTATACTGTAAAATATTAATATAATGTCTCATTTGATGCAAGTGCTTTTTATTGATGATGTTGACATTTGTATTGTTTGTTCATTTGTACCGTAGGGAGCCTCAGAAGTAGAGGACTCTATATACAATGAAGGCGTGTCCGGGAGCGACTAGCGACAGTTGACCCTGTTGGCACCATGATCCGTACAAGACATGCAATTAGGAGGAGGGTATATAATGTCAGAGGACCAAATCATCTTTGGTATGTATCACAATGGCATAGGGTTTATTCCTTTTTTAAATTGTCCAAAGATTGCTCGTGTGGGTGCTTGACCTATTTGTTGTATTACCTAATCTATTTGTATAATAGATAAAATAAATCTCAATATAAATTCTTCTTTTTTAGGCACATGGATTCAAACCACAAATTGATTGCATGGAGATTTGTGTTCCATGGATGCATTGATGGCTATAGCCGGACTGTTATTTACCTTGAATGCTGTACCAACAATAGAGCGAACACAGTACTTAGTTTCTTTCATCATGGCGTTGCAAGATTTGGTTTGCCTAACAGAGTTAGAGGGGATAGAGGTGGCGAAAACATTGAAGTGGCCAGGTACATGATAAACTATCGGGGAAGTGAAAGAGGGAGTTTTATAGTGGGGAGAAGTGTTCATAATCAGAGAATTGAACGCCTTTGGGGTGATGTCAATAGAGTTCTATCAGACTTCTACAAACAACTCTTCCAGTATATGGAACACGCTGAAATCTTGGACTCCACAAGCGAAGTACACCTATGGGCTTTACATTTTGTTTACCTTGTCAGAATACAGCGATCGGCTAGTGAATTTTGCCAGCAGTGGAACCACCATGCTTTAAGTTCAGCCCAATCCATGACACCCTTGGCAATGTGGCATACAGGTATGTTTTTGCAGCCAGATCTGGAGCTTCTAACACGGGAAGAAATCGATGACTTTGGTGTTGACTATGATGGTCCGATAGTTCAGGAAGATAATGAACAAATAATAGTTCCAGAAAGTAACCTTACATTCAATCCAGGCAATATAACACGTTTACAAGCCGCATGTAACCCACTCACAGATGACGGAAACTTTGGCATTAATCACTTTATTTTTGTAAGAGATTTTATTTCAGTTAGTGCATACAGAACGTCTTGACTATATGGCATGAGCACACAATAATGTATCTGTTATTTACATTGTTTGTTAAACTCATATTGTATAATGTACTTTTTCTATCATAAACTGAAAAATTAAACCTGAACAATTTCGTTTCAGAACTTCATTTATCATATTTTTTACAGAACATGACACAAATGCATCAACCTATATTTTTGCAGACATTTATAACTGTAAAAATGTGCAAAAACTATCTGTTAAACATTTCAACATTTCTTGGGATAACATTTAACAAAACCCAAATCCTTGGCAATTTTGAATAGCATACATCATGTTGTTTTTAAAATCAGTGTATGCTTGATGAACAGTTGGAAGAAACAGGCTGTTGGCACATGTATTTGCTTTAGGAAGTTGTGATAATATCTCATTCTTTTCAACATCGTGAAGAAAGTGAATGCTTGGATGAGGTCTCAGTCCCAAAGGTGGCAAGGTCTTTAGGCCCGTGGTAAAAAAGATGTCACTGTATTGCAGCTCGCTGGGTTCGTCTGTAGAACAAACATTGGTCAACATTTTTAGAAATAATGTATTTTATTTTCAAATTATAATTATAAATATTTTTCAAATATTTTCTTAGAATTTATATGACAGAATTTCGTAAAAGATTTATTTGTTCAGTCTGATTGGCTATTGCAAATTAAACACAAATCAAGTCTGTTATGGTAATCTCCATTACAGTGTCACGGTTCCCTCTGTTTCTCCCTGTGTTTTCCTCTGGACTACATTACCGACGATCCTCCATGCTCCTGCCCCAGTGTATCATCTGCAATCCACGCACCTGATGGTCATCAGCTCCATGACAAGGACACTATATACAGTACACTCATTCTGTTTTTCTCTTCGTTGTCCGGTATTGTTTAATGTCAGTGTTTTGTTACTGTTCTTGCCACAGTCTGAACTCAAATTAATTCTACTAATATAAGGATATATTTGAGTACCAAAATCTCAAAAGTAGGGGACCTCCTTTATAGTAATTACAGGCTAGTAAAAGAAGGGATTACAGTAATTTTGCTTGAAAATAACAAACATTTGAAGGACATTAGTCATGACACCATTACCTTGAATTTCAATCAGGAGGGTTCTCCAGAAAGATAGAACAAGGTTCTCTGTGTTCCTTTTGGAAGAACCTGGTACACTCAATTCAGGCTGCATCAGTGCAGAGAAGCTGCTGTAGGTGAAGGGTTGAGGGTGATGACACATGATATTTGTAAAGGCGGCTGGGTTTTCCTTTATAGCCTCCAGAAATCCCAGGGTTTTCAAACCTTCTTTGAATCTGTTGAGTAATTATCAAAGAATAAAAAATGAGAGTTACAAGCCAAAGATAGACATTATAATAACACATAACAATGTTAGTTATTTAACTTATTTATATTAATATCTTTAAGTGTTGCTTTATTAATTACAGTGAAATAAAAAACTATAGTTCATAAAATTGGTATTATCAGGATTTGCACACCTCTCAAATGCAGACCGACTGCGACCAAGGCAGTACCAGTGTGCAGTGTCTATGGCAACCTTCCTGGCTGTTTCTTGGTCCTTTATAACTGCAAACGTCCCAGCCATATCTATGATGGGCTCAATATCGTTGAAGGCATCAACATCTCCAGAAGCCAACTATAATGAGGAAACAACAACTTATAAGAATGTTTGAGTTATTAATATAAAAAAAAAAAAAACGTACTCTTTGCAAGTTGATGCAAATCATCGGGTCTGTAACCTCTTCAACAGCAATGACTGTAGCCTCAGGGCTAGTTGTCAGTGCTTTAAAGAGGCTGGGTGAAAGGAATTGTGGTCCAGGTCCCCCATGCACAACTGAGAGTGCAATGGCAACACCAGCATATAGATAGTCTTCATTCTGCAATGCTAAAAACAGTAATTGTAGATTTGACTGAGTATCATTCATTGGAAACAAATTTCAAGATTAAAATTAATTTGAATGTGGTGCATGTTTATTACATCTACTGTTGAAATTAAGAAATTTGGCTTCATTAGGACCAACAAACAATGCCCCTTGCTTAAGGTTCTCCATTAGAAGAGTGAAGAACTCCCTTCTTGGTCCACCAGAATCTACTGCTCCCTCACTTGTCCCTAAGTCATCCATAAATTTCACATCAATCCTCTTTGATGGACAGAAAGATTTCATAGACATTGTGAGTTTTGCACTTTCCCAGATGTGTTTTCTGCTAATATTGAAATACGATGCTCTGTTTTCATCAATTTTCTCTGCCAGGTTTTCTAGTATTCCTGTAATGTCTCTGAAAATAGGAGATAAATACATCATCATTCACAAGTAAAATAGCAGTATAGTGACAGAATAATAAAAAATAAAGGTATCATCTGTATATCTATCTTCCTGTTCATGGAGGCCCTGCAAGCATGCACTTTCTGGCTATTTCCTAATTTAACACTCATCAATATATTCAACTCATAAGTAGATTGCTGAAATAAATAAAAACTGGATATTTACCTTTCTTCTGAGCATGTGGACACATTTTCCTCTATTTCATGAGAGAACTGTATACTTTCACATTCACTGACATCGCTTTCAAAGAGTGCTGCATATTGCACCTCCCTAAAATAAAAAAATCTGAGTTTTAGAACTTTTTCCACACATAATCATTAAAATTGTGTAGAAATTGTGTTAGTTCTACTGACAAAGTGTGAAAAGGTCATAAAAAATTTGATCAGTGAAAAAAATCAGTGAATGTTTTGAATTTTTACCTGTTGTTGTCCAGAAGACTTCTAGAACTCTCCGCACTGAACTGAGCATTAGAGACTTCAGGTCCATCACTTGATGACATCCCAACAGAGCTGGCAGCGATAGCCATGGAAGATGATGCAACTGACGGATTGTTGTTTTCAAACATAATCGCAGCATCTTGTAGTTCCTCACATACATCAATGAAGACAGTAGTGGACAAGCTCCTCAAACTCCCTTCATTTGATGGAGAATTGTAGACTTGAGATACATCACTTGACATCACAAAAGAGCTGGCAGGGATCATGGCCATGGACGATGATGCAACTGATGGATCGTGATTTTTAAACATAATGGCTTCATATGGCTCGTCCTCACACACATCCATGATGACAGTTTCAGTTACAGAACTGCAGGAATCAAGTTTTTCAAAAGTATCCTTTAAAAAAAGAATAAAGAAGGACCTAGATATGAGCTGTTATTATCAGGGGAGATTATAGAACAAACCTTGATCATTAAATATAAAGTAAGTATTTGGCAAAGTTGCCAAACTATGGCTTAGTGTAGCTACTTTTTTGTCTGAGTAACGCCACCATGCACAAAGCAGAAAAACTGGCATACTAGTAGCATGACTTTGGAACTATCTGTAAGACATATGAAATGTTTTTGTGTGTGTTTTTTTGCAGTTCTGTATGGTTTTGTTCCAGAAATTACATATTTAACATTTTTTCCAGAGCGTACACAGACTGAACATCGTTCAAATATACTAATGCAGTGGTCACCAACCCTGCTCCTGGAGATCTACCGTCCGGAAGATTTTAGCTCCAACCTCAATCAAACACACCTGAACTATCTAATCAAGGCATTCAGGTTTGCTTAATATTTAGAGACAGGTGTGCTGAAGCAGTGTTGGAGCTACAGTCTGCAGGACGGTAGATCTCCAGGAGCAGGGTTGGTGACCACTGTACTAATGGGACACCAAATAAAAAAGAAATGAAGTAAGAATATACATTTTATTATATTGTAAGTTAATTTTGATAATTTACCTCTATTGTCTTCTCTTCCTCTATCATCTCACTTGATGGCTGTAGGTAGATGGTCTTGTCTTTGAAAAGTTTGCATAGCACAGCCCCATCAAGACTACGACCTGCCTCTAACACTGGCTTGACCAGCTTGGTGTATGTGGGCATCATTATTGTGATCCTAAGAAAATATATCATACTTATGATATTATGATTATTCCTTGGTTTAAATGTTTTCTCCTTGGATAACACATTCTATGGAGTGAACCTGATTTAAACTTCACTGCTGGTAATATAGTCTTTATATAATTGTGTATGTGACAATTCTGACAAATAAAAATATTTAATCTTGGGTATTCATCATTTTATACAATACTCTCTAATAATTGAACAAGAAAAAATTACATAGCCTTACATTTTGTTCATACTGTTATATTCAAGGATATCAAAACCTAGTTAAAGTGATGGTTCACCCAAAAATGAACATTCTGTCAACGTTTACTCACCCCTTGTCATTTCAAACCTGTTTAACTTTCTTTCTTCTGCAGATCACAAAAGAAGATATTTCGAAGAATAGAGGTAACAAAAAAACTGTGGTACCCACCTACTTGTGTCCCATTGTCATTAGTTTTTTGTCTATAGATGTCAATGAGTACCAACAGTTTTTGGTTTCCAACATTCTTAAGATATCTTCTTTTGTGTTCTGCAGAAGAAAGTTACACAGATTTTAAATGACAAGGGGTGATTAAATGATGACAATGTTAATTTTTGAGTGAATTAAGTGATCAGTTAGTGCTAGAAGGATCTACAATGGATGTTATCTTACTCTGTGCTGCTCTTCAGTTTTGAACTGAATATGGATCTGAGATGTTGCAGCACCTCCTGTGCATTCCAATCCTTTTGAAATTGCACAGCAGACACTATATGGCCTTGTTCTGACAGGAATGTTCTAGTGCTGGACCTTGGGACTGTGCAGTCTCTGGGAGATGAAAGAAGGCAAACATCTCGAAGGAAGGGGACATGTTCTGACATCTTTCTCCTTTTACCATGCCTTAACAGAAATAATGTGTTATCAGTTTACTAGTTAATATTTTTAATTATTAATGATGCAATGTGCATTAGTGGATCCATTTTACTGTACACACTGTACTATGATTTATTGTCATCTCTAAATTTCACCATAAAACATTTCAAAATATTAAGCAAATGTTAGATTCAGGCATATACAACTTGGTGTAACTGACATCATTGTCATGAACTGAATCAGGTAACGTAACAGGAGTGTCTGGCATACAATTTCCTTGCTAAGCACTGGACATCACACGTCATATTATATCATTACAACTCATATACATTAAATAATGAATACAGGTAGACAATTTCTACAGAACATACCTGCTCCGTGACATGTTTACAGAACCTCTTCTGGCTGATCCGCAAAAGTTGCGGGAAAATTCAAATGCAGGCCGGCAAACAGTAGAGGAAGAAGTAGAATTAAAAAGTCTATGTACTTCACTTGTTGCTGTTTGATTTGGACCATTAAGGTTTGTTTGAGCATTCAGAGCATTATCAATGTTCTCTAGTACCGTGGGACTTGAAAGAATATTATTAATGAGTCTTCTGGCTACTTCAGACATTACGTCGCAAGTACAGAATTAACTAAAATGAATAAAACCTCAAAAACTACAACTAAAAAATTTGATTTATCTCGCAAACAATTAAGCAATGTTTCTATAATTTGCTAATTTGCGCGCGCGCACACTCTCACTCATTTGACTCTCCCTCTCACGCGCATTTGCTCCTCGTGCACACTCGTTCTTTCTCGCGCACACTCGCTCCCTCTTGCGCACGTTTATGGTTGCCCCCCTCTCGCGCGTATTCACATCATCTCGCGCACATTCACTCCCTCTCGCGCACACTCACTCCCTCTCGCGGCATTCGCTTTACTTTTGTCAACTTCCGCGCCTCATAGTAAACATGTCACGGAGCAGGTATGTTCTGTAGAAATTGTCTACCTGTATTCATTATTTAATGTATATGAGTTGTAATGATATAATATGACGTGTGATGTCCAGTGCTTAGCAAGGAAATTGTATGCCAGACACTCCTGTTACGTTACCTGATTCAGTTCATGACAATGATGTCAGTTACACCAAGTTGTATATGCCTGAATCTAACATTTGCTTAATATTTTGAAATGTTTTATGGTGAAATTTAGAGATGACAATAAATCATAGTACAGTGTGTACAGTAAAATGGATCCACTAATGCACATTGCATCATTAATAATTAAAAATATTAACTAGTAAACTGATAACACATTATTTCTGTTAAGGCATGGTAAAAGGAGAAAGATGTCAGAACATGTCCCCTTCCTTCGAGATGTTTGCCTTCTTTCATCTCCCAGAGACTGCACAGTCCCAAGGTCCAGCACTAGAACATTCCTGTCAGAACAAGGCCATATAGTGTCTGCTGTGCAATTTCAAAAGGATTGGAATGCACAGGAGGTGCTGCAACATCTCAGATCCATATTCAGTTCAAAACTGAAGAGCAGCACAGAGTAAGATAACATCCATTGTAGATCCTTCTAGCACTAACTGATCACTTAATTCACTCAAAAATTAACATTGTCATCATTTAATCACCCCTTGTCATTTAAAATCTGTGTAACTTTCTTCTGCAGAACACAAAAGAAGATATCTTAAGAATGTTGGAAACCAAAAACTGTTGGTACTCATTGACATCTATAGACAAAAAACTAATGACAATGGGACACAAGTAGGTGGGTACCACAGTTTTTTTGTTACCTCTATTCTTCGAAATATCTTCTTTTGTGATCTGCAGAAGAAAGAAAGTTAAACAGGTTTGAAATGACAAGGGGTGAGTAAACGTTGACAGAATGTTCATTTTTGGGTGAACCATCACTTTAACTAGGTTTTGATATCCTTGAATATAACAGTATGAACAAAATGTAAGGCTATGTAATTTTTTCTTGTTCAATTATTAGAGAGTATTGTATAAAATGATGAATACCCAAGATTAAATATTTTTATTTGTCAGAATTGTCACATACACAATTATATAAAGACTATATTACCAGCAGTGAAGTTTAAATCAGGTTCACTCCATAGAATGTGTTATCCAAGGAGAAAACATTTAAACCAAGGAATAATCATAATATCATAAGTATGATATATTTTCTTAGGATCACAATAATGATGCCCACATACACCAAGCTGGTCAAGCCAGTGTTAGAGGCAGGTCGTAGTCTTGATGGGGCTGTGCTATGCAAACTTTTCAAAGACAAGACCATCTACCTACAGCCATCAAGTGAGATGATAGAGGAAGAGAAGACAATAGAGGTAAATTATCAAAATTAACTTACAATATAATAAAATGTATATTCTTACTTCATTTCTTTTTTATTTGGTGTCCCATTAGTACAGTGGTCACCAACCCTGCTCCTGGAGATCTACCGTCCTGCAGACTGTAGCTCCAACACTGCTTCAGCACACCTGTCTCTAAATATTAAGCAAACCTGAATGCCTTGATTAGATAGTTCAGGTGTGTTTGATTGAGGTTGGAGCTAAAATCTTCCGGACGGTAGATCTCCAGGAGCAGGGTTGGTGACCACTGCATTAGTATATTTGAACGATGTTCAGTCTGTGTACGCTCTGGAAAAAATGTTAAATATGTAATTTCTGGAACAAAACCATACAGAACTGCAAAAAAAACACACACAAAAACATTTCATATGTCTTACAGATAGTTCCAAAGTCATGCTACTAGTATGCCAGTTTTTCTGCTTTGTGCATGGTGGCGTTACTCAGACAAAAAAGTAGCTACACTAAGCCATAGTTTGGCAACTTTGCCAAATACTTACTTTATATTTAATGATCAAGGTTTGTTCTATAATCTCCCCTGATAATAACAGCTCATATCTAGGTCCTTCTTTATTCTTTTTTTAAAGGATACTTTTGAAAAACTTGATTCCTGCAGTTCTGTAACTGAAACTGTCATCATGGATGTGTGTGAGGACGAGCCATATGAAGCCATTATGTTTAAAAATCACGATCCATCAGTTGCATCATCGTCCATGGCCATGATCCCTGCCAGCTCTTTTGTGATGTCAAGTGATGTATCTCAAGTCTACAATTCTCCATCAAATGAAGGGAGTTTGAGGAGCTTGTCCACTACTGTCTTCATTGATGTATGTGAGGAACTACAAGATGCTGCGATTATGTTTGAAAACAACAATCCATCAGTTGCATCATCTTCCATGGCTATCGCTGCCAGCTCTGTTGGGATGTCATCAAGTGATGGACCTGAAGTCTCTAATGCTCAGTTCAGTGCGGAGAGTTCTAGAAGTCTTCTGGACAACAACAGGTAAAAATTCAAAACATTCACTGATTTTTTTCACTGATCAAATTTTTTATGACCTTTTCACACTTTGTCAGTAGAACTAACACAATTTCTACACAATTTTAATGATTATGTGTGGAAAAAGTTCTAAAACTCAGATTTTTTTATTTTAGGGAGGTGCAATATGCAGCACTCTTTGAAAGCGATGTCAGTGAATGTGAAAGTATACAGTTCTCTCATGAAATAGAGGAAAATGTGTCCACATGCTCAGAAGAAAGGTAAATATCCAGTTTTTATTTATTTCAGCAATCTACTTATGAGTTGAATATATTGATGAGTGTTAAATTAGGAAATAGCCAGAAAGTGCATGCTTGCAGGGCCTCCATGAACAGGAAGATAGATATACAGATGATACCTTTATTTTTTATTATTCTGTCACTATACTGCTATTTTACTTGTGAATGATGATGTATTTATCTCCTATTTTCAGAGACATTACAGGAATACTAGAAAACCTGGCAGAGAAAATTGATGAAAACAGAGCATCGTATTTCAATATTAGCAGAAAACACATCTGGGAAAGTGCAAAACTCACAATGTCTATGAAATCTTTCTGTCCATCAAAGAGGATTGATGTGAAATTTATGGATGACTTAGGGACAAGTGAGGGAGCAGTAGATTCTGGTGGACCAAGAAGGGAGTTCTTCACTCTTCTAATGGAGAACCTTAAGCAAGGGGCATTGTTTGTTGGTCCTAATGAAGCCAAATTTCTTAATTTCAACAGTAGATGTAATAAACATGCACCACATTCAAATTAATTTTAATCTTGAAATTTGTTTCCAATGAATGATACTCAGTCAAATCTACAATTACTGTTTTTAGCATTGCAGAATGAAGACTATCTATATGCTGGTGTTGCCATTGCACTCTCAGTTGTGCATGGGGGACCTGGACCACAATTCCTTTCACCCAGCCTCTTTAAAGCACTGACAACTAGCCCTGAGGCTACAGTCATTGCTGTTGAAGAGGTTACAGACCCGATGATTTGCATCAACTTGCAAAGAGTACGTTTTTTTTTTTTTTTATATTAATAACTCAAACATTCTTATAAGTTGTTGTTTCCTCATTATAGTTGGCTTCTGGAGATGTTGATGCCTTCAACGATATTGAGCCCATCATAGATATGGCTGGGACGTTTGCAGTTATAAAGGACCAAGAAACAGCCAGGAAGGTTGCCATAGACACTGCACACTGGTACTGCCTTGGTCGCAGTCGGTCTGCATTTGAGAGGTGTGCAAATCCTGATAATACCAATTTTATGAACTATAGTTTTTTATTTCACTGTAATTAATAAAGCAACACTTAAAGATATTAATATAAATAAGTTAAATAACTAACATTGTTATGTGTTATTATAATGTCTATCTTTGGCTTGTAACTCTCATTTTTTATTCTTTGATAATTACTCAACAGATTCAAAGAAGGTTTGAAAACCCTGGGATTTCTGGAGGCTATAAAGGAAAACCCAGCCGCCTTTACAAATATCATGTGTCATCACCCTCAACCCTTCACCTACAGCAGCTTCTCTGCACTGATGCAGCCTGAATTGAGTGTACCAGGTTCTTCCAAAAGGAACACAGAGAACCTTGTTCTATCTTTCTGGAGAACCCTCCTGATTGAAATTCAAGGTAATGGTGTCATGACTAATGTCCTTCAAATGTTTGTTATTTTCAAGCAAAATTACTGTAATCCCTTCTTTTACTAGCCTGTAATTACTATAAAGGAGGTCCCCTACTTTTGAGATTTTGGTACTCAAATATATCCTTATATTAGTAGAATTAATTTGAGTTCAGACTGTGGCAAGAACAGTAACAAAACACTGACATTAAACAATACCGGACAACGAAGAGAAAAACAGAATGAGTGTACTGTATATAGTGTCCTTGTCATGGAGCTGATGACCATCAGGTGCGTGGATTGCAGATGATACACTGGGGCAGGAGCATGGAGGATCGTCGGTAATGTAGTCCAGAGGAAAACACAGGGAGAAACAGAGGGAACCGTGACACTGTAATGGAGATTACCATAACAGACTTGATTTGTGTTTAATTTGCAATAGCCAATCAGACTGAACAAATAAATCTTTTACGAAATTCTGTCATATAAATTCTAAGAAAATATTTGAAAAATATTTATAATTATAATTTGAAAATAAAATACATTATTTCTAAAAATGTTGACCAATGTTTGTTCTACAGACGAACCCAGCGAGCTGCAATACAGTGACATCTTTTTTACCACGGGCCTAAAGACCTTGCCACCTTTGGGACTGAGACCTCATCCAAGCATTCACTTTCTTCACGATGTTGAAAAGAATGAGATATTATCACAACTTCCTAAAGCAAATACATGTGCCAACAGCCTGTTTCTTCCAACTGTTCATCAAGCATACACTGATTTTAAAAACAACATGATGTATGCTATTCAAAATTGCCAAGGATTTGGGTTTTGTTAAATGTTATCCCAAGAAATGTTGAAATGTTTAACAGATAGTTTTTGCACATTTTTACAGTTATAAATGTCTGCAAAAATATAGGTTGATGCATTTGTGTCATGTTCTGTAAAAAATATGATAAATGAAGTTCTGAAACGAAATTGTTCAGGTTTAATTTTTCAGTTTATGATAGAAAAAGTACATTATACAATATGAGTTTAACAAACAATGTAAATAACAGATACATTATTGTGTGCTCATGCCATATAGTCAAGACGTTCTGTATGCACTAACTGAAATAAAATCTCTTACAAAAATAAAGTGATTAATGCCAAAGTTTCCGTCATCTGTGAGTGGGTTACATGCGGCTTGTAAACGTGTTATATTGCCTGGATTGAATGTAAGGTTACTTTCTGGAACTATTATTTGTTCATTATCTTCCTGAACTATCGGACCATCATAGTCAACACCAAAGTCATCGATTTCTTCCCGTGTTAGAAGCTCCAGATCTGGCTGCAAAAACATACCTGTATGCCACATTGCCAAGGGTGTCATGGATTGGGCTGAACTTAAAGCATGGTGGTTCCACTGCTGGCAAAATTCACTAGCCGATCGCTGTATTCTGACAAGGTAAACAAAATGTAAAGCCCATAGGTGTACTTCGCTTGTGGAGTCCAAGATTTCAGCGTGTTCCATATACTGGAAGAGTTGTTTGTAGAAGTCTGATAGAACTCTATTGACATCACCCCAAAGGCGTTCAATTCTCTGATTATGAACACTTCTCCCCACTATAAAACTCCCTCTTTCACTTCCCCGATAGTTTATCATGTACCTGGCCACTTCAATGTTTTCGCCACCTCTATCCCCTCTAACTCTGTTAGGCAAACCAAATCTTGCAACGCCATGATGAAAGAAACTAAGTACTGTGTTCGCTCTATTGTTGGTACAGCATTCAAGGTAAATAACAGTCCGGCTATAGCCATCAATGCATCCATGGAACACAAATCTCCATGCAATCAATTTGTGGTTTGAATCCATGTGCCTAAAAAAAGAAGAATTTATATTGAGATTTATTTTATCTATTATACAAATAGATTAGGTAATACAACAAATAGGTCAAGCACCCACACGAGCAATCTTTGGACAATTTAAAAAAGGAATAAACCCTATGCCATTGTGATACATACCAAAGATGATTTGGTCCTCTGACATTATATACCCTCCTCCTAATTGCATGTCTTGTACGGATCATGGTGCCAACAGGGTCAACTGTTGCTAGTCGCTCCCGGACACGCCTTCTTTGTATATAGAGTCCTCTACTTCTGAGGCTCCCTACGGTACAAATGAACAAACAATACAAATGTCAACATCATCAATAAAAAGCACTTGCATCAAATGAGACATTATATTAATATTTTACAGTATACATAACATGATGTCCAAGAACACTTGCCTAGGACAAGTGTGACTCCAGCGTTAGGTGTTTGACTGATAATTAAATGAATCAGTGAATCAAGGTCAGGGTCTGAAATTGTACTAAAATTAGTCTCCATGCCATACTGAAGACGACGTCTTCGTAATGTTCGACAGCTCACACCCAAACAGGTAGAAATAGCAGTCCATGACATTCCTGTCTCTCGAAGCTGGATCAGCTGCTCACTGGTTAGATCATACCTGTGTAAGTTAGGAAATACAGACTTTTATTGTATTTCTGTGTCAAACTATCGCACAGATTTCTAATACATTTTAAAAGGAACTTTCATTATATACTGTAGTTTTGTGTTTTGTTCAACCCTTATGAAATATAACTAACTCTCCTCCCTTATGAACATTCGTTAATAACTCCATCCACACCTCTCCAGTTATTTATGTCAAACTGTCAAAAGTTTGATCAATGTATTACCAGGTGCATAGTCAGGTCTGTATGTCATGTCAATACATCTTGGCTTCTGCACACTTGTTAGAGATCCCCTGATTTAATTTCTAAATATTTCAACAGTAAGCACAGCACATTTATTAAATAACTATGATTACTTTACTAAATTTAATTTCAGGCAGAACAGCCTTTGTCAAGTATAACATTAATGGTTTAAAAATCATTTAAAATATTGAATTTGTCATTAACACGGTTATATTCTGTGATGCAAATGAAGAAGTCTGATAAATATTTATATTTTATGTATTTTTATGTAGCCTGTCACCCTACGTGTTTGTTATTAAAGACAAAGAGGCACCTTGGTCGTCCACCAGTCCTGGAGACAGATATTCGAATTGTTGGTATGAGTTGCGGTTGAAGGATAAGTTCCAGTTGCATTACCATTTCTGAGAAACTGTTGTGTAACTCTGAAAGCATTGAAGTTACTTGATCGTTCTATAAGAAACAATGTGTTAAACTGATACTAATATATTTTATTTATATCTAACAATATCTTTAATTATACATACAATTACCTGTTGGTGTCTCAAATGGTCCAACATCCTGGATAGAATACGACAGTGTTCCTCCATTAACCGATGACAATGCTCCATGCTGTTAAAGTTTCTGGAGAGCATACTTTCATCATACACTGTCACACAAGTGTTTAGTTCTGTAAAATACCTTTGAACATCGTTGCACTGACAACTAGTGTACTGTAAAAAGAATAGAAAAAGAAATAGAAAACGTGTCTCAAACATATTGCAGGATACCTCCGTTGACCAAATACCGTAGAAGTTAGAATGGTTTAATATGTGCAAGCTCAATAATAAAAAAAAATTTTTTCGCGTGCATTCGCACTCTCTCGCGCACACTCAACCCCTCTCGCGCACACTCACTCCCTCTCGCGCACACTCAACCCCTCTCGCGGCATTCGCTTTACTTTTGTCAACTTCCGCGCCTCATAGATAATCTATGCAGGGACGCAAAGAGCCATCCTTTTTCTTCACAAAGAAAAACCCCGCACCGGCCGGAGACGAGGAGGGACGAATAACACCGGCAGCCAGACAATCACTCAAATATTTCTCCATGGCTGTCCGCTCTGGAGCAGACAATGAAAAACAGCCATCAAAAATGCATTTGCTTGCATGATTTGCAAACGTGTGTTGACAAGAATATCTCATCATTACTTCATGTATTGTAGTATTTTGTAGTATTGTTTGTATGTTATTCTATCAAACACTTTTCCTACTTTGCCCTTGATTATTTCCCTTACTAACAAGCAATGTTCTATATTTTCAACATCTTGGGCCCAAGAATGATCCTGTTTTTGCAGTTTGCTGTCATAGTGTCATTGCATGTAAAGTGTGCATGGAACAGTGGCAGCAAAATTTCAACACCTGTGAAAAATGCAGAGCAGACAACTCCAGGGAAATCAGATTCAGATTCACAGGAATCAATGGTGCATTATCTGCTTTTGGTGATCTTATCATAGGTTAACATCAGTACAAGAAATGAAACCGTAGGCCTATACCCTTGTTAGAAATGTGATGATCAGCCATTTCATAATGATACTCTTTGTAAGGGTTTTTTTAAAGTTTAGTTTTAAGAGTATACAGTTTTAAGTCACACTTAAATTACACTTGAATATACATAGTGTGAAAAAAGTTATAGAAGTCAAAGTTTAGTCAAATTAAGATTAAGATGCATTTCTTGCATCAATTTAAATATCAAATTCTTCTTTTGATTTCTTAATAGAAAGATGCTGCACTGAATAGCACTTTATTTTATTAAACACGCCTTAAAGTGACAGATTTTATATCTCAGATTTCAGCTTTGTTTTTTTACAGTTGAGGAATTTTACGTTGATGTTGTTATTTTATACAATTCACAGACATTTGTAATAAATGTTAGCTTTACGACAATTGTCTTGTTCCTGTTATTCTTCATGAGTAAAGGTTTTTATGAGGTGTAGTATAGCTTCTTATTATGGTGAGAAGACATAATTTGCAGCTTGATTAAAGCACACCGTTATGTCTGGGTAATGATCTGCAAAATTTGCCTCTGCTTGGGCTCCGTCTTCCTCACACAAAAAAGGGATCTCTCCCAAATGTTGTTGTTCTTGTCAGACAGGATCCCACAACTTCTTGGTACATGTCTGCAACCACAGAGGCCTGTGGAAGGAGTGCTTCAGAAATCTTGGCTGGACATTCGCCCACAGCCAAGACGTTTGGTATCCCTTTTCCTACAACAAGAGAACCGTAACTATTATATACTGTACATGTATTTCAAATAACAGATCATTTAAGCATGAAATTGCTGTAAACTCCATCTTAGAAAATGCCTAGAAAATCTATACTTGACAATGGTGTGAAAAACGGTTTATTAATCTTTTTGTATGTTTTAATTATAACCAAAGAATGAAAAACAATTGTCATTCACACATTAAGAAATACATGCTATCCGCTCTGCATTTCAAGATCATACAGTTCGTCTAAAGCCCAATTGAGGAAAACTGACAAGTGAGATTGGAAACACAACATTTAGTTGTGTTGTCGACCATGTTAATCTCCTCTTAGTCTTGAAATCACAGCAGGGCTTCTTTCAGGGGATAGTTGATATTCGGTCAACTTTAAGATTCTGTGGACAAAGAATATTAATATTTAACTGTCTGCAAAGAAATTGTGTACTTCAGGTAATGTTCTGATGTGGAAGGAAAAACATACCCTTGGTGTTGTCTGGACATATGGTTGCATGTTTACAGTGTACCTGTGTCCAGTTATAGGCCACTATTTGGCTGCTGAATCCATCTACTGCTACAACATGTGTCACACCTAACATCACCAGCTTCTCATTTTGGTCTATGTGTAGTTTATGTCCCATGTATTCAGCATTATAGGGGACTGGATTCAGATTGCAAAACAAGCTGTTATAACAACAGTGCCCATGCGAGCAGATTCACTCAGGACATTAGATGCTTTCATAGAGTACTACTCATAAACATATCCTAATGTACTCATAAACTGTTATGTTAAAAAAGCTTAATTTTTTTATGTCAAGGGGTTGCACGAAATAAATTTATCTAAACCCAGATATATTTTTTAAGTTTAGTGTAATTATATTTTATAAGTGGATTGTATTTATTTTTATAAATTGGTTTTACTAATCTCGTTCAGTAATTTCAGATTATTTATATTAATAATTTCAGATAAACTATTTAGAGTAGAATTTATTTATTTTATGTTCCCTACACGAAAAAGGTGCAACGTGATCAATTTACATTTTTATATTTACATTTTAGGCATTTGGCAGGCGACTTACATTGCTTTATCCTAAAATAAAAGCCTTTTATCACCCATTTTCTAGAGCACAACATATACAAATAACAAAATACACCAGTACTATATTAACTAAATATAAACTACATTTATCAGGAGGGTGTAGTGCAGTCGTTCTGAACTCTGGCCCGCGAGATCCATTTGCCTTCCCAGTTTAGCCACAGGTATGATATAAAACAACTAAAGAAGCTAATCAGCGTATTTAGGAATATATGTGTTCAACTTAATGCGGCGCTGCGCAAATCTATCAGCGTATGAGATCTATGTACCGTCTCCTTGGCACCTTCAGAACAAAATGTGTCTGGACATGGAAATTAAATGAAACATATTTTTTTCTAATTACTTTTAATTGAATGAAATTAACTTGTTTTAAACAAGGGCAGTGAATTTGAAAATTTATAATAAAAATAAGTAGGATTAAATAACACATAAAAATCAGTGAAATTAACCAGATTAAATGTTACATTTACAAGGGGTCAGAATCATTTTTCCGGTTTTCTGGACATGCGCAGACCGGATAGTATATGAAATTAAATTGAACGTATTTTTTTCTAATTACTTTTAATTGAAAGAAATTCATTAAAATCCGGGAGTATGGGATTCGGGACCCTTTGGTAAGGGCTATCCGGTCCCTGTACAACCGGAGCAGGAGTTTGGTTCGCATTGCCGGCAGTAAGTCAGACTTGTTTCCGGTGCATGTTGGACTCCGGCAGGGCTGCCCTTTGTCAACGGTTCTGTTCATAATCTTTATGGACAGAATTTCTAGGCGCAGCCAGGGGCCGGAGGGTGTCGGGCTTGGGGACCACATGATTTCATCTCTGCTCTTTGCGGATGATGTCGTCGTGTTGGCCCTATCAGACCAGGACCTCCAGCATGCACTGGGACGGTTTGCAGCCGAGTGTGAAGCGGCTGGGATGAGAATCAGCCACGGGAAGGAGGGAGCCCAGAGATGAAGTTGAGTGAGATGTGTGACCCTGTTCTGTGAGGGATGGGTAACGGGTGAAGGAGTCCTTGAGGGCGGAGATGGGATGATTTGCCCTGACTGCAGACGGAACAAGAAGGTGTGAACATCGTCCACGATACTGGGAGACCAGAACCTCCGTCGAAGGAACTCCAGTGTACGGCTGGCGCCGGATGGCACATGAGGTGTGAGGAATGTCCCCATAGAAGAACCTGGGGCCGTACGGCTTTTGGAACAAACAGCCGATTGGTAGGACCTCCGTTCGGACCTGGCTCGGTGGCTTGGGATCGTCTGAGGGTATCCTCAACTTGCCATGAAACTGGAGCCACGATCTTTACACAGGGAAGAATGGGCATGTTGGCATCCTCTCGAATCGTAGGAGCGTATACTCGAGCTAAGGCGTCCGGTTTCAAGTTCTTGGACCCGAAAGGTAAGAATGAACTGGAAACGATTAAAGAATAATGACCATCTAGCTTGTCTAGTATTCAACCGCTTAGCCTGCTTCATGTATTCCAGGTTTCTGTGGTCCGTGAGCACCTGAAATGGTTGCGAAGCCCCCTCGAGCCAATGTCTCCACTCTTGCAAGACCAGCTTGACTGCGAGAAGTTCCCGTTCTCCCACGTCGTAATTCCTCTCAGCAGATGTGAGCCGGTGTGAGAAGAAAGAACACAGGTAAAGCTTCTTGTCCCCTCCCCTCTGGGACAGGATAGCCTCAACCACGACTTCGGAGGCATGAGAAAGCTCGTCCCCCTTTGGTTGATTTTGTTATTCTAGGTGTTGTCAAAAGTCCTAAGTTTTGAGATCTTAGAGAGCATGATGGGTTGTAACGTGATAAAATCTTGGTTAAGTAAGTAGGTGATAAACCCTTCAGGGCTTTGTAAGTAATTAAAATAATTTTAAAATCAATACGATACTTAATGGGTAGCCAGTGAAGCGATGATAAAACTGGGGTTATGTGATCGTATTTTCTTGACCTAGTAAGAACTCTGGCAGCTGCATTCTGAACTAACTGTAGTTTGTTTATCGATAATACAGGACAACCACTAAGTAGAGCATTACAATAGTCAATAGTCTGCAACACATAAACTATTTCCTAATTTGGCAACATTTCTAAGGTGGAAGAAGGCTGTTTTTGTGATATTTGAGATGTGATTTTTAAATGACAAGTTGCCGTCTAATATAACGCCTAGGTCTTTAACTGTATTTGTTGGAGTAACAGTGCAGCTTTCAATTTGCAGGCTGTAATCCGAGATATTCTGTTTACTTGATTTTGGTGCTATAAGTAATATTTCTGTTTTGCTAGAGTTTAAAAGGAGGAAATTACTAGTCATCCAATGTTTTATGTCCTCGATGCACTCTGCCAGTTTGGATAGCTTAAAGGAATCATCTGGTCTTGATGAGATATATGAGTATCATCTGCATAACAGTGGAAGCTAATTCCATGTTTTCTAATAATAGGTATGATGACAAAATTTTCAAACACCCCTAAGCTCAAAATGGATGACATGACGAGACAGAGCTGAAAATTCCCTTTCCGACGATACCCGAATTGTGAAAATCAGTTGAGGATTGCGAAAGTTATGATATGTATAATACAGAGGAATATACTAAAATAGTTAACATTAACTACAATGGAAGTCGTGTGACCGAAAATGCTTATAATTAACACATTTTTGCTTGTAACTTCCTTATTTTGTCAGATATTTGCACGAAATGTGAAACGAATGTAGAATTTTGTTAGTTCTTTCAAATGAAATCATGAAAATATACTGTTTTTGCTGGAATGGGCATCAGACCCATGGTACCTCACTCAAAACAAATAAAATTAATTAGCGTTCATTCATATTCATAAACATTTATTTTGAGAATACAAGAGAAAACAACAATACACATCAAAATTAATTGTTCATTCATATTCATACAACACATATTCAAAGCATGAGTAATAATTTCCAGAAAAACACCGTCAGAATGAGTTGAATACAGACGATGTTTTTTTTAGAACTGCGCCTGCAGTAAATTCGCTAATCTACCCTCGACAAATGTGACTTCACAATTTCCGCGAGTTAGTTAAATACTTTCTCCTCGATGGATTTCGATGGAATTTCGTAAGTAACAAGATAAAACCTGTGTATTTAGGTCCACCTACATTTCATTAGTGTCCAAAGCTTAGATGAAGCCCACCGACCGGTTGAACGCAACGCAAATTTTCTGAAAGCCGCGGTGAGCTGAAATCACATTAGGGCTGAAATCCCGAAGTGTCCAATGCTTCAGGGGCTTGTACTCTATGTAGTTATCGTCGTATTCAGGAAAAACATACTACCACCAGGCGGCCAGGAGAAGATATTGAATGACATACACATTTTTGTACCGCGCGGCTTGGAACACATTTTTGAGTCAGAATTTTCGCCGCGAGTGGTTACGATGTCATCATACCTACTAATAATGTTGCCGAGGGGCAGCATGTATATGGAAAAAAGCAAGGGTCCTAAAACCGATCCCTGAGGTAATCCATAATTTACTTGCGTAAGATTTGGCGATTTCCCATTTAAATGGACGTATTGATATCTGTCTGTTAAGTAAGATCTGAACCATTGCAGTGCCTGTCCCTGAATACCGATGTAATTGTGTAAACGATCTAGTAGTATTTTATGGTCTACAGTATCGAAAGCAGCACTAAGGTCAAGCAAGACTAAGAGTGAGACGTTACCTTCATCTGAAGCAATAAGGAGGTCATTTGTAATTCTAACGAGCGCAGTTTCAGTGCTGTGATGCGGTCTAAAGCCAGACTGAAACTTTTCGTTCATGTCATTATTTTGTAGGAAGGTACCAGTTGAGTTGACACTACTTTTTCTAGTATTTTAGACAAGTACGGGAGATTTGAAATCGGTCTATAGCTTCCAAGTTCTTTAGGGTCTAAGATTTTTTTTGGGATAAGAGGCTTAGTTACAGCCAGCTTAAAGGGCCCTGGGACATGTCCTAGATTAATTGACGAGTTGATTATGTTACAAATGGGCTCAATTACAGCAGGTAGTAACTCTTTTAATAAAGTAGTTGGAACGGGGTCTAATAAGCACGTCGTCGGTTTGGATGTTGCAATAATTTTAATTAAATCTTCCCGATTTATAGGAGAAAAACACTCTAGCTTTTCTTTTTGGGTGACGGTTGAAACTAATTCTTCCGACACACTTGGAGGTTTGGTTTTAGCTATGTTGTCTCGTATTATTTCGATTTTCTCAGTAAAAAACTTCATGAATTCATTGCTACCAAGGTGCGGCGGAATACCCAGGTCAGGTGGAGTCTGTTTGTGTCATGATTCCACCTCTTCTGGTTAGGTAATTCTAGATCTTGGGGTGGAATCATACAGGATCCTTTGTTTCTCAAGTCTATGTCATTTGTTCCTGCCCTCCTGTTTCTTAGTTTGTGTTGATTAGCTTTCCCTTGAGTGTTAATCCCCCGCAGCTGTTCCCCCTTAAGTTCTCTCCCCTATAAAGAGTCCTCATGTTTCTCTGTCTCGTCGCTGGTTCATTGTTTGTACATGTTTGATGTTCTCCAGTGTCTCCAGTGTCTCCAGTTGTTGCTTGTTTCTAGTGTCCTCGTTTCTTGTTTCCAGTACCCCTGTTTCTAGTAAGTCTTAGTTTAGTGTTTGTTCCAAGTGTTTGTTTTATAGCTTAGTTAGTCAGTGTTTTCTGTTAAAGGTATCCTGTCCTGTTTTCCCCCTCGTGGGTTTTTGTTTTGTCCTTTTGTATATATTGTTTAATAAATCCTTGTTACCCCTACCTGCCGTCTCGTGCTTACCTGCACTTGGGTTCTCCTGCCTTCTCTCGTGTCTCTCAGTGAGAGAACCGTGACAGAATGAACCAGCCAAACAGAACCCAGCAGGTAGCAGTCATGACCACTGACCGTTGGTCATGCACCTCCAACCCTGTTTGGTGGGAGGCCATCGCCTCCCAGTCGCACGCTGGAGGTGGTCCGTTTCCGGCCCAGTGCCATAGGCCTCTGCTGGTCTATGCACGGGAGGTTGAGGCCAGGAGGGCATCTGTCCCCGAGGTGCTGGTGAATGCCTACCTCATGGCCGGGATGGACAACCCACCATCTTTTCCTGAGTGGGAGGGGTTGGTTTATCAGCCGTTCCCACAGTTAGTGGAACGGCTGCAGCTTCGAGAGCAGCTCGATAAGGGCTCCTCTCTCAGCTGTCATCCGATCTCCTCTCGTTCTGGGTGGGTGTCCATTCCGGAGGACCGTGTGGTGGGTGCCCTCACCTTGGGGAGACCCACACCGTTCCCCTCCTCACCTCCTATAGCCACTGCACCATCTACCAGGTCCATGTGCAAGCGGGGGAGAAAGAAACTCCGGAGGGCGGCTCGAGCCCTGGTGGTCCCGAGTCCTGTGGTCCCGAGTCCTGTGGTCCCGAGTCCTGTGGTCCCGAGTCCTGTGGTCCCGAGTCCTGTGGTCCCGAGTCCTGTGGTCCCGAGTCCTGTGGTGCAGCAGGCGTCCAGTCCGGCGATGCAGCAGGCGTCCAGTCCGGCGATGCAGCAGGCGTCCAGTCCGGCGATGCAGCAGGCGTCCAGTCCGGCGATGCAGCAGGCGTCCAGTCCGGCGATGCAGCAGGCGTCCAGTCCGGCGATGCAGCAGGCGTCCAGTCCGGCGATGCAGCAGGCGTCCAGTCCGGCGATGCAGCAGGCGTCCAGTCCGGCGATGCAGCAGGCGTCCAGTCCGGCGATGCAGCAGGCGTCCAGTCCGGCGATGCAGCAGGCGTCCAGTCCGGCGATGCAGCAGGCGTCCAGTCCGGCGATGCAGCAGGCGTCCAGTCCGGCGATGCAGCAGGCGTCCAGTCCGGCGATGCAGCAGGCGTCCAGTCCGGCGATGCAGCAGGCGTCCAGTCCGGCGATGCAGCAGGCGTCCAGTCCGGCGATGCAGCAGGCGTCCAGTCCGGCGATGCAGCAGGCGTCCAGTCCGGCGATGCAGCAGGCGTCCAGTCCGGCGATGCAGCAGGCGTCCAGTCCGGCGATGCAGCAGGCGTCCAGTCCGGCGATGCAGCAGGCGTCCAGTCCGGCGATGCAGCAGGCGTCCAGTCCGGCGATGCAGCAGGCGTCCAGTCCGGCGATGCAGCAGGCGTCCAGTCCGGCGATGCAGCAGGCGTCCAGTCCGGCGATGCAGCAGGCGTCCAGTCCGGCGATGCAGCAGGCGTCCAGTCCGGCGATGCAGCAGGCGTCCAGTCCGGCGATGCAGCAGGCGTCCAGTCCGGCGATGCAGCAGGCGTCCAGTCCGGCGATGCAGCAGGCGTCCAGTCCGGCGATGCAGCAGGCGTCCAGTCCGGCGATGCAGCAGGCGTCCAGTCCGGCGATGCAGCAGGCGTCCAGTCCGGCGATGCAGCAGGCGTCCAGTCCGGCGATGCAGCAGGCGTCCAGTCCGGCGATGCAGCAGGCGTCCAGTCCGGCGATGCAGCAGGCGTCCAGTCCGGCGATGCAGCAGGCGTCCAGTCCGGCGATGCAGCAGGCGTCCAGTCCGGCGATGCAGCAGGCGTCCAGTCCGGCGATGCAGCAGGCGTCCAGTCCGGCGATGCAGCAGGCGTCCAGTCCGGCGATGCAGCAGGCGTCCAGTCCGGCGATGCAGCAGGCGTCCAGTCCGGCGATGCAGCAGGCGTCCAGTCCGGCGATGCAGCAGGCGTCCAGTCCGGCGATGCAGCAGGCGTCCAGTCCGGCGATGCAGCAGGCGTCCAGTCCGGCGATGCAGCAGGCGTCCAGTCCGGCGATGCAGCAGGCGTCCAGTCCGGCGATGCAGCAGGCGTCCAGTCCGGCGATGCAGCAGGCGTCCAGTCCGGCGATGCAGCAGGCGTCCAGTCCGGCGATGCAGCAGGCGTCCAGTCCGGCGATGCAGCAGGCGTCCAGTCCGGCGATGCAGCAGGCGTCCAGTCCGGCGATGCAGCAGGCGTCCAGTCCGGCGATGCAGCAGGCGTCCAGTCCGGCGATGCAGCAGGCGTCCAGTCCGGCGATGCAGCAGGCGTCCAGTCCGGCGATGCAGCAGGCGTCCAGTCCGGCGATGCAGCAGGCGTCCAGTCCGGCGATGCAGCAGGCGTCCAGTCCGGCGATGCAGCAGGCGTCCAGTCCGGCGATGCAGCAGGCGTCCAGTCCGGCGATGCAGCAGGCGTCCAGTCCGGCGATGCAGCAGGCGTCCAGTCCGGCGATGCAGCAGGCGTCCAGTCCGGCGATGCAGCAGGCGTCCAGTCCGGCGATGCAGCAGGCGTCCAGTCCGGCGATGCAGCAGGCGTCCAGTCCGGCGATGCAGCAGGCGTCCAGTCCGGCGATGCAGCAGGCGTCCAGTCCGGCGATGCAGCAGGCGTCCAGTCCGGCGATGCAGCAGGCGTCCAGTCCGGCGATGCAGCAGGCGTCCAGTCCGGCGATGCAGCAGGCGTCCAGTCCGGCGGACAGTTCCCGGCGCGCCCCCGCGGGCTAGGGTTTCCCCACCCAAACCCACCCATTCTGGACTTCCCGTTTTCTCTTGTTTGCCCCCACCCCCCCTCCCTTGTTTGTTGTTTTTGTTGTCACACCCTAGTCCTCTTGTTGTTATCTCTTGTCTGCCCCTTGTCTTGTTAACAATGTCTCTCTGGGTCCTGTCTTTGTCTCAGTCTCTCTTGTCCTGTTTGTGCCTTTGAGGAGCATCAGGATGCTGCTCCTTAAGGCGGGGGTCCTGTCATGATTCCACCTCTTCTGGTTAGGTAATTCTAGATCTTGGGGTGGAATCATACAGGATCCTTTGTTTCTCAAGTCTATGTCATTTGTTCCTGCCCTCCTGTTTCTTAGTTTGTGTTGATTAGCTTTCCCTTGAGTGTTAATCCCCCGCAGCTGTTCCCCCTTAAGTTCTCTCCCCTATAAAGAGTCCTCATGTTTCTCTGTCTCGTCGCTGGTTCATTGTTTGTACATGTTTGATGTTCTCCAGTGTCTCCAGTGTCTCCAGTTGTTGCTTGTTTCTAGTGTCCTCGTTTCTTGTTTCCAGTACCCCTGTTTCTAGTAAGTCTTAGTTTAGTGTTTGTTCCAAGTGTTTGTTTTATAGCTTAGTTAGTCAGTGTTTTCTGTTAAAGGTATCCTGTCCTGTTTTCCCCCTCGTGGGTTTTTGTTTTGTCCTTTTGTATATATTGTTTAATAAATCCTTGTTACCCCTACCTGCAGTCTCGTGCTTACCTGCACTTGGGTTCTCCTGCCTTCTCTCGTGTCTCTCAGTGAGAGAACCGTGACAGTTTGTTTGTAGGTTTAGCAATTGTACTAAATAAAAACCTTGGATTGTTTTTGTTTTTTTCTATGAGGTTACGGAAGTGCTCGGCTTTTGCTGCTTTTAGTGCCTTTTTGTAACAGCTTGCACTCTCTTTCCATGCAATTTTAAAGACCTCTAATTGGATTTGTTTCCATTTTCGCTCCAGTTTACGCGTTTCTCTTTTTAGGGCGCGAGTGGTGTTATTATACCATGGTGCTATGATCTTTTCATTAATCCTTTTTGACTTCATAGGTGCGACCGCTTCTAATGCATTAGAGAAAATGGTGCCCATATTGCTGGTCATGTCATCGAGCGATTCTATATTAGTTGGAAAGGTTATTAGAGGAGTCAGATCTGGCAAGTTCTTTACGAAACTATCTTTAGTAGTTGAGGTGATTGTTCTACCCTGTCGATAACGAGATATACAACTGATTTCTGCAGTGCGCAGTGTACATGTTATAAGATGGTGATCGGAAACATCGTCGCTTTGAGGTATAATATCGATATTGATTAGATCGGCTACGTGAGATATAATCAAGTCTAGGGTATGATTAAGGCGATGAGTAGGTCAATTGATGTATTGTGTTACACAAGAGTCTAGTAGTTCTTTAAACGTCACAGCTAATGGATCGTTATCAATATCTACGTGGATATTAAAATCTCCAACAATCAGTACTTTATCGACGTTAACCAATAGATTCGATAAGAAGTCTGCAAACTCTATCAGAAAACTGCATACCTCATCTACTGCACTGTACCTTTAATAACTGTACTAACCCATCTACCGCAATGTAACCTTAATAACTGCATTAACTCATATACTGCACTGTAACCTTAATAACCACACTAATTAATCTACTGCATCGTACCTTTAATAACTGCACTAACTCATCTACTGCACTGTAACCTTAATAACTGCATTAACTCATCTACTGCACTGTAACTTCAATAACTGCATTAACTCATCTACTCCACTGTTACCTTAATAACTTCATTAACTCTTCTACTGCACTGTAACCTTAATAACAGCATTAACTAATCTACTGCACTGTAACTTCAATAACTTCATAAACTCATCCACTGCACTGTAACTTCAATAACTACATTAACTCATACTGCACTGTAACCTTAATAACTGCATTACCTCATCTACTGCACTGTAACTTCAATAACTGCATTAACTCATACTGCAATGTAACCTTAACTGCATTAACTCATACACTGCACTGTAACCTTAATAACTGCATTAACTCATCCACTGCACTGTAACTTCAATAACTGCATTAACTCATACTGCACTGTAACCTTAATAACGGCATTACCTCATCTACTGCACTGTAACTTCAATAACTGCATGAACTCATACTGCACTGTAACCTTAATAACCGCATTACCTCATCTACCGCACTGTAACTTCAATAACTGCATGAACTCATCTACTGCACTGTAACCTTAATAACGGCATTACCTCAACTACTGCACTGTAACTACAATAACTGCATGAATTCATACTGCACTGTAACCTTAATAACGGCATTACCTCATCTACTGCACTGTAACTTCAATAACTGCATGAACTCATACTGCACTGTAACCTCAATAACGGCATTACCTCATCTACTGCACTGTAACTTCAATAACTGCATTAACTCATCCACTGCACTGTAACCTTAATAACCGCATTAACTCATCTACTGCACTGTAACTTCAATAACTTCATTAACTCATACTGCACTGTAACCTTAATAACCGCATTACCTCATCTACCGCACTGTAACTTCAATAACTGCATGAACTCATCTACTGCACTGTAACCTTAATAACGGCATTACCTCAACTACTGCACTGTAACTACAATAACTGCATGAATTCATACTGCACTGTAACCTTAATAACGGCATTACCTCATCTACTGCACTGTAACTTTAATTACCGCATTAACTCATCTATTGCACTGCAACTTTAATAGCTAATGTCTATAATTAATGCACACTTAAGTCACTTGCACTATTGTATAGTCTAAATTGTTATCTGTTCATAACCACCTGTACATTAATGTTCACAATATATAGCCTTCTGTATATTGTTAATAGTATATACCGACTGTCATATTTTTATAGAACATTTCTTCTGTAAAGTATTTTCATAGTACATGCCCATTGTATAGTATTTTCCTAATATTGTATTCTGTATTTATTCACACTGTATATCCTGCACTTGCTAATTGCACTTCTGGTTAGTCCTAAACTACATTTCGTTACACTGTACTTGTAAATGTGTAATGACAATAAAGTTGAATCTCATCTAATCTAATTGCACAGAAGGTAATTCCACAGAAGCTAATTTCACACTGTAAAAACTGTTACTTAAATTCAATTTATATTGAACAATATTTTCCAACTACTTATATGGAACAATATTTTCCAACTACTTTTTGTAAGTTTAGTGAACCTTTTGGTATTTTAAGTTGGTAAAAATCATTATTATGTATTTTACAGTATGCTAAAAATGGAGTAGAGTCTAGAAGAAAAAGCAAAACATTTGAGTTTAACCATTGTGAAAAATAGCAGCATTAGCCTATTACACTTAATTAAAATAAGTAACTTTTAATATAAAATTTTAATTTTTGATTTTAATTAATTCATTTACTCTAATTAATTTAGACAAATTATTTCTTCAATCCACTTAAAATAATTAGTTAGCATTGCTATAACAATAAGGAAAGAGAGGTATTCGTTTCCAATGTTTATTTCTCTGTAACAGCTGCCACATACAAACAACTGGGTACACTGGTTTCTCTAATCAATTTTAATGTTAATGTTGTAAACATTTTAGCATTAAAAATTACAGAAACTGCTGACCTCATCTTTAAGTGCAGCGACCTTCAAAGTGCCATCTGTGTATTCTTAACACTGACAATAAAATACAGTGACTTTTGACCTGAGCAATATACAGAACAGAACTGACTTAAGTTCACAGCTCAGTACCTTTTCATATGTATTAAAATATAAAAACAAACCAATACAAGAACACATTTTAAGTACATTCTGTGCCATATTCTTAAACATTTGACATTAAAATAAAATAAAAGGTCTCTGACCTCAGCATTTGACAAAACGGAACTGAGCTAAGCTCTTCAAAAGCCCAGCAGCTGGATGCTTATCCAGGAAATTAAGAAGTCTGTGTTTGACACCAAGTTGTTCTCAGTTAAACTGCTCACCAGGCAAGAGTGGTGAGACAAAGAAAACAAACAAAAAACAAAATAAAAATGCATAATCTTACATAAATCCTTACAAGAACACCTTCAAAACACTACACTGTATACTCTTAAAACATTTCACAAATAAAACACAGTTAATTCGAATCACAGCATTTGACGTGAAAGAACTGACTTCAGTGCACAGTACATCTTATTATGTACCGTATATTTCGCACTATAAGGCGCACTCGATTATAAGGCGCACTTTAATAAATGGCCTATTTTAGAACTGTTTTCATATATAGGGCGCACTGGATTATGGCGCTTTGAATAGACGATACTGCAGTCAAACGTTTGACTGGGTTTGCGTTATGCATCCACTAGATTAGATTAGATTAGATTAGATTCAACTTTATTGTCACTACACATATACAAGTACAGTGTAACGAAATGTAGTTTAGGTCTAACCAGAAGTGCAATTAGCAAGTGCAGATATACAGTGTGAATAAATACAGAATACAATATTAGGAAAATAATTTACGATGGGCATGTACTATGAAAATATGACAATCGGTATGTACTATGAACAATATATACAGAAGGCTATATACTGTGAACATTAGTGTACAGGAGGTTATGAACAGATAACAATATAGACTATACAATAGTGCAAGTGACTTGAGTGTGCATTAGTTACAGACATTAGCTATTAAAGTTACAGTGCAGTAGATGAGTTAATGCAGTTAGTAAAGGTACGGTGCAGTACATGAGTTAATGCAGTTATTAAAGGTACGGTGCAATACATGAGTAGATGCAGATATACAGTTACAGTGCAGTAGATGAGTTAGTGCAGTTATTGAAGCTATAGTGCAATAGATGAGTAGATGCAGTTAGTTATGCGATAGATGCAATGCAATAGATGAATTAGAGTGCAGTAGGTGAGTTAGTGCAATTATTGAAGTTACAGTGCAGTAGATGAGTAAATTCAGTTATTAAGGTTACAGTGCAGAAGATGAGTTTATGCAGTTATGAAAGTAGTCCATTAGTGCAAATGAGCATTCAGTGTAATATTCCTGGTGTGCAAGTGAGCAGTATGAAGCTGTGCTGACGCAGGTCATCTTCTTGCTTCCTCCACTTCAGTACCATTGATTCATTAATGTTGAATTCTCTCGCTGCTGCTCTATTCCCATATTCTACTGCGTGACCGACGGCCTTGAGCTTGAACTCTCCGTTCGTAAGCGTGTCTCTTGAAAGGTGCCATTTTGGGGTCTTTATACACACACAAGTGGTGTGGGACTGTGAGTAAGCACAGTACCGGTGTTTACTGACTGACGGTAGCCGTAATGCTGCAAACAGTGTGGCTTTGTAGTTTACCAGTCATACTGAAACATTTTATTATTAATAAATTGTTTTTATTGGTTTTTCATGCTGAAACAATTTGACCGAGCGCCTTGATCAATATATAAGGCGCTCCGGATTATAAGGCGCAGTGTCGTTTTTTTGAGAAGATTAAAGGCTTTTAAGTGCGCCTTATAGTGCGGAAATTAAAACATTTTACCATAAAATTGTTTATATAATAGAACTTCTGAACTGCTGCCATTTAACAATTAAACATTCAGAACAATCCCACAGATTTATCAAGTTCTGAACACAACAAGATGGCCATTTTCGAGTGTGAGGCTGGCATAGTAACAAACTAGTGACTAGTTTGTTTTTGAGTGTCATCATGAATCTGGAGGAAGGCTTTGGGCGCAGTGTGTCAAGTCCCACAAAAAGTAATTGAAACAACTCAAATGTTTTTCAGAGTTGTGGTGGATACTGCAGCTTTAGAGCATATGTCATCCCCAGAAGCAGGCAACATGCCCTGGCCAGATTTCCAAGATCAGTAAGCACTGGGATTCCCTCAATGATAATGTCTACTGCATCTGGTTCACTGCAGACACATATCTGCATATTGTGCATTTTCAAGTCCTCATGGACACTGCTCTCCGTTTTTCCCTGGATAAGACATAAACAGAACAAAAAGTGGAAACAGAGAACAACAACAACGAAAGCCTTCAGTAAATTCACACATTAAAAGTTCACAAAAAGATTTAAGTTTGGTCGAGCCAGCACTGCTGCAAAGAAAGCCTGGCCTGTTGAACTGGCTTCATAGTACAACTTTCAGTAGAGGCTCACTTCCCACAACAAACCTTCTAGACTACATCACATACACAAGTGCCCACCAAGACCTAAATCCTTAAAGGGGAGAGGGGCTCAGCTGGTAACAAACAGATGTGGTGAAGTAAAAGTATCTGAAAATGACACTTTTACTGTTACATCATCAGATGGTTATGACTCCTGCATTAATGTAAAACAAGGATTTTACTTTTGTGAAGCTGCAGTAGAAAAATATGACAGATTCTTTTTTAAACCAAGTCTACTAGCCACTGGAAGACCAAAGGGTTAATTTTGAACCCTGGTTAATGCACATACATTTAGGTGTTTGTAGGTGTGTTTTTGTACTTTTGACAGAGCCAGACTAGCCATTTCCACAAATGACAGTACTTGTTCTAAGACAAGCTAACTAATCGCCAACTCCAGCTCTGTACTAAACTCAGAAAGACATCAGATTGATATCTGAGGAAGAAGTGCTTTTCTCCAAAAAAAGTCAAACTATGCTTTTAAAACAATACCTACATAGTAGTCAGAGATGAGCTCTTGCCCACTCTCTCCCATGTATTCAATGAGGCATCTTAGAGCCACGTCTCTCTTCTTCACCACAGAGGTATTTGGATCCTATAGTTGGTAAGTGAATAATGAAAAACTGAAACTTTAGTTTGTTTTCTTTTTTGACCAATAGCCGACCCTCAATAACTTACTTTTGGTTACCTTAATTCCTCTAAATGACAGATAACAATAAACCTCTGAAACATTTAACTCAATTTCATGTAGTGATGGGAAGTTCGGATCGTTTTATTGACTCGGACCTTTGAGTCTCGTTCATCAAAATGAACGAATCTTTTTCGAGTCATATCGTTCATTAAGCGAAGTATAATTAAAATGTTACATGTAGGGTGACCACCCGTCCCGCGTAGCGCGTGCCCGCACAGCGTTTGAAGCCCAATTCATGCGTCCCGCAAATTGAGACCGTGTCACGCATAATCAATGCTTGCTCAAAAAAAAGTCGGTCGCTCTATATCCTCGAGCCCCAGGCAGCCAAACTAACATTACTTGACAGTTCAGGACGCTACTGTTGCCACACCCACCCCTCAGTTCAACTGCTGACTAGGTTGTTCAGTTGTTGTCATGACAGCGCGCGCACATGCACACACTGGGAACATAGTTGCCAAATCCGCTTATAATCCGCCACTTTGGGCTTGTTTTTTTTATCAAATCGCGTTAAAAAATCATAAATCGCGGGTAGCGTTTTTTTGGGATTATTTAAAAAATATTTGTTGCTTGTTAGAAAAATGCTGCTCATCCGTGCCTTCGTGAAACCAGGCTCTGTATCCTTACATGATTGTGAGCAACATTTCACTATTCGTTATCTCCCAAACTAAAAAAACAAAAGCAACTATACTTTTTGAAAAGGTATAAATATTTATATAGATAATATTTATAGAAAATCTATAATGATTAAAACAGTAAAGCAGTATCTTGTATTTTTTTTATAATAATCTGTTTTTAGAGAATCTCTTTTAAGTTCATCCCATCTGTGTGTGTCTCCACATTATTATAAAAAACAAATTCACATTGGTTTGCCTTTTCATGAGCATACATCAGCAATTACAGATGTTTAGGGGAATAGGACATTATTAATATACCATGTAAGGTGGTATGTGCTAGAAATGGGTAAACCACTATCAGTGAGTCTGTCCGGGGAGTGGGGGCACCGCCGCGCCATGCAGTGTCCCACATTGTCCCTCAGAAACATAACCCTTGTCCCCCCTTGGGCTTATTAGCAGGTGGTCACCCTAATTACATGTCACTTTCCGAACAAATCTACTACTTATGAAACGTTGATCACATTACAACAAATACAAAACTATAATGCTACAATAAACAGATAATATTAATTACTCGTTTACATGGGTATTTAGTCTATGATTAGCTCACCTCACCTCTTATCTTGATTAATTTGTCATTTCACTGTCTTTGTCTATCAATAAACAAACACTAGGACTAGGCTATTCACCCGTTTGTTAGGAAGGTTGTAAATTAGCTAATTTCTCTGTCCAAAGCTGTCACATCACATTACAAAAGACCGAACGACTCGAACCCGAAGACTCGGGAGGTGAACTAATCAATTCTATTTCCGGCTCTGACTGCTTTTGTTTAGCGTGCATGGGTGTCACGTGATGAACGAACGACTCACCCGAAGACTCGAAAGGTGAACTAATCAATTCTCTTTCCGGCTCTGATTGCATTTGTTAAACGTCTGGAGCGTGTTGCGCTATGCGCATGCGCGACTGAACGAATCACCTCCCAAGACGACCCGTTCTTCCCGAGTCACATTTAAGATTCGTTCACGAATGACCCATCACTAATTTCATGTATTAAAGAGCTTACCCATGAACTGCTCCTCCCAGTAAATCTGATGGTCTTCTAAAGAAGCAACTCAAATGAAAGAAAAGTATATAATTATAATTATTGCAATGCAAAATAAATATTTAATGTTTTTACACTAACAAATGTTTTCAAAATATTTCAAACAAATATATCAACAGATTAAGTTAAAGTATTAAAAAAAAAGATAAAACGGACTAGGTCCATGAACAGCTGCTTTGCTGAACACGCAGTGCTTTTGCTGCCAGTATTATCTTTCTACTTTAAGTCTAAAACCTTTATTTACCCTCATTCAAAACAGAATGCAGGAGAGAGCAACACACTAATACATATTTGCGCATTTTCATGATAACACGTTGCAGAGAGAGACAGGCCATTATGTCCTGATTTTTTTTCAATCATGCATCGACGACAACCGTGATTACAAAACTAGGGAAGAGTGGCGACAGTTGCAACGTGTGGCAGTTGCAACATTGCTGATTTATCCAATCAGGAATGAGCTGGAGTCATGACACTCCTACTGCACATGCTCAGTATGCCCTTCCTTCTTTCTGGAAGTTAACAGCCACATGTGAAACTACCTTATGGGAAAACTGAAATTCAAGGTAAAAAAGTAACTTTTTTTACAACTAGATTTTTTGTCATAATGTCTAAACTGTTTAAGTATTGATCTTTATAGTTTTATAGTTTGAATGTGCAGTTTCTTAGCTCTTAACAGACTTAGGTACAATGTGTTCAATCTAATTTGTTAGGCTAGCATCACTAGTTTTAAGATGGCTGCCAGGGGGTGGGACAGTTGCAACGCATTGTTGCAACTGTCCCTCATGTCAATAATAATGACAATAAGATATTTTTTTATAAAAGGCAAATCAGTGGTTTGATAAAGAACATATTTCAATAGACAGGTGTCTCAACTTTGTATTTCAGCAAATTGCTTTTTTAAAAGTCAAACTAGGCTGCAGTGTATCCTACTTTTTCTGTTCTGCTTTTTCAGTATGCCACGAGACAGGAAAAGGATAACAGATAGGGGTGTCCCTCTACCTATTCTGTCCTTAGCTGCTGCTGTTGTGAGCAATGACGGCAGGACAGTGAGGTCTGTGGCAAAAGAGTATTCAATTTGCCACACAACCCTCTATCGCTTTATTAAAAAGAGAGAGAGGTTATGTCCAGGAGAGGAGATGAGGTCAGGTTATTGGACCCCAAGGAGGGTCTTCTCAGTCCAACAGGAAGATAGCCTGGCAGAATACCTAAAAAGAGCAGCTGATCTTTTCTATGGTCTCAGCACTAAAGAGGAAAGCATGAGGAAGGTATTAAAGCAGAGTGTAGGCTTAAAGGGAGGACTGGTAGGGAGAATTATATAAGAATATTGAGACTGTGAAATAATAAGATAAGAGAAATTACCATTCCACCGCCATTTTCATTTACCATCCATTTCGCAGGTTCGTCGATTGGCCTTCCAACTGGCTGTCTATTACAAGTGCTCCTACCCTGAAACCTGGAATGAGTGCTCTCTGGCTGGCCGGGATTGGTTTGTGGGATTGACAAAGGTGTTACATGGTTGTGTACTTGTTTTTATTACTATAATAAATTAACTCGGTGAACTCTGGTCTCAAATAAACTAGAAAAAGATTTGAAAAATGATGCCGAAGTATGAGTTTTATTACATCTAAATGACTGTTGCAACTGCCCCTCGGTACTGTTGCAATTGTCCCCATATATGGGGACAGTTGCAACATTTTTCAGGGTCGATTTAAGTACAAATTACTTTCATATCATCACATGTACACATGTTGCAACAGTTTGGGTAGGTAGGTGACATATATGGGTTTAATATATATAGTTTTGGTCTTTCTAATACAAACGGTCGCTGAGAAACTGAAGGAAATGTAAAAAGTGTTGCAACTGCCCCCACTCTCCCCTAATGTTAGCAGTTAACGTAACCTTTGCCCGACACGTGGACGAGAGGCCAGAATAATGAACATTCACCGAGGCTAATGTTATTAAATTCCTTAAACAAATAAATGACGGTGTTGTATATAAAAAGTCCACAAACTAAGTAGAAACAGCATTTGGCAATATATCTCACATACCTATCCTACGTACGTGATAGCTGTTTAAGATTAATGTTAAGACCTTCAGTGAGGCCTCATGGCGCTTGAAAAACTGACAAACTTAACGTTGCTGTCTGATACCGGGCGATGCTTTTACATTTTATAGTGCAATAAGTGCGTGCTCATTCGGCTAAAATCGAACTTTATGCAATGTAAATAGTTACTTACATGTGTTGCACATTGTATAAAGCCCTCAAAAACTCCACAAAAATCCGAAAGGCACTGGTCCTGTGCAGGTAATGAGCAACGGTCTCGGTCTAGATATAAACACTTAAATAAGTTTTGTAAAGGCAATTTATTGTGAAGATTAGTAAAGTCAAATTTATTCAAAAACAAAAGGGAATCAATTGAAAGAAATATACTGTTTAAAATAAATTCCTACAGACAAAACCCTTGAAGGACTTTTTACAGTGAAGGTAATTCCACAGAAGGTAATTCCACAGAAGGTATTTCACAATAGGTAATTCCACAGAAGGTAATTCCACAGAAGGTAATTCCACAGAAGGTATTTCACAGAAGGTATTTCACAATAGGTAATTCCACAGAAGATACAAAAGCGTCTGCCAAATGAATAAATGTAAATATGTCAGATTAGGGGGAGAGTAGGAGGGGTTTTACGTATATAAGTACATGTTCAACAACATGTAACATCAAACTGCATGCTCAAGCTAGAAGGAAGAAGACTCATCCACAACTCAGTTGATCTACACAACTTTACCAGGTGAGAACAGAATGGATGGGGAGAGAAAGACGTATGCCTGTGATTTTGCTTAAATTGGTCAGTGTGAGAATTTGGGTTTTGCCTGTGTCCCACATATTATGTGAAATGTATTTCAATGATTTTAATACATGAATTATGTCGTACCTTACTTGAGTTTAAGTGCTGACCAAGTTAACAGAATGTTCAGAACATAATGCTGCCTTTTGCTAAAAATACTAATGTACTTCTAAGAAGTTCTAAGAACAAGGAACTAACCCACGTGAATAATATTTAACTATGCCATTGAAACTATGTCAATGACATAGTTTCAATGACATAGGTACTTCCTCTTTTATGAATATAAACTTTGAACTCAGATTGAACTGCACTTCTGTGTCTGTGTCATTCTTGGTTCCCAGATCTGAAACTCTGTGTGTTCCATCGACTAGACTCTTCACCATAGAATATTAATACCTAGACCAGGGGACAAAAAGTAATATTCTTACAGTCAGTTTAATGTTAAGTTAATTGTTAGTTGCACACAGAAATTAGACCGCAACTCCAACGTGTGCTTGGAGAGGATGATATATTGTCGGTTTGACTTGTTGTTGGATGTTTTCCCTCAGGTTGAAGAAATGGCATCAAATCAAATGACGGTGGCTGCACTGGGTCGACCTTTCACCCTTGGGATGCTGTATGATGCTCGCAAAGATGAACTGCACACAGGTAAAGTGTGACAACAGCTATAGAACTTATGCATTTAGTAATTCATTAAAACTTTTGTTTAAACTTGAGGATACATCAACAAACAAGAAATCTTTTATTAAACTTTTGCCTAGATGACATCATGAATTAAGTCAAACAAAATGTAATAACAGATTACAGACTCGGAGCATGTAAAAGATCTTTGTGCACTGCATATTAAAATCAATGTCCTACTCTGTTGCATTACAAGACACAGATGTATTTCGTACTCAATTCTTAACATATGGCTTTCTAAACTTTTTTTTCTAAACATAACATCAAAAAGCAAAACATTAATAGATTTGAGCAATAGTTGTGAGTATATCAGGGGTGTATTTAGGATATAAACCAGCAGGGGCTGAGCCTAAAACATTGGGGGCTACTGTTGGGAATTTGGGTTAGGTTTCAAGGGGTATTTTTTTTAAGGAAAATATGCCTTGCATGAACTTTATTATGCAATATAGTTTATTAGCAAACACAAAATAATCACATACAATTAAATGTATTCTTTTCAAGAAAGATATGCTTTGCATGAACACATTAATGCAATATATTATCAAACACAAAACAATCATATGTATCTCTAAACACAGACATAAGGTACAAAAATATTTCTTGAAGTTAACTCAAAAATGAATAGTCACACTTACAGGTTGTGATTTGGTGGAGCTAACAGGTCCAAATTGAGTTGGTATTTCCCCTCTTTCAATGATAGTCGTTTCACATAGTGAACACGCCAAGATTATTAAAGCAATCTTCGGAGAAATGACGCGCGCACAGTTAAACCCTGGGGTTATACTCCTTTGGTATCGTTTGAAAAATGAATAGTAACAATTTTCCCTCAGATGTTCTTCCTTTGGTATATGAAATAAGACCGGCTTTGTAGCTAACCCATTTTTTGTTTTGTTTTGTTTTGTTTTGTTATGTGCTTGCTGTTTCTTTTTTTGTACACCAGAGTGCAGTTGCCATTGTTTGCAAGTAATATTGAAAGAACAAATATTTGCTTTAAATATGCCAACTCGTTTAACCGCCTGCTTGGTTAATTAGCGGTTTATTGTTTGGTATAATGTTGATTTATCTGAGTAAGTAAATCTTGATCATTTATCATTCATTGTGGACAAAAGGGGACACAAATGTGATTGCTTTGTTTTCTTTATTTTGTCAGTTCTCACGTTGGTTTACGGAGCTGATTTTCTGAAACAGCAATAAATATTAAAACCATCAGTCGAGTCTCTTACCATCTTTTGGAGGGTGTGCTACAGACTTAGTGTCACACCGTAGAACACAGACTCTAGACATGATACACAGCATCACGAACGAGCGACTGTTTGGGGGAGGAGAAATACGTTTTCGCGTCAGTCTCAGCAAAACGTAGTCGGGGACTATGTATAGTGACATAGATACGCGGGTGTACTAGTCCACGTCTCGTTTGTGTGATTCAGAGTCGACTCCCATTTTTACAAGCAAATAACTTTGTTATTTATTCACCTTCGGATTTACAACTTGGCAGACAGCTTACTTCCAAACACGGCAACATAACAGACTGCATGAAATGTCATTTTCATGATCTCATGCTACCTACTCTTTAAGAATCAGACATACACCCAATAATTTTTAGTGATCATGCTCTGGTTTGCTTTTCCCGATAATGTTGTCTCTTAGCGCGCTACGAAGACCCTAAAGGCAGAGGCGTCATGCCACGTGCCGCCTCAGATTTTTGAACAGTCAGATACAACCTCCAAAGGACGAGTTATCTATTAATCAATTGCATGACATGCTTCTATAGGAAGACACTATATCAAGTCCTCTTTTGGAGATTTTCGCCGTTTTGGTCACGTAAAGGAGCTTAACATTTATACATCCGGTGACAAAAGCAACAGCGCTGGTCAATGATGTAATTATAGGGTCTAGGCGCGGTTGGGAGCTCGGCTCACTGAAGCACCCATGTCCCCGAAACGAGACTTTCAGACTCGTTCTCTAGGCTACTATGCACGGTCTTTTAGGCAAAGCATTTGTCACCCACTTTCATTTAGACAGCGCGACCAAACGCGGGTGCAAGAACTGGACACATGAACTTAAAAGCGGCGCTGCTCAGACCGATACGTGCGTCGAAAACTACTGCGAGAACAGACTGGTCCTAATATGCTTTCAAAAGGCTCTTGCTGTTGGTGTAGTCTGCGCAGTTGAACACACCTCTTGCCAGTTGGCTTACAAGTTGCATAGTTTAAAGTGAATGACTTATTTTACAGTTCAATTTCAGGGTGTAAAGACTGACAAAACTCTGTTCATATATATGTTTCTCTAGACAGTGGCGGTTTAAGGCACGGGCGAACCGGGCAGCCGCCCGGGGCGCCAAATTTTCACGACACGTGGGGGGCGGCAAAAGCACTTGAATTTTTTTTTTATTTGCGCCGCTAAGCGGGTTTCTATTATCTATAATATAACTGTCCGTGTGGGGAATTGGCAAATTGCCGCCCCTGCTTGCTGAGAAACGCAGAAGCTGTGAAAAAAGTGTAAAGGGGAGGGGCCGCGCACGCGATAGACAGTTCACCTCTCCCAAATGGAGCGGACAAGGAGGGGGATCCACTTAGTGAGCAGTCAGTCACACCTTGACTTTCTTCCAAATAACGCACATTTCATTCATAATATTATAGCACATGCCTATAATTTGCATTGTTTTTTTTCTGAATTGTGTGTTTGAAATGGCTAATAAAAAAAAGGTATTCCAAAACGATTATGTGGAGGTGGAAGTGGTTTAGTCTTGATTGTCGAGTGCCATATAAACACAGCGACAGTGATGGAGAGAAAAAGGTTTAAGCCGTCAGGTGCCCAATATAGGAAAAAATAAAAGTAGAAGAGGAGAAAGGAGCAAAAGATAAAGGTATGCAACTACGTTCTCTCTGTATGATTACGGTGACGTTATCCATGTCATCAATGAAGGGCTAATGTTAATGGATGGTAACGTTAACTCTGACGTTTGTTAGCCTTCTTGCTATATGATGCTTGCTATGCTTATACAACAATAATTCGGTCTTAACTCAACACACACGAGATCTAATTTCACCGTAAATTTGTGCTTTGCAACAAAACTGTTTCAAGTAAAGTTATTATTTATTTCCATCATTGGGGTTAATATTGGGCTCTGTAATTAGCCAACGGAATTAACATATGTGTAGGAAGTTTCAAATACGAACATTTGCTATAACTCTGTTATTGAACACTTATGTTCAATAACATGTACTTGTGTTTACTTCCGCATTAGCTAAGGGATGCTTTGCATTTAGGTGGTACATGAGACTGGAAGAGCTCCTACAGTACATTTACATTTACATTTAGTCATTTAGCAGACGCTAAATTACAGCGATTTACAAAGAGTTAGGGCGCAAAAAGCTATACGTCATACAGGAGCCATAATACATTAGGTGCCAATACAAAGTAAGTGGTTTCACCTAAAACTAGACCACTACCTGTTGAGAATTTTTTTTTTTAAACCAACTGTATGTAAACCAATTCCGTACAGAAAACAAATTCCACATTGAACAAGGTGCAAACAACCTTAGTCTTGTCGATGTTTCCATTGGGAAGCTTCTTAAAAATAAATGTTCCCTGAAGCAAACCCAGCGGCTTCATAGCTGCATCCATGTTAGCATGTCACGTTTGATCTGGTCATTTCACAGTAACGTTATGTTGTGTTCAGCTTCTGATAACTTATACTGTTTTGTGCAGAATTGTGTTTTTAAAATGTTCTGTTGAAGGATTTGTGCAATTAAGAAATATAAGCTTGTCTTACAATTATATTGTTATGGTAAAACATGACTGTTTGTGCAAAATTTTGTTTTTGTTTTTTTCTCGGATGGGTGGGATAGGTGGGGGGGGCACCCAGAGGGGATCTCGCCAGAGGGGGTTTTACAATGTAGAACCGCCACTGTCTCTAGATTAACTATCAATAATATATGAAATCGTTTAATATAGATTTGGATATACATAGAGTTGTATATTCGTTAAAACAGTATATACAATATGTAATGGGGTAGAAGATATAGGGACTGCGAATGAGATAGACAACAAATCAGGTCATATTGTTATGAAAGGAAGTCCAATTTTAGGGGCTTCCTCTTTGCGGCACCATGTGGTGTGGGAATTTAAGGCTGTGTAAGAGTTGACTAAAAGACCAGGGCCCGCATTCTTAAAGCTTCTAAGAATCCTCTAAGAAAGCTCTTAATTTAGCTTAAAAACGATTCAGGACCAATCTGAGAGAAACTCTAAGCAAAGAAAGACAAGAACTTTTATCTTAGTGAGGAGGCCGCGCTGACCCCGTTGCTATGTGTGACACTCTTTTAAAGACCGTTATTGGTTGGTCGATCAGGAAAGAAAAAAATAGCGTTTTAAGTATAGGGTCATTAGTTTTAAACAGGTCCGGTTCCTGCCAGGTGCAAAAGGGCGGGCTAGCAGATATCCCGGTTGGGCATTTACCACACACAGTATAGCCGTAAAAGTTGTTTTTTTCTTATAAGAATGTGTTTTGTTAAAATTATCATTTTTGTTTATTTCTGTGAACTTCTGACAACATTTCTCCTAAATTTCATGTAAAAATGTTGTATATAACTGGAGAAAAAAACGTGTCAAAACAACGGAAAAGACGATCTGCGTTTTTAAAACAGAAACATCGCAAAAAAACTAGCTTGTAGGGCTAAATTTAATATAGTTAAATCACAAATAATAACTTTTAGTCACTTTTAGCTATAATTTTCACTTTTAGTGTATGTATCAATTTGTTTTTTATTTAATAATTGATGTCATTGTTGTTTGTTTTAAATCGTTCGGCTTGCCAAGTGTGTTTATGGTCGCGTTTACATTTTCCATTATCATGCAATCTCATTGATCCGAACAAGCAGATTGGATCTTCAGACAATCAGGACACAGCGCGTTTACACTTTTCAAAATCAAGGGGCTGAATTCCACATCCGGATATCTGTTCGGATCTCTATAGTTTCTCGCCCGTTATTTTTAACGCCTGCAATTTAAAAATAGCCCCTGTGCATGGAGATTTGTCACAACACGTATAACGGGGAGGATGTGCTGAAAGTGTCATGGATCTCACGGTATGACATGGCAGGAGAACCCAATTGCAGGCACAAGACAAGGCGGATGAAGGGGTTAACAAAGGTATTTATTTTACAAAACAAACAAGCTCTTGTTTTGGGCACAAACCTGACAAGCAGCAACAAAGGACTTGACATCAGTATTCATCCTGGGCCACCAGAACCCCCTCTTTAAAAATTCTAGTGTTCTGCCTGTGGCAGGATGGTTAGTTAACTGAGAGGAATGTCCCCATTGGAGAACTGGTGTGCGCACAGAGGTAGGAACATAAAGTCGTCCCAAAGGACCATTACCAGGATCTGGCTCCCTCCTCTGGGCTTGTCGTACCACCGTCTCAATTCCCCAACGTACAGGAGCCACAATCTAGAAATCTTTAAGGATCGTTGCCGGTGTGTTCTCATGTTCAGTGTTCTGAGAAAGTCTGGATAGAGCATCTGGCTTCTGATTCTTAGAGCCAGGACGATAAGACAGCACAAAATCAAAACGATTGAAGGAAAGGGCCCACCTTGCCTGTCGAGGGTTGAGACGCCTTGCTTTCTGTACATATTCCAAATTTTTATGGTCCGTCCACACCAGGAAAAGGTTCTTGGCTCCCTCAAGCCAATGCCTCCACTCCTCCAAGGCCATCTTGATTGCTAATAGCTCTCGGTCTCCCACATCATAATTCTTCTCAGCGGGAGAGAGACGAGAGGAGAGGAAGGCGCAAGGGTGGAGCTTGCCGTCTGCAAGACGCTGGGAGAGGACCGCACCCACTGCCGTATCTGAAGCATCTACTTCAACAACAAAAGGGAGACATGGGTCAGGTAAGGTAAGGATTGGAGCTGAAGTATACCTCACCTTTAGTGCTTGAAAAGCCCGCTCAGCCTCTGGAGACCAGACAAAAGGACCCGATCGCTTCTTGGTTAGGTTGGTCAGTGGTGCCACTACTGAACTGAAGCCTCTAATGAATTTCCTGTAGAAATTGGCGAACCCAAGAAAGCGCTGGACCACCTTGACAGAGGTGGGCTGAGACCAGTCACGTACAGCCAGTGTTTTCTTGGGATCCATGCAAAGATTCCCCTTGGACAGGATGAATTCCAAAAAGGACACCTCGGAAACATGATATTCACACTTCTCTGGCTTCACGAACAGGTTGTTGTGACGAAGACGCTGGAGAACGAGCCTGACATGATGTACATGCTCATGTAGGGACTTTGAGAAAATGAGGATATCATCCAAATAAACAAAAACGGACCTGTTCAACATATCCCTCAGGACATCGTTGATGAGTGCTTGGAAGACAGCTGGAGCATTGGTTAACCCAAAGGGCATAAGCAAATACTCGTAATGTCCTGTTGGAGTGTTAAAGGCTGCCTTCCACTCATCTCTCTCTCAAATTCTAACCAAATGACAGGCATTGCGAAGGTCTAGCTTGGTGAATATAGTTGCCCCCTGAAGTAACTCAAAAGCTGAGGACATTAGGGGTAAAGGGTAGCGATTCCTCTCAGTCACTTTGTTCAGCCCGCAGTAATCGATGCAGGGTCTGAGACCGCCATCTTTTTTACAAAAAAAAAAAATCCAGCTCCAGCGGGAGAAGATGATGGACGAATGATTCCAGCTTCTAGGGAGGATGTGATATACTCCTCCATGGCCTTGGTCTCTGCGGATGCGAGGGAGAAGATTCTACCACGTTGGGGAAAGGCACCTGGAAGGAGGTCAATCGCACAATTGTAGGGTCTGTGAGGGGGTAGTGATGTGGCACTCTTTTTACTAAAAACCTCACTCAGTCAACAGGACTGCACCGGTGTCAACTCAAGACTGAGCAAAGAACTCAAAACGACAGTGGTATGATATAGGCAGCTAAAAAAGGTTCAGGTGAACCCAACAAATCAATAATGAGAACATGTGACAGGCATAAAACAAAAAAGTAGCAATGAGGACCCCATATGGCCAAAAAAAAGAACAACAGTCACATAGTTCATGACAATATCATTGGCTTTTTTGTTTAAAACATTATGCAATGTGTAAAGTAGCTATCTTACGAAAACGTATGTATAAGTTAAACAAAAAAAAAACACACAAAGCAAATGAAGCAGAATACAGCAATGAACATACAGAATGTAGCATATGTTCACAAGTTTCTGTTAAGACAAAACTGCATATCCACAAGCACAGGGTTCGAGTCCCTTCCACTATAAGGGTCCATCGCTAGCATATTTATTCCTTCTATAACCAAAGGCAAACTAATCAAAGCTATACTCTTCTGTTTTTTTGTGTTGAAAAATAATTTGGAGTGAAACATGCTTATTTCAGGAAAAACACGATGTGTTCCCATAAATTGCAGATTAATCAAAACATTGAATATATTTGTAACAAATGGGGGTCAGGTTTGATCCAAATGCATTTTTATTTAAAGGGGTAATCCAAAATCGTAATCCAGTTAACAGGCAGCAAACACTCAAGCACACAAAGCCAAGGTACAGGTAAAAACACGGACAGACAAGAACAAGGATGGCACTATAAGGCTCTGGAACAGGATAAACATTCAATACGGAGCAATGTGAAATGGAGTGAGTGTGGCTTAAAGGCAGGGTGTCCGATTTCCTATTTCCTCTTGTTTAGAAAAAGTCGGGCCGAGTACTAAACAACCTTGTTGCCAATCAGCAGTAAAGGCGCACAGTGCACAGGATGGACATTAGTCGAGCCGAGTGCTGACAAAAGCGAAAGATTCTTGTAATGGGCAGAACTTGTAATTGTCCAAATCACACGGAACAACGCGAGATATCAAAAATGAGATGTTGGCAAGATCAACTTCTTATTCTATGCCTTAATTGTATGTACTGGTTTTTGACGGAAAAAGTAGATATTTTTGACAGCGGAGCAAGTGTGTGCACTGATACAAACGCGAAACTAAAGTCACAACTGTTTCCTTAGGACACTATAATTATTAACAAAGACAAACAGCAACTTGTTTTTACATTTAAGCATTTCTTTATTAATAATTTATGTATTATTACCTGTTTAGTTTAATTAATTCAGCGACGCATCATTTGGCCTATTTATTAATTTTGCGCAGCGCAAGTAGACTCCGCCCTCTAGCGGTGTTACTACTCGCTCCGTACTGGTAGCAGTTTTTAATTGCTTTTCTTCTCCAGATGTATGCGGGATATCCTTTGTGTCACACCATTACGAGACAGGAAGAAAATATTAACTCTGAGTTTATTTACATGTGGAACATTCGACCATCTGTGACGTCCAACATCCGACTTCTACCGGGAACACTCTTCAACGTTGCACAGGAGAACACAATGACATGATAGTAAAATACGCCCTCTGCTGGCCACCTCCACCATACAACACTACATTACTACATTATGTCACAGTTAATATGTGACACTAGTTCAGTTTAATAAACAAATAAATAAACACGGTTACGTTTGTTATACATAATTTCTGAAGATGTTAGAGTTCTAAATATTTCAACATACTTCAACAAATCTGCATTTAAGAAACACACAATGCATTAATTTATTAATTGTTTATTATTTATTTATACATCTGTTTATTATTTTTAACTCATTCACTCCCCCACCTATTCACTCATTCACTCCCTCAGCCATTCACTCATTCACAAAAAATAATCACATGCGTTAATGTTGACAGCCCTAGTTTTAAATTGTAGACGAAACGATACCAATATGTGTGTTACTCTACTATTGCTTGAAAATTACTTAAAGGATTAAATTTAAACTTTAATCTCGGGAAAATATCCTTACCGATGTATCTATACTATCTGCCATCTCGCCGACAAAATTTGACGTTTTTGATATCTCGCGTTGTTCTGTGTGATTTGGACAATTACAGGTTCCGCCCATTACAAGTTCCGCCTCTCTCTTGCACTCCGCAATCAGACCCCACTCCTAAATCCTGACAGTGGATATGCTATTCGGACCAACAAGTCCGCAACACTGGCCAAGAAGGCACAGCAGCGTCTCTACATCCTTCGGAAACTGAGAAGAGCCAGAGCCCCAGCGCCCATAATGTGCACATTCTATAGTTTTTCAATTTATCAAGATTAAATGTCTTTATGGTCTGATATGTGATGGGGAAAAGGTCGGTAGGAGAAAGATTAGAACCGGCGACGATATGAAGTGGTCAACAGGCTTTATCCTCTAGGCCAGTGGTTCCCAAAGTGGGGGTCGCGACCCCCCGGGGGATCGCGGAGTGGGGTGCGGGGGGGTCGCGAGATGATTTACAGAAACATAATTATTTTTTTATATGTTAAAAAATGTTCTAATGATGAGAGTATAAATGTAGGATAATTAAAATAAGCTGGAAATAAAACTTTATTTGCTCCGATTAATTATGACAGTGTGACGGCGTCAATCACAATTTACAGCACAACAACATGCGCTAGCTATCTAGATGCACATTTGGTGTTTTGCTAAACAGCGATCGGTCTAATTTGAGATCTAAACTTGATAAAAAATGAAACGGTGGTTATTATCATCAAAAGAAAACGAAAAGGGAGCAGAGATGCCTGCTGATGAGAGAGCGGGATCAACAGAAAATACAGAGCCGCCAGGACTACCCTCCACCTCTGGAAGGGCAGCCCGCCACACCCGTGCCCCGCAAACGGACCATCCCTCCTCGAAAGCCAGAAAATATAGAAAAGAATACATAAACTATGGTTTCACGTGCATTGTTATAATTCAGGTACAACACCCTCAATGCGCTGTGTGCTCCGAAGTCCTCGCACATGAGAGTCTGAAGCCCGTGAAAATGCACACCTGAACACCAACTTGCACTTTGGCTCAACGTATTTATGCGAAAAACATTCTCCGCGCTGACTTACATTAAGAATAAACACAGGTCACGGCTTAACGTGGAAGATGATCTGCGGGTGGCGATCTCCAAAATTGAACCTAGAGTGGACCTGCTTTGCTCCGCGCACAGCGCCCGTGCATCACATTAGGCGTTTTTTCTGAATACAAAGTTATTGTTGTATGCGTGTTACAGGCAGCTTGTTCGTATTCTGTCTGTACGCATTTCACAGTTATGGGATGTATTTGTTTTTGTCCATAATTTGTTAATAAAATCACCTGGCTTAGAGATTGTGTTCCTTTTTGTTTTAGCTCTGTCATTATGTAACCAAATCGCAAATCCTCACAAGCTGTCGTAGGAAAACACAGAGAGGATAAAGGAGGGGGGGGTCGCGGGTCGTCAGCAGTCTAATATTGGGGGTCGTGGTCTGAAAAGTTTGGGAACCCCTGCTCTAGGCCACTGGAGACGCTATTTGACTTGCCCCAGATACCTTAATAACAGAGGAAACCCAAGGAAAAACACACAAACTCCAGAAAGTAAGGCCCCAGGAGTGGGAAGGTTCAAACCCAGGACCTTCTTACGGAGGGGTGACATTGCATCACCATGCAAGCACACTTGAAATAATGTTGAATTTTACAGATTATAATGTGAAAAGTTTGGTTCCAAAATGAGGATTTGTACGTTTTTTTCTTTTGTTAGTTGCTAGTTTATAATGTTATCATGTTTTTTTTTTCTTTTGTCAGTTAGTAATGTTAGTTAGTTTGTATTTTTTTCCTGTTTTTCTTGTGTTTTCTAGTGTTAGTAGGCTGTATTTTTAAAGTTCTTATGGCTAGGATAAAAACTAAACAGCATTTATTGATATTAATTGGAATGCAGAATAACAAAACTTTTGGAAAAATGTTCTCACCTGTTCTCACATGTTCTCACATGTTCTCAGAAATGTCAAATTCTTCATGATATGTGTGTCTAAATCCTAGATCCCAAATCTTTCTGATTGTTATCAAGTTCCTCTAAGGATATCACACTTCAGGTTTTAGACTTTCTGAATCCACTTTTAAAACTTGCTTTTGTTTGCATTTCACTCAAATCACAGTTAATGGTCATATCAAAACTATGTTTTTTCTTGACTTACAGGTTGATATTACTTTTTTTCTTTCACAGGCTTTACTCTGTGGGATAAAAAAACACTCCAAGAAAACAGGTCTGAGCTCGCTCAGCGCAGCAGTTTATTTGAAATTACTGCATCTGATTCCATTGAATCCAAGTCGTCTTTACTTGATGTTAATGCATCTCTGAAGGCCAGTTTCCTCTCTGGATTGATTCAAGTGGAAGGTTCTGCCAAGTATCTGAATGATCAGAAAAAATCCAAGAATCAGAGCAGAGTGACACTTCAGTACAAAGCTACCACCACCTTCAAACAGCTGTCAATGACTCATCAAGAGGCCAAGAACATGCTAAATACTGATAATATGCATAAGGAATCTGCAACACATGTTGTCACTGGAATCCTTTATGGGGTCAATGCATTCTTTGTGTTTGACAGTCAGAAATTAGATTCTAGCAGCATTCGGAACATCCAGGGCAGCATGCAAGCTGTGATAAAGAAGATTCCTACATTTGATGTCGAGGGGAAAGTTAATATCAATTTGACTGATGAGGAAACAGCCCTGACTAACCAATTCTCCTGCAAATTCTATGGGGACTTAATTCTTCAAAGCAACCCTGCAACATTTAAAGATGCAGTAAAGACCTACACACAACTTCCAAGCCTCCTGGAACAAAAGCAAGACAATGCTGTTCCACTAACAGTCTGGCTGACGCCCCTCAAGATGTTTGATTCCACAGTTGTTGAGCTAAAGGGTGAGATCTGCATTGGACTGGTGAGGAAAGCTGAGAAGGCTCTAGAAAATGTAAGGAAAGCAGAAATTAGATGCAATGATTCTCTGGAAGAAAAAGAATTGGGGAATATGCCCCAGATTCACAAAAAGTTGAGGAATTTCCATAAACTATGTCAAGATTACACTTTCATGCTCCAATTGACCATGGAGAAGAAATTTCCTTTGATTCGTGCAGGTGAAGAAGATGTCATTTCATTGGAAAAGCTCTTTGACGACAGGGAGAAGTCACCATTCAGTGAGAACAACTTAAACAACTGGATGGATGACAGAGAAAGAGAAATCACTACCATCAGATCCTGTGTAGAGATTATGAAAGAAACAAAGACAAAAATAGTCCGAAATCAGTCTGAGTTGGACAGAGAGATTCTTGCTCCAGGAGTAGATCATGCTCTGTGCTTTGTTTTTACCTCTATTGAACATAATGACCCCTACTTGGAGAATATGACCGAGTACTTACATTCACATGAACTTCAGAGTGATGAAAATGTCACTCTACCAAAAGAAGACCAATGGTACATCTCAGAGAGAGAGAGTATCAGAGAAAAAGCCAAAGCCTTCCGGGATTTCACCAGCACTCTGAGAAACAACAGCAGTTTCACCTTCCTTATAGCAGTTATACCAAATAAGAAATACAAAGGTGCCACTATCTACCATTACAAGGATGGCATTCTGATCAACGAAGATTTCTCAGAGCCTAACATCCCTGTGGAGATAACAGAACGAAGAGATTTGATCTGGTGTAAGTATTTACCTTCCACGGACAGCTGAACTAAATCAAACTTGTTTATCTGTTAAATGTTCATGTAGATGCCTTGTAACACTGTTTTGGTCTCATCTTCAGATGCCTCTGATCTATACCTGGATCCCAAAACTGCAAACAACTATCTCACTCTATCTGAAGATAACAAGAAGGCAACATTTGGACCGTGGCAGACGTATCCTGATCTCCCAGAGAGATTTGATACACGTCCACAGGTCCTGTGCACAAAGGGCCTGACCGGGCGTCATTACTGGGAGGTAGAGTGGAGTAAAGGTTATAGCAATGATGTTGGTGTGGGGGTTGCATACATGAGAATTGAGAGGAAATATGATAACGAGAAGAGTGCGCTTGGATCCAATGAAATATCCTGGTTTTTTGGTGAAAATCAAGGGGATTTCTATGCAATGCATATTAGTGAGGTGTGGAGGGAACAAGTTCCTCCTATTGGATGCAAAAAAGTTGGGGTGTACCTGGACTGGCCTGCTGGCACTTTGAGCTTCTACAGCGTCACCTCTAACAAACTAAAACTCCTCCACACCTTCAGTGACAAGTTCACTGAGGCCGTTTACCCAGGTTTCTATAGCCGGCACGAATCCAACTACGCTTCACTGTGTCCAATGTAGTAAAAGCATTTTGCACAGTTTCTATTTGCATTGTTCTTAGATTTGGTAGCATAATTGACATTCTCTTCTTCAAATATTTGTTCCTTGGTTATGGCCTGCAAAAACTATCTATTGCGTTTTCACCATTGGTGAAATTCCTTTGATCTATTTTGATTCTTGCACATTCAATACAGATCCATGTATGACCATAGGTGGCATACATACATTTAACCCCGAACTGTGTGAGAGTAGATAACATGATTTTTTTTAAATGTCATTCTGCATTTTAATGGTGTGAATAATTGCCTTTAATAAAATGGGATAAAGTGGTGCTTTGTTTGATATTAGACTTTTTCTTTTTAAACGTTCATGACTTTTCATTTGTTCTTTAAAGTTAAGCCAAAAACACAAATGGGAGTGGGTCTTTATGTTTAAACACAGGACTTTGTGTAATGTTGATTGCATCATGTTAAGAATAGGTTTTTATGTAGAGTTTTAGAATGTTTGTGAAATTTTAACATTGCTTGTTCATTAACAGCATTAGTGGTACTCTAACAATATTGGGTTCAGTTCACTTTGTAACTTTCACATCTTTGAATTGACGTTAAATGACTGCAGCTTATCAGTGAAGCAGAAACAAAGTCTGTAAGCCGTCATGAAATTCTTACCAAAATGTCAACAATTATTGATAAAGTGATTCTTGTGGTTCTGAACCTGTACAAACTCTACCAGAACGCTTCCCTTATCACAACTGTGGTGTTATGAGGAAGTATGAATATTGTCATTTTATGGAGCTGTACCACGGGTTTCACAAGTTTGCTGTTTTCATGATATTTAATAAAGAGTCCTGAGTTGATTCTGTGTGCAGCTTGGTTATTTCTGTCCAGCGTGGAGTTAAACTTACAAAGATTTATTTTGTTATAGCGGTAGTCACGACAACAGCAGAAATAGGAACATTTGAGAATATTTTATATTTTAAATAACCTGTGATGTAAAATTTCAGACCTTCACAATATTTTCAGTAAGATGAAGATTTTAGACGAAGCTTCCATTTCCTAAAAGGTTTTGCCTTCTTCCAATTCACGAGCACCAATGCTTGATTTACATAATATTAGCGTACTCAGTTTAGTATAACTCTCACCTAGGTAACAGTTAAGTACTGAAAATAGGCTTCAGGGTAAAACCCAAACCAACAAATTTACTCCAACTTTAATCCTCCTAGTAGCGTGGCCTTTTAAACTTAACAGTATTGTTTAGCAAGTTGACAAAATGTTTATATGCTATCCTACTTGAAAATCACTTTTCGTTGCTAACACAGTTAAACAATCTTTTAATCAGAATTAAACTTTCATACTTTCAAGTACTTTCATGTCTTTTAAAAATGGTGAATCTTCTTTTCTGATTTAATATCCTGCAATTGTTTAGGGTATTTCTACCCCACTGATTTCTTACTGATATTTCTTGTGTCCTACAAAATATGTTTGCTTCCTGTTATAGAGATTGTCCTCTCCAGACATTCGGTGTTATGTTTTGCACAATAACAGTTTTGGCAGATTACTGAATATTCTGTCAAATATTCTTTTCTGTCACAGAATAACCTCTGTGATCGTATAAACTGCTGGTAAATGAGGGATAAGCCATGTAGCATATTACACTGAATGAGAGATTTGTTAAAAATAGCCTTTAGAAATTGCCCTGTTTTGTGGAGCTCTTTATTCGGCACTTAACATAATAATATCAGGCCATTACCTTTTACTCTGCGCTGTTTCTCCAGGATCACTACATGTAATAACACAATCCTACCAAGAAATCTATCACAAACACATCCATAGACAGGGGCAAATATTCTTTGGGAAGTGGATGTTAACATCACATTTCAGGTGCAGCTTTTCTCATTTTTGTAAATTTTGTAAATATTAATGTTAATTCCCGGTGGGGATGTACAGTATAGAGAAGGTTGCACACAGTGGATTCTCTGCTCATGTGCCGAGCTGGCGTGGCCCGGAGCCAGAGGTCTAGGTGACAGATGCATTGGATGGCATCATGCGTGCTGGAGAAATCGAGTTAGATGACAAGCTAAACTGTGTTCAGTGTAAATAAAACTTAAGTCTCTGCTGCTTAAAGGAACATTTTACGCAACTTTGAGGGGAAATTGGGGTGAGTTGAAAAAAAACATATAATCTATTCAATACATGGCAGTCACGAAAGGTCAGTGCATATGCGGTATGTTTTTACAATGGAACAACAGCCTCTACTATTCATCAGAATGTAAAGAATAAAACAATCCAGAAACACAAGGAGGAAACAATAAAGGGCACTTCCTGTAATTCAGTCCATTAGCATCACCAAGGTCATGGGTTCAAATCCAAGACTATGCAGATAATTCAGTATAATATCAATTTACTATAAGTACACGTTTGTGGGATGTACCACAGAATAGATTGTGCATTAATAATATGGAGATAACCTGAAGTTGGGAGGGTTTCACCAAATATAATCACTGTGATATTGACACACGATCTGTCTTCATTGCTGAAGAAACCTTTTATTTTCTTGCACCACAAATAACCAAATAACAGATGACCGTCCAGAATGATAGGACCGGTGAGAAGGGTAACCATAGAAACCATGTTGTATAAGCAGCAGTGTGTTGGTGGGAGTGGGTGTGGCCAGAAACCTTCATCAAGGTCGAGTCTGAACAATAGAAGGAAATGGACACACGCGCGCGCGCGCACACACACCTTTAACTGAAGACACTGAAGCGAGAATGAAAACAATAACAGGATGAAATTCCTCCAGCCACAATAACCGATTTAGCACCATAAATGACACAATGCATAGAAATGTTTAAGAAATGTATCAGTTATTATTATGACCCTTTAAATTATAACCATTAAATCCATTTGAATGTGTTTATATTGTTTTTTCATGATTTGGAGACGTGTGAACGAATATATATCTATTAAAAAATATATATATTTCATAAATACTATTAACGATCTATATTTGGAAACTAAAATATTGAATAAATGCTTTATTTAGGTCAGTGAAAAATCAACTGGCGCTTACAACCACAAGGCGCGCTCCCGCACGTGGCTGTGACGTCACACAATGGCAGTCTCAGGAGCAGCACTATCCGTGTGTCGCGCGCGAGCGGCTTCTGCTCTTGTGTCTCCGCCGCTTCAACATCATTAAAGAAGCGCGTCGATCGCGGAGGCGTAGCGTCGAGGCTCCTTTTACAGGTGAGATCCACGCTGTCGTCAAATTTATCGAGGCAAATAAAGCCGATCGTTGTCGCTTGTATTTCAATCGTTATCTGCGGGATTGTTACTGAGGCATTGTGTGGCTGTGTTGTGCAGCGTTGCCGGTTGCTATGCGCGGGAGACCTGTTGCCATGGGCGCGTTTGTGCCGCGGGAGCGCGCGCTCTCTTTGTCCTGCAGCCGCAGACAATAGAAGGCAAATATCTGCATTCTGCGCGAACGCACGTGTGCTTTACTGCGGGTCTGTTAAATGAGATTAAATTGAGAATATATTCAGAGATAACAAGTGTGAGTATCTACGGGGTTCATTGCACAAATTGTGTTTGATGAATAGAGTGCTCAAAATAGCAACTTTGAGGAATTAAAGGGATACACCTGCAGTAAAACCACAATACTAATGCTTATTTATATTGCTAATATGACCCATCAGCTGTTTGCCATTGAGTCTTGTGAGTTTTGGGTATTGTTCCAGTAGGATGTAAGTGTTTTCTTTGGGTCCCAGATAACATCCCACCAATAGAACGTAATGCAATGCAATTTCAATTATAACCATTAAATCCATTTTAATTTATGTAATATTTTCAGTTGTTTTTTTCTGCGAGGACAAATGTAAAATAAAGTGACGGACTGTTCAAATTCAGCATGATTTGAATGGCATAACTCAGATAACTGAATAGCATGAGATGTGGCACATTTGTGGTGCAAAATGCTTATGTGGCAGTACAGAGTTGAACATGATTACACAATCAGATTTGATTTCTACTCTTTTAAGAACACTTCAACAGAAAACCCTGTACAGAAATGACAAGGCAATTGATTCTATTGAAGATTGTCTCATTGCTCATCAAAAATAGTCATGTGTCTTCGTTTGTGCACGTTCTAAGATAGAAATGATTGAAGCACAACGTATCAATTATTGAACGTTCTTTGTATCTTGTAGGGAAACAAAATGTTCTTTATGGTTTGGTTTCTTTTGAGGAATAGAAAATGAAAATATTTCATTTTGTATTCAAAATGTCTCAAACTGTGCCCACATCGGCAAGGATAACAATGTATGCGGCCAAATGTCTAATATCTCACTTCAAAGTCCAACATTTCTCATTACAGATGAAATGATCTGACCTATGCTATCCTCATTTGTTAGATTGAGAGCTCATTCTCCTAATGAAATCAGTTGCTGTATTGAATGTTGTGTTTATACTGTGAGATGGCATTATCCCTCCAGTTAAAACACAGCAACAGGTGTTGTTGGATGTTTGTTTTGATGTTGTGAGCGAGTGATGTGCGTCAGTAAATCGTATATGTGATGATCTACAGGACGAGACCAGCGATCATCTGCTGTGAACTCGATGATGGAGACAAAAACAGATGAAGCTTCAGATAAAACAAAAGACGTCCATGCTCAACATTTAGCAATCAAAAATTCTGTGTTTTATAAACTTTAAGAATTCAGTAAAAAAAACACATTGTAATGCTGAAAATGAGGTTTACAAAATTCTAAGTGTATACTACACAAATAATCACACATTATGAGTAGAATCCCTCTGCACATTTCTGCTGATGGGCTGATTTGATCATGTTTCTGGCAGGTACCATCGGGGTCTGTTTGTGAGTCATTAACTGGCTCCATCAAAGTTGTTTCGTCTGTTGTGTGTCATCTGTGAGCTGTTTGTTTGTTCTTTTCTTCATCACTGGAGAACAAACCAGGCATCAGTCTACAGTCTCTTCCACATGAGAGAGAGATCTGAACTCCAGCAGCTGTGATGAAACCAGCCAAACCATATCATCACTGTATAAAAACATGAGCAGGTGCTTTCATGCTCTTTCTCTATCCGTCTCTCTCACGTGCGGGCCGGCTGTGATTATCGGTCGTATTTTCTATTCTGGCAGATCTATTGTGAGCCGTGAGGTGAATCGTTTTGATGAGCTTTTTACTTAAAGAAAACCAGAAGGGTACAGTTCTGTGGAGTGAAATCTGTTGTCCTGCTTTCTTTCACTTTTTAAAGGGGTGGTGCAACGGTGTGTCAATCATTCTGACTTCTTTACAATGTTAAACGTGCTGTCTTCTCATCCTTAACATGGTCAACTTGTCAAAGACAAGTTGGGCGTATTACGTAGTATTTCTGTGCTCGATACACTCCCCCAGCGATACAGTACAGGTTTCGGAAAGTATTTTTCGAACATATCGTAACAATTTTCTTAGTCTCTTATTATACAATTCTGCGCTCAAAGATGCCGGGCATGAACCGCATGCGGTGAGTGAAACTGATGTCTGTGTTTTGTTGGCAATGGATGCGCAATTGCTTTAGTTCAGCCTACCCCTCCCCCCCGCACGCGCCGTATGCTTTCGGAAATAATTGTACAGCTGTATCTATCTTTTATAAATGTGATCAAACTAAATACTCTTCGAAGATACGAAGTATGCAGTACTACTCTATAGGTACTCGAGATTAATATGAGATTGGCAGAAACCGCGTGCGTTACGGCGGCTGTAAATGTCTCAGTAAGAGCAGATAAAGTTCTAATTTCTTAAAGACAAGAACTACATGAAGAACTACATGAACCAAATAACTTTTGTCGTTATTTGTTGTGGCAGCAGCTGCTACATTAACATTAAGATCTCACAGATTATGATGTCTTTGCAAATCTAAGCACAGTTCGAGACACTTTATCAGATCCCCCTAGTTGAGATGTGAGAAATTACTGTACTGATAATTTACATTTATGCATTTGGTTGAGACTTATCAAAAGTAATCTCGTATTGAACCCACAAACTTTGAACTAGTAATACAATAATATACAAACTGAGATACACTGTAGTAACATCTCCATTTAATCTCGCTGCTGTCTTAGAGAAAAAGTGTTAAGACATTTTTCAATGTTTGTCTACACTCTTTAAAAAAGGTTCTTCAAAAGGTTTCCGATTCCATAGAAGAGCCTTTTGGTTCCATATAGAACCTTTAACATCCGAAGAACCTGTTTGTTTCAAAAAGGTTCTTTGTGGCAAAAAGATTCTTTAAAGAACCTTTGACTGAATGGTTCTTTGTGGAACCTAAAATGGTTCTATGGCATCACTGTGAACAACACTTTAATTTTTAAGAGTGTATCGGAGAAGAAAACTCCTGCGTGGTCCGTCTTATCAGGGGACAAATGTGTGTCACAAGTTTAATAATCCTCAAACTATTCCAGGCTTTGAACAAATTTTCAAAACAGCAAATCCAGGCGATGAGGATTATGACGCTGAGCTCAAGAGTGTTCACACACTTTCATGTATTTCAGTATTTGAGCTATTGTGAGTCTACAGAACAGCAACGTAGTCAAAGAAAGAAGGATTGATTTTGAATTCTTAGTTTTATAGTTTAAACAGGAGGCTCAATAGTCCGTTTAAAATTTACTTATACTGTAGTTCACCATTAGTAGATGACGGTCATCTCAGGTGCCAGAGAATCTGTATATGGAGTATCCCCGCAGCGTCCGCCCCCCTCCGCTTCCTTTGTTGTTTGTCAGTGGTGGCAGCTGCCCAACCGTGCTGCCCTCCTCCGGCCCATCTTCCTGCGGCAGGATGCTGGGCTGCGCTGACGTTCCTGTGCCGAGCGTTCTGGCTCTCATATGTCTACATGCTGACGAGATTACTGGCGCGCCGCTAGCTCGAAACGGCCAGCTGCCGCTTCCTGTCCTCCGCGCTCCGAGGAACCAGAGCAGGATGCCGTGGGGACGACGGCTTGGCTCGGGTAAAGCCGCTGGACGTGCCTTGGCCAGGTAGGACCTTTTGGGACACGGGACTGCTATCCCAAAGCGTTTTGAGAGCTAAGGATTTGGTAAACATCTGGAAAGCTTGAAATAAGAGTTTTGGTGTGTTTAACAGTTCTGGAGAGCTTTAGAAACGATAGTTTAAGTGGGATTGTTTTCATGTACAGTAGTTGAACTTGGTTATCTGGTTGGTGGTTCTTAGTTGTCGAACTCTGCAAGAAGCTTTTTAGATGTAATCTGGATTAAGTCTGAAATCACAACACCGTCACTGTGTGAAGCGGATTACATACTTTCGGTCTCAGCCAGAGATAACTCTGTATGCATTCTCTCCGAATATGACATCTGATGTCTCCTTATTTTCTGATTGAGAATTATACTTTATTAATCTAAAGGCTGGAATACATTACAAGATTTTGCCCAGATTTTCAGAAAGTCTGCGCTAGTCTGCAGATTTTATAGTGTTTGATGACCTGTTTTTCTCTGCAAACTTTAAAAAAATCTGCTTGACGTCTTGCTTGATGTTTGACGTCTGGCTTTTCTAAAATATGTTCATATTTTATAAGTCATGTAGTGTATTCCAGCCTTTACGTGTGTCTCCTTTTGAAATGTAGAACCTTTTAGCAATAAACCTTTTTGTGGGCCAGCTTTAACAGTAAAAACAATGAAATGCGAAATTTAATTTGTTATAATAGTGAAAAAAGTACAAACTACATTTCCGTTGTACTTGTGAACTAATAGTTACCTGCATGTCAAAATATATAACTGAAAATATTTATATAATATACTGTATATGTAAATATATACACACAGTATATATGGTGTGAGTGTTTCTTTTTTCTTTTTATGTAAACGTATGACGCAACACATTGTGATATATAACAACAATGAATGTCATGTGGAGATCGGGGGGGGGGGGTTCAGGTTTAAAAATACTCTGACGGCTCTTGTGTCTTGAGGGAAAAACAAGCTTGAATTTCTGCATTCCATCATGTGCAAGAATAGAGCCGCAGGATTTCATGAACATGCACGACTGTAAACACAGGAGCTGGTTTACACTGGAGTTTTTGCGATTGTAACACTTTATATAATGAAAGTAGGCCTACAGCGAGATTGAATAGAACAATGAAACGTGTTTCTGCGTCACACAACTTCCTGTTCGTGTACACCAGGAGATTCTTCAGCCATGACAGATTTAATGAGACGACAGATGTGTGTCTGCATGGACCGCCTCTTTGTTCATTACTGGCCGAAAGACATATCTGAGTTAACATGACGACAGCGAAAGCTATGATCATAATTAGATCTAAATGTTTCTATTTGAATTACAAAGAGTATTATCAAATTTAAAATTGATTGGGAGGTCCATGTGAAACATGCACGGATAATGAACCAGATCATGCACAAATGTTCCATTAAGATTACATTTTCATGAACACGAATTCATTAAAAGCTGCATGCATAATAATACAAAAATGACTTTTAAGAGAAAAATGTGTGTTTGTTCCATTATAGCTCAGGAGATTTAGTGGATTTCCCTGTTGTTTCTTTTCAAATTTGTAACATAAAACAAATGAGACAATTGTTAAAATACACGAAGAGTATGTGTGTAAACTTAGATAGTAAAGGAAAAATTTCGATTTGGGTAAATTTGAAGAAAAATGTTTGAGATCTTATCAAATTAAGATCTTAGTATTGACTTTTGATTGTTGACGTGACAAATCTGAGCTCAGTTTGACACATTGTTGACATCACTTCGGAAACTCTTAAGGGACACATTTGTGACATTTCTTGCATTTTTTTCTCTCACCAGAAATATCTGATACCCACAGACTTAAGTAGACCAGAGTTGCACTGAGAAACAAACATGTCGATCATTTCCTTGTAGAGAAATTTCCATGTCGAAATTCGCCATATAGTCCCCAAGTCCAGAAACCAGAAGATCTCTGTGCTGATGATAAATTCATTATTATTATTATTGTGTCGAACAATATAGTCTGGTCAGAAGTTGAGGCAAGCTTATTTTTAACACGTCTATTGTGTTTATTTGTTTTGTTGTGTGTTAAGTAATGAATGGCGTCTATTGTTTGTGGGTGTGCACCAGATGGGCGGGTTTGGATGTTAATGTGGTAATGCTGGTTTTATGCCGCCAGCACACACACAGAGCGATCGAAGAGACACCAGTGAGCAGCAGATGAGAAGAAAACTGAGACAGTGTTGGATTTTCAGTAATTATGAAATGTATTTGACCTTTGTGGAGATTCACAGGATAAAACCGTCTTGAGCTGGAGACCATGGACATGCAGAGGAGCGATAAGTGACGCGTGTGTTTGAGGAACAGTGTAAATAATCAAAAAGAAGAATGTGAAATTTATCCACTTTTTTCATACGAAGCGTCAGCTGCATGCTGTGAGAATGTATTTCATGAATATGGCGCCCAGAGAGGAGACTGCGCGTTTGGTGCGTTCTAAACCCGTCCTGCGCAGAAAAGAATGTCCACAGAGAATGTTTGTCTTTCGCCACCATCTTGATCCTTGCTCGACTAGACAAACTCAAAGTCATCCCATCACCAGGTAAAGATTTTTGCCTGAAAACCAGATTGATGAATCTTTCAGTTATAAAGTAATGTCTGTGCGGGTTAAAATATGAAACGCATTAAACTCGAGGGTATAGATGTGTGTTGCAATGGGTTGTACTTCTTTCAATTATTTTGTTGTTAGATTTGGATTGGGGTGTTAGTGAAGAGGAAGAGTTAACAGCATTTAAGATGTTTCCCTGAATGTTTTTTAGATGTTTTCTAGATGTTTTTGCTTGGACATCCAGGACCTCATGGAGGTTTTTCTCCAGGTGGCTTTATTCATGCAGCTTCATAGGAACTTGATTTTCCTGACGGTTTTTCCCAATGAAACTCATTGGCGCATGAAAGAGTCATTGGCACATTGAGGTCTTTCATCATAATCTAACGTTGCTTCATCATGACTTTATTATTAATAAACCTTCATTTCTGAATGCTTAAGTAAAAAAGCTCTTTAAAATGATGCCGAACATCAGAACACATGTGTTAAAGTCCCCACGCGATCAGATTTAGCAGCAAAAAGTCAATTTATAGTTGTGAGATGATGGTCTATGATATATTGAATGATACTGCATTCAAATCAACAAAATGTCAGATTTTTCAAGTGCTAATTTACATTTACATTTAGTCATTCAGAAGACGCTTTTATTCAAAGCTACTCTCTTTAAATTCAGACGACCAACTTAGAAAGTCAAAATTCAAAACTCTGATTTGCCCGAATGCATATGTGATGGCAGGTGATTCTGTGAGCAACTATTGAGGTTAAGCCATGTTCACACCAACGATAACTACAACGTTTTTAAAAGTCGTTCCAAAATTAACAAAACAGCACCAAACTATAAAAAAACAATATACTGTTAAGATCACTTTCATGACAAACATTGACAGACAATCAAAAGCCTTTTTAGATTTGAAGGACTCGCATTTAATATGTGAAACATAACGTTATCATCGCGTATCTTAATATAATCTTTATAGTTCTTAGACGCGCCTCTATTGATAAACATTAACCAATCAAATAAATGGATATCAGCAATGACATCCTATGATTATTAAACCTGTTTATGACAGCCAGGTGTGTAAATCATAAATCATCTCATGTGATGATCACACCTGCATTAACAGCATTGTTTATGCTCGGTTTGGTTACCAGTAGACACACAAATAACCACAACGCTAACAGTAATGTACTGTATCCATTTTGCTCGTAAACACATCATCTTCATAGTGTCGGGTAGTGGAATGTCTTCACGAAATCAACCAGAAACTATTTCGAATGCTGCCTCACACCACAGAATTCCTGCATACTGAACTCATGACCCGGGTCTGTTGAGTCATTCTTCTCTAGGTGCCGTGAAGCACTTCCTCATATCTTCATACTTTATCTCAGGAATGTCTTCTGTGTGTTTGTTCCAGGGACTCTAGCCTCACCGCGATGAATGTTGTGTCCTGGGCGGAGCCTCGGGACCCGCAGCCGGACTTAGCAGATGCGCACGCAACGCAGCCGCAGCAGCCCGACAAATTATGTCTGGAGTCTTTCTGGAGTGAGGTGGAGAACGTACAGCAACACATCAGCGACTCAGGGACGGAAAGCAGCAGACGAGACTCGCGACAGTCTGAGGGTGAGACGCAACAGCCTTTTTATCTCATTGAATTCTGAAAGTTCAAAACCTGAACAATAGAAAGGACCAGCTGTGCTATTACAAAAATGTGAGGATGTATGTGTGTGTCAGAGGGTGAACAGGAGGAGCTGTGGCTGCAAGATGCTGGTCTGTCTCCGCTGGAAATAGGTGAAGGAGAAGAAGTGGATAAAGTGGTGTTGATGTCCACGCTGACCAGGACACAAGCCGCAGCGGTTCAGAGACGCATCGATTTATACACCTGCTCGCTGCGCAAGAGAAACAAGACGCCAACTCGACACGTTAAAGACATCTTCGATTCACCTTTGACTCAGGTAATATCACCTGCGTTTCTGTACACATATGGACATTGGACCGAATGTTTCATTTTATTGTCAAACCGACGCGCTTGTTTCCCATGTCTAGGCAGTTTAAGATCACTGTTCAGATTTGCAGATAAACTACTGAACGCGTGGAATGATGTCAAAGTATTTGAGTTACGAGCTGAAAAAGTCACTGGTGTCATTTTGTAAAGCGGAGATTACAGAACACAAAACAGATGATATCAGTGATGTGACATCTGAAGGAAGCTTTAAATAACAGCACGTGTGTTCTTGTGTGTTTCTACTCAGTCAGCAGTGCCTGAAACAAACAACAGTGACACAAACATGGAGAGCGGCACAAAGACCCAGAGATCAGGTACACACGTTTTTGTATATATACACAACGTAATGACTGTACAAACTGTATATTCTATAACCATCAAACAAACACTTTTTTCAACATTTATATGAATCATTTAGTAAACACAACATTTTCTGTACGCAATAAAAAAAGAAAAATGCCCGGTCTAGAGTTATGAAATAAACCTGGGGGTTGCCATTTTTGACAAAGGAGATAAAACCACCACTAGCCAACCTCCACCAGCATCAGCCCAGCAACCACTCAGCATCTCCATAGCAACACAACATCCACAACACTTTCAGCATCACAACACATTTCACACAGAATAACATCTCGCTTTAGATAATCCTTGAAATAATGAACGCATGTGTTTAAATATTTATGTAGATTAATATGGATCATTATGTTATTAATCGTAATGATATGCTTGTATGGTTTTGAAACAGAAACATGTTCATGTCCTGTGTAATATAAGCTGCATATCCTGACCTTTCATAATAAATAATAAGAGAAGAACATGTGTGTTTAATAACATCAAAGAGCCTCAAATTCAGAGAAATCTTCTCAAGATCTGTAGGAAACCTTAATTATCAGTGAACTCTATTATGATGCTGAGAAATAAATGCAGTGCCCCTTTGAACACAAGATGCAATTTCCTGCCTTTTCATATGGAAATGACATTCAAACGGATCAGAGCCTCGACTGCCTAACGCTGTCTGTAGAGACATTAACACTGCATGTGTGTGTGTGTGTGTGTGTCTGTCTGTGTGTGTTGTAGCTGTCAGTGTTCAGGAGTGTTCAGCCCAACAGAAGGATGAGATATTTATCACCGATGTGGCGTATTGTGAGCAGGCGGCCATCTTACTGAAACAAGCCAAACTACCACTACAACGCAACAGCATCCAATGGAAGAGAGATGATGGAATACTGCCGGTAACTCACTCACTCTCTCTGTCTCTTTACATTTTCAGTTTAAAGCTTCTTTATTGGCATAAATGTGTGTAGTTACAATATTGTTTTACGTGTACATTTTCAACAGTTTATGAAAAGAAAGATACAATATCAGAATGGCAACAACAAAAAATGTGTTTGGTAAAAAAAATGTGTTTGACAAAAAAGAAAAATTATCAAATATAAAAAGGACTTTTAACATCACATTTTGAACAGCAAGAGAAAATAAAAAAGACTGTATGTGTAGATGGAAACTCTCTCTCTCTCTCACTCTCTCTCTCTCTCTCACCCTCTCTCTCTCTCTCTCTCTCTCTCACTCTCTCTCACTCTCACTCTCTCTCTCTCTCTCTCTCTCTCTCTCTCTCTCTCTCTCACTCTCTCTCTCTCTCTCACTCTCTCTCTCTCTCTCTCTCTCTCTCTCACTCTCTCTCTCTCTCTCACCCTCTCTCTCTCTCTCTCTCTCTCTCTCTCTCTGTCTCACCTTCTCTCAGTCTTTCTCACACCGCCCTCACGTCACGTCTATCTCTATCTCTCTCGCTCTCTGTAAATATTTTATTTATAAAATTACATTACACTTTATTTGCATGATTTAGTGTAATTCAAAAATTGCCATAACATCATATCTTTAACAAGAGACACACAAGAACATTAAAAAAATAAAGTGGAATTAAGGGGCTAGCTAGGTGACCAAAAATGTAATAAAAATGATATAAATATCGCTGCTGCCCTTCTGAAACCTTGCATCTTCAACTTTGTGATTTTACTTTTATTGCCATAAATCTTTAGGGTATTTTATGTTCGTCGCTGGGTTTTGGAAATATCTAACCAATAAAAAGTATTAACAAGTGCTTGACAAATTATTAAATGAAGTAAAACATTTTCTAAATTCCTGGAAAACAGCAAACTTGGACATCCAAGGTTTTGGAAGGACAGCGACGAAATAAAAAATGACTTTAAAACATAAACGTTTGAAATGTATTTAAGCATGTGAAATGTCTCTCTCTCTTTTAGAGGGTGATCTGTCCACAGTGTCGTTTGGGCGTGACGCGGGTGTTGGATTTGTCCCAGCAGGACATGAAGAAGGTCCGTCAGTTGGCTCTGATTGACATGACGGCTCTCTGTGACCTGCTGGAACTCGAAGTCAAACGACAAAAAACGTGTAAAAGGAAAATCACCGGTGAGTTTTTTGTGCTTTCATCGTCGATGTGTTTCCGGTCACACGCAGTAAACAGTGCTCACACAATTCTTCTTTCGGTCAGAGAGCTGTTTGTTCGGTGTCCCTCTCGCCGCACTGGTGGAGAACGATCAGAAGATCAAACCCAACACTCAGATCCCTCTGTTCCTCCAAACGGTAACTTTTATATTGAATTAATTAATGAATTGTTTATATTTCATTTAAATCGCAGTCTTTATTGCTCATTTACGCTCTTGTGACTGATGTGTGTTGTCGTTTTTTTCATCTGTTGTAGCTTCTGTCTTTTCTGGAGAAGAACGGTCTTGATTCGGAGGGGATTCTGAGGGTTCCGGGATCTCAGGCCCGGATCAAAGTCAGTTGAATCTCATCATCACTTCTGCTTTGCGTTTGTTTTGTGATGTGATGTGTGTCATGTTTTCGTTAAGCTTGTGTTGTGGATGAACCTCATGGGGTTGGTGGTGTTTGCTGTAGGTGCTTCAGCAGAAGTTGGAGAAGTCGTTTTACGGAGGTTCGTTCTGTTGGGATGAGGTCAGTCCCAATGACGCCGCGGCTCTGCTGAAGAAATTCATCCGCGAGCTGCCGGCTCCACTGCTGACCCCCGAACATCTGAACACCTTCAGCGCTGTCAGGGGTGTGTGAGCACATGTGTGATTATGTGAGGAGCAGCTTTATGTCTTTTTGGTAGAATCAGATTGAGTTTTGCGTTGTCTGCTTTGTTCAGATATTGCAGAACTGAAGCAGAAGTTGCATGTGTTGAATCTGCTTGTGCTGCTGCTGCCAGAACCCAACAGAAACACACTCAAGGTACAAAATACACACACACAACAGAAACACACTCAAGGTACAAAATACACACACACAACATTAACACAACCCATCAGAAACACACTCAAGGTACAAAATAAACACACACACACATACACACAACATACACACAACCCAACAGAAACATACACACAACCCAACAGAAACACACTCAAGGTACAAAATACACACACACAACATACACACAACCCAACAAAAACACACTCAAGGTACAAAATACACACACACAAAATAGACACAACCCAACAGAAAAACACTCAAGGTACAAAATGCACACACACAACATACACACAACCCAACAGAAACACACTCAACGTACAAAATACACTCAACCCAACAAAAACACACTCAACCCAACAAAAACACACTCAAGGTACAAAATAAACACAAACACATGCAAAATACACACAACCCAACAGAAACACACTCAGAAAAAAAACACAGAACATACACAATAATTTGTGGCTTTGTTATGAATAATGGGATTAATGATTGTGATGTGTTTGTCTTCAGGCGCTGCTGGAGTTTCTCAGTAAGGTGGTTTATCATGAACGCAGAAACAGGATGAATCTGTGGGCCGTCTCCACCATCATGGCTCCAAACCTCTTCCTTCATAAAGCGGTGCCCAGTAAACTGCCAGTAGATGGTCAGGAGAAAGGTCAGGCCGAGCGGGCAGCGGACATCATGAGACTGCTCACACGATACCAGGACCTGCTCTGGACGGTAAGAACTATTCATTTTCTCCTCCACCTCAAACATCTCTCAACAGGTTCTTTCCCACTCGCAAATGAGATCTCTCCAACCCAGATAGCACGAGTACATCTGTAAGATGTCTCTTAGTGTACTCTGTACAATCTAGTCTTACTATAGATTGTACTATTTAGTGTACCATAGTGTACACTTGCTGTAATCTATACTCTGTACTGTACTGTATAATATTTCTGTACATTACTGTAGGTGCCAAACTTCCTGATGAGTCAGGTGAGAAAGCTGAACGAAAACAGCAGTCGACGCTATCAGTTCTACGACAAACGCATCAAGAACCTGCTCAAGAAGATCCACACGGACAGCAAAGACAAACCCGACAAAAACTCAGCCGAGGTGAGTGAGACCGATAGAGACGGAGGGGATTAGAAACTCTCGTCTCGTGCTGACAGATTGTGAGCGTGAGAGGATTAAGAGATAGAACCGATCCCTTTATTGGGTTTATCTCAGAGCTTCACCTCACCTCAGAAAGTCACGATCGAGCTGAACTCCTGCGTTACTGTTTCTGTCCACATACTGATTTTTATCAAATACAGAAGCGTACAGTCAATGTACATAATGTGGCCATGATGTTTTTTTGCTAATAGGGGAACCTATAAAAGATATTAAAAGACAATGTAATTATGTTGTGCTTAAAGAAAATATTTATTTAGCATATTTTGCATTTGGGTCATTTTTTATATAAATAGGCTTCAAATATAATTTCTTCATCATCTTGTCTTGATTTTCAGTAAATGTGTTCTTGATGTTTTTGACATTTTTGTGAGATGTGCCCGTATAGATACAGAATGGCTAATGGTTATCAATGTATCTGTGTGTGTAGCCTCGTCGTACAGTTAAGGTCCAGCTGGGAGACGTGAGTTTCTCAATGGAGTTTCGTCTCACCATACATTCTCGCGCATCAGACCTGATGTCACAGTTTTATAAAGAACTGAACACCTCTGAGAATGGCAAGGGTTTGTTAAAAAGGTACGAACACACACACAAACAAAATTCTCATACCGTAGTCAATTAATAATAATTTAGCAAATAAATTATGTTTTACCTATTTGTCTCATAGAAATGGTTCAACAACTCCAGATTGTGCCATCTACGAAGTGGGTGGAAATATTGGTAAGTTGGTGGAGATATAGAATCCGTAATTGGTCAATATTCAAACACAAATCATTGTATTTGTAAAAAAATTTGATATATTGTGTATCAGAGACAATAAAGTATATTTCATTTAACAATTTTTTCATTTACATATGTGTTGTTAGTAAATTTTTAACACATGTCATTTTTTTTATAAAATGAAAGCTAGGCACATTTATTGTGGACTCAATAACCCAAACAATTTTTCAACCTGGTCTGATGCACAAAAAAGTCATATCGTAGCTGATATTATTCACTTTACAGCTCTGGGAAAAATATGAATGACCACTCCAAATTTACCTTTATTGATTTCCAACGAAAGCTGAAAATTCATAAGTCACGTACCTGACAGCAGTGTTAAAGATTTATGTTAAAAAATAAGTGTAATCCACCAAATATTTTTTTATATATATTCTTATACACATGTAAAACAAAAAATAAATATTAAATTATTTCATTTGCATTATTGCCGAGGGCTGTTTCGGTATTTTTACCAGTTTGTCCAGTTCTCTGCTTTTTTTTATCAAGAATTTCAGAAGAAACGTCTATTTCAGAGATGAAGCAAAAAATATTATTTTTCCTAAATTCCTTATAAGTAGTAAATTGGTCTATAATTTTTTCAAGAGCTGGAAACAACTGGAACATAGTATTGACCATTCAGAATCCAGAACCAAAATTACATTTGATCATTTTTATATTCTAAATGTCTAAATGTTTTTTTCTGGTCCAGGTGAACTCTGTGTGGATCCAGATACACATTTATTTGACCTGTACAATAACAACCCCAGTGGAGAATGGCTTATTAAAGTGAGATCTGCCAGCAGAGGGCAGTAGAGACATAGAGGAGATGAAGATGAGACACAAACTCCCTCCTCTAAATCCTTCATGTCTTCTGGGCCACAATGTGAAAAAGACATTTTGACAGGTGAAGAGTCAAACATGAGATCGAACATTTGACCAAGCTGTGAGATTTTGAGAAGTATGAATCGGACGCACAGGAAGTGATGTCATAAGCTCTACACCCTTAATGATGTAATGAAGCTGGACTTCAGCATTTTAATAGGACTTTTTTTCTGTGTTTTGATGCCGACCTCGGATTGTATGGCACTATTAATGTTGTTTATTTATTATCCGCTAGTGCTAAGTTGTGTTTGTTGTGTGATGAATGTATTGCTGAGATTTTTTTGTACAGATTTGGTGCCTGACAGTATTAAATATTTCAATGGATAGAATGTGACTGTAGCTCTTTCTGGCTACTAGACGTCTGCTGTTGTGTAAAGCTAAACAGACGTGCGGCATTTAAATGACTGTTATTGTACAATTTTGATGTGTGTTTTTGATACACTAATCTCAACACACACACATTGAGAGACAGTATTGTGTTTCTCACAATTGAATGTGCGAGTGTTAGTGTAATGATGTATAACATCAGTCACACGCTGTCATGATTCTTCCTGCTCGACCAACACACTGATACACACACTTTTAGAGAACGCAACCCACATCTATTGTCTGATTTGTAAACATACTGGTTTAAATTTTGCTGTCATGAAACATCACATCTCAGCAAGTCACACAATCTGGGTGTTGACATTAGCGACCCCGAGCAAGCACTTGATGACTTCGGGTAAACCCCAACAGAAACAGCACTCGAGCAGCATGTGTCCTGTCTGCGACGCGTTTGACATTTCTACACAATACATGGGCTGTGTCGTTCTGCCATGTCTGCATGTCACAGCTGGTTGGTCAGGGACAAAGACGCTGGAAAGATCTCCTGTCTGCAGGAATAATCAGATGTAGGTCACCTCTGAGGCCCGGGGTCCGCCCGGGGCGAGAGCATGGACCCCTTTATACCCGCTCACATACTGTATGTGTTATAAACACATTCATGTGCAGTCATCTTACGTTGGAATATTTCCTGCCAACCTTTTGTACAAACATGACCGTATTTGTGCGTTTCAGCCACATGAATTCAAAGTGTTACTCTTATAACGTTCAGTGTTTGATCCCTTATTTCTTCAGCAGAATGTGTTTGGTTTATAAATGAAAGCTCTTTTGGTGTGAGATATTAGGCTTGTATGTGGCGTTTGTGGTTTTCGTGAAGGCGTTTGTGGATGTGATGTAATAAATTTGACTTTGATTTGATATGAATTTGTTGGGGATTGAGATCTTTTGTGTGTGTGTTTGTGTGGGGGGCAGATGGACAGTCGGGCTGTGTGCATTATCTCTGTCAAATGTGCTGTAAAATGACAACAGCACCACATCAATACTATCAGTGTCACCCAGACAGGGACAAAGCAACATGTTCACACGGTGATTCCTCTCAACGGGACCATTCTGCTGTAGCCTTGTATTGATGGATGATGCTGGTGGAGCAGAAGAGCTTTTCTCACTCTCTCTCCATTCATCTCACAATCAACTTCTGCTCATCTAAAGACACAATAAGAGTTGCAATAACAGTGTTTTGAAACGTTTTAACTAAGGATCTTTTTTGTATGTTCTTTACAAATACGTTTTACTTTAAACCTTTCTTTTATGTTTATATAGCCTATTTAAAATTGGCATGAGACCATATTTATTATTTATTAAATATGTATATTTATATCTTTTTATAAAATATAAAAAAATGAATTGATATTTGGCACGTATTATATTTTTGTCTATGGAAGTCATTTGAGATTCAAGCAGACACCTTTAGATACTTTCAGGTAAACTGTGTATATATCAAAATGTTATTTTATTTTTTATGTAATATTTACCATATTTGCTTATAACCCCCCCCCCCCCCCCCCCCCCCTTCAATTGAACAATCAAAAATTAGGAATATGGTACAAAATGGAGAAATCGTTTTGAAAATAAAGGTAAAAAGACAAATTACAGTATGAGGCAATATGGGCTTTATTCTTATATGCAAAGCTGAACTTCCATTTATACTCCAAGCATAACTATGCTAAATTCATGGGAAACTCCGTGAAAATGTGAAACTTACCATGAAAATATTTTTTTGCCAAAAGTATTTATCAAAACAACAGCAGATATTAATATGTGGTTGTTTAAATGTGAGGTCTCTCTCTTCAATTTTTTAAGCATTTGTCTTATTTTAAGTGGATGAGTTTTCATGGTCAGGTAAGCGCCATTTTCAGGATCCACAACGGTACAATTCCTAAAAAAGGGTTAAATGGAATTGAAAATAAACGAACTATTTTAAGTTCTGCAAAGAGGCATCCCTTCTGCATTTGTTGGGTATTATTGCTTCAAGTTTGTGCATTATGATTCATAGAAATCCTGCAAACCTTGTCCATTTTGTGTCACATCCATGTTTATTTGCCTTTTTTCCTAGAAAACTTGTGCATAGACTGATATTTTTCTGATGTTTGAACTCTATCGGCTAGAGTTCAGTAAAATATAAAGAAATGGTTTAGCATATTGATAACAAATACATTCCCTGAGCGTTCCATAACATTTGAATTGCCCTCCCTTAAAATAAATCTTTAAACGTGTTTAATAAAATGTGACCCTTGACGGCAAATCCAGTCTTAAGGGTCAATTTTCTTAAGGGAAATTTAGATTTTTACATCTTCTGAAAGCTGAAGAAATAAGCTTTCTATTGATATATGGTTTGTGAGGATGTCTATCTGGCGGAACAACAATTGTTTACAAATCTGGAATCTGAGGGGGCATAAAAAGCTAAATATTGAGAAAATCGCCTTTGAAGTTGTTAATCTGAGGCACTGCAGCAGGCCATCGACTCACAAAAATAAAGTTTTTAAACATTTACAGCAGGACAATTATAAAATATCTTCATGGAACATGATCTTTACTTAATATCCTACTGATTTTTTGCATAAAAGAAAAATCGGTAATTTTTACCCATACCTTGTATTTTTGGCAATAATTTAAAATGTTCCTGTGCTACTAAAGACTGGTTTTGTTGTCCAGGGTCACAAATATTTAAAAAGACAAAGATCTTATAGTCATTTTCCAAAGTTTGACATCACATGTGGGCGTCTGCAGAAAATGTTGATTGTCAGACATCACACATGCAAAATACAAATGTATAATTGTTTGATGATGATCCTTCATATTTAAAAAACGTCATTAGGGAACTTCATTAGTGTGGGTGTGTGTGTGCGTGTGTGTAATGGTGTGTGGAGAACTCTCACCGCATGTGTCTCACTGCAGCTGTGAGGAGACATAATGGAGAAAGACCGGGCGACAGGAGGCAGTGAGACATGAATGGACAGGCGAGGATATTTCTGGCCTGATTCGCGTGTCATTTCGTGAATACATGTAATTGCGGATGATTAGCAATCAGTGGCTTTGTGCGTCAGCCAATCGTCGCAGAGTCTGCACGAGCCCGTCATGTGACCTGCACTTGCGTTTTATCCATTCTGGCATAATTTTACTACAGTTGTGCATTTGAAATAAGCTTCTGTTGCCATATGTGCCAGACGACCATCTAACAGACACACAAAAATGAACTGAGTGTATTAATATGTGCACGTTTGTGTGAGTGTTGATATGTAGGCCTACAGCATCACAGCAATGGGTGTGGGGGGGTTGGATTGACAGGGAAGTGTGTCTGAACTGATGTAGTATTGCTTGAGAAGGTGGGAGAGAGAGAGAGAGAGAGAGAGAGAGAGAGAGAGAGAGAGAGATAGAGCTGTGAGACATAAAGAGGACACTAAGGAAAGTGTTCATCCATCAGTCCTGCAGCTGCCCGCAAGAGTCAAACTCTTAGGTTTATCAGCAAAAAACAGACCTTTGGTTGCTTAGCAACATGCCAGGGTTCATTTGGTCATGAGCTTTATCGGCTGTGTGACATGTCAGTAGGATGTTGATTTGCATCTGCATGGTTTAAAAAGCCAAAAAATGAAAAACACATGTCCATGTCATATTTCATTTCAATATACAGAATTATATTTTAGATTCTTATAATAATAAGGAATTTGGGGGGAAATCTGCTTAAAATAATTGATGGTAATATGCCCATGGTTTTAATTTAAGAATAATTTCACAAGAAGATCTGTTTATTTATTTATTAAGATTTGGGAATGAAATATAAACTGAACAGGATCTTGAATATTTAGATTCAAGGTTCATCCAATAATACATGTGATAAGAGTAACTAAACATTTTCTTAAACAAAAACATATCATATTCTCTCTTTTTTACACACACACACACACACACTCACACACAGTAGACACAGCCAGGTGAAAGGCCCAATAGAGAATCAATTAGCATTTAAATGAATGATGCCAATAAGGTCCAGAACGCTATCTGACATGCAGCAGGAGCAGAAATGTGCCGTTCCCGTGAAAGACCTTCAAAGATATTCAAATCACAGTTTAATCCAACGGAGGAAATGAGCTAAAAGAAAGACCCTCCGCTTCCCTTCCACATGCAAATAGAAAACATCAAATTGGAACCATTTACAACAAAATCCACTTACAAAATCCCTAAGTTAAATAAAGCTAAATTAAAGATTTATAGATGAAAAACCAACCGCGTAAGCGTGTAAGTGTATACATGTTTGAAAATATGAGAAGGATTTGCAGAGAAAGAGCAAAGGCCAAGCTGTTATTGAGGCTATTGTCAAGCGGCCACTGAATAGCAACATGAAACAAGCAGACGCTTTGATTCTCTGCTGTCCAATCACAAGCAGATCACTTAGAGATGTTTGCCCAACTCAAGTACACCTGCCTGATGAATGCGTTAGCCCATGTGTGTGTGTGTGTGTGTGTGCCCTGCTCATGTTTGATAAAAGACATTTGTATTTTAAGACATCAGGTGAAACTTGTTTCGATGCAGAGTTAAAATATGATATTCGTTTCACAGAATACAAAGACATTTATTTACAGCTGAATTCTGGGTAAATCCAAGTGTTCCTAAGGACATCCCAGAATCCCTCTCATACATTACTGCAAATCTGAGAAGTTGTTCTGTCAGGACACTCAAACGATCAACGTCACCGCAGGCGAGCATGTAGGCGGCACGGGACTCTTTTGTTCTCAAACACACACTTTCACTCTCTCTTACACACACACACACACACACACACACACACACACACCCTGTGGCTTCAGAGTGAACAGAGTGATATAATTGCACATGTCACTGTGACCCAGAATAGATCCGTGTGTCTCTCCATGCAGCTAAACTCTCTCTCTCTTTCTCACTCTCTCTCTTTCACTCTCTCTCTTTCTCTCTCTGTCTCTCTCTCTCTCTCTTTCACTCTCTCGCGCTCTCTCTCTCACTCTCTGGACAATAAAAACAGCTCCAGCTTCTTCTATTTCTCCTCTCTATTAATATTTGGTATTATATTGTCTTAATATAACATATATGACAAAAACAATAAATTTTTACTTGCATTAAAATGTAATCTGTAAATAAGTATAATTAAGATTCTTTTGTCAAATTGTATTTTTTTTGTTAAATATAAATTTAGATTTAAGAAATTATTGTTCTTTAAAAAACAATTGTTTTATTGAAAAGGGTCAACTAAAATAGTTTTTTGCCTGACTATTTCTGTAAACAAACAATATCCTAACATTAAACAAAACATATTTATTATTTCTGAACCATGTTTTTCATTTCATGTCCATTGATTCATTAGTTAATTTAGTCATTCCAGTATTTTTCTTTTCAATGACACAAACTGGTATAGGTGCAGGTTTTATTAAAAGACTATATTTCCACTTTATGGAAAATCTTAATAAAAATAAAAAAATAAAATGATATATAAAATATTTTTGATGTTGGCTGATGTTGTATTTTTCATGAGATATAAAAACCCATAACCTTTTAATATGTTTTATTTTTGCAACCCAAAACATAACCATTAAATTCCTCATACTGTGACACATATGAGGAATGGTTTTCTCTCTCTCTCTCTTTCTCTCTCTCTCTCTGAATCTGTGTCGATCTCTCAGTCTGTCTTCTGCCCTTATTTCTGCCACCCAATTACCGTGTCCATGGCAACTATCTTGGAATATGGCCCACAGACGCTTTGAGCATTACCAGTTTATGGGTCTAAAATCACCACTGTCTCCCTCTCCCACTCGCTCCCTCTCTCTCTTTCACAAAAGTCATTCTCCATTGAGGTTCAAAGCTAAATAGATAACCATGGCAACCAATTTGCAGTAATAGCATGTATTAGAAGCCACTGAAATTATCTGTGTTTCGCCTTTTCATGCTCAGACAGATGCAGCGGACACTCTCGGCTGCTGAAACGTACGTGCTTGTGTTCATCTTTCTGTCTGTCTGCGTGAGAGTGAGACAGCTGCGTGACTAAACAGTGAGACATGCAGATTAAACATTCTTACATTTTACTCACGCTACTCCAAAGACATTCGAAGAGGTTTTAAGATTTTATACAAAAGAGAAACTGTGTGTGTGTGTGTCGTTTCATACACTGCTGTGTTTATTCATTTTGCCTAAAAGGAAGGAGGTGGGAGTAATATAATGGAACAGAGATGCTCACACTAACACACTTTTTATGTGTGTGAACACAAAGATCCAACAAAAGATAATAAACAAGCCAAACCAATCATGACCAGATAATTTATCACACCAAATAAAAAAAAAGGAAACAAGAAAATAACATAAAAAACAATCATGCCTCCATTTAAAACACTTACTGTAATTCTATTTTTTGTGATCTAAAAAAACGTGTTTCGTATATATTTATAAACTTTAGCAGAAATTTGTTGTATCTGCTGGTTTCTAAAAATAAATCACAGTATTATGTACTGATATACAGTAATATTTGCATTCACATTAAAAAATTAAAAAAATGTGACCGAGTCTGTGAAAACCATGCAGGCTAAGGCTCAAAATCCAATTCTGAGATGACAAGCATCAAAGTTTTTTTCAACCATTCATTTAAATATGATTTCAGTTTTTGACATGGACTTACTCGGTCAAGATTATATTTTCACAGAGTGTAATTTATAATATTAGGATGATTTTAGGTAGAAAACTGTAAATCGCCAAAAAAAAAAATCCTTTAGATTTTGGGGTTATATATGACACAGACGTGTTTTGTGAGATTCTTTCATATAGTGAAATCAGTGATTCTCTCTCTCTCTCTCTCTCTCTCTCTCTCTCTCTATCACTCACACTGTCTCACTCGCTCTCACTGCCTGTCTCTCTCACACAGTTTCTGCTGTTGATTTGGTCTCACACTGAGCCGTTTTACATCGGCTAGGTGACAGAATTCTAGCAAAAGTCTCTCTCTATAGGGGGTGACAACTGAACCAGAAGACATTCCTTCACATGATTTTGATATGCAAAACACACACGCACGCACACACACACACACACACACACACACACGCACACAAACACAGGCACACACGCACAAACACACACACACTGCCATCACAAACTATAACTGTGTTGTTTTGAGACAACGTCTCTTTCATATTTCTACAGAAGTCCTGTTTATTTGGATTATTGGATGTTATGATGTTTTCACATGAAATACAATAAGGGTTCATTTGATGTAAAATTATAAGGGTCTTATAGTCCTAAGAATCAGATTTATTCAAAGAGGACTAGATGAAGGTCACTTATGTGGACAGTGATGTCACCAAGGTATAGCCAAGCAAACCCACCACGCACACTCCTCTCACAGCAAATATCATTGCCTGTTGTCACTGGCTCATTCTAGATCCTCCTGGAGGATTTATTTTTAAATCTTAGCTTTGTTTAACCTGTCTGACATTTACCTGCATTTAACTAGAACCCCGAACCATCACACACACACATTCACACATTGTTCATGTGTCTACAGACTCAGATATGGCGGTCATTATAAAATCAATATTTTGTCCTGCAGCAAACAGATATAACACCAATGAAACGCAACTAAAGCCCATCACAAATGTGTTTAATCATAGATCACACGGACCGGAAGTGCGTTATTTGAGTTTTTAAATGTCGGCCAGCAGGTCACGAGTGCTTGTGAATCCTGTAAAGCAAGAGGAGCACTCACCACAACATTGTGTCTGTGAGAGAGAAAAAACACTGTTAGTGTCGCTTCTTTCTCTGACCGAATCACAGCTGCAGAAAAAAGATAGAAAATGATCAGGTGTATGTGTTTCTGTGTGTGTGTGTCTGTATGTGTGTGAGAGAGAGAGAGAGAGAGAGAGAGAGAGAGAGAGAGAGACCAAATTACCCCATCTTGACACAGATATAGAGAAATTCATTGCTCAGAGGTTGCTCGTTCACAGCTCAGGATATTTGATGGAGTTCTCTGTTGTTTCTCCAGAAATTGCTCAGGAGAAATAAAAATAAAATAAAATGGGACTGTAACTGTTGACATCCATAAAGAAAGGTGTTAATTAAATGTAGATTTTAGAGGTAAAATAATCTAGATTTGGGTCAATTTGATGAGAAATGTTTGAGTTCATATCGAGATCTTCAATAATATTGACTTTTGATTGCAGACTTGACAAATCTGCGCTCAGTTTGAGACCTTCTGAAACTCCAACGACAGAGACATTTGTAAGATTTATGACTCATTTTCTTACGAGGAATATCCGAGACGCAGGAGATTGATGCAAAAGTGTCTGTTTTCTCTCCATTGAGGATATTAAAGAGATCTCGTCACATTGTCTTTCTTATGGGAGGTAAACACATTCTGTTTCCAACACAAACAAATTCGAATTACAAATACAAAAAAATGCAAAACTGTAAACCCATCAAAAACAATTTCGATTTACCTCACAATAAAGCATCTCATTTACAATACAGCACATTCTCCGCTCAAGCTCTTTCCCTCCACATATGATTTTCTCTTCTCATGTGATTGAGAGACCTGTCCACGCTGTCAGATAATGTCCAAAGACAAATGGTCCATATCCACACCAAACAAAACAAATCGTCTGTGATTTTATTCTCTCGCTGTGAGGAAGCCACGTAATGGAAGATACTGAACAAACCGTGAAATGACGCTGAATGAAACCTGCATCTGTGTGTGCAGTTACAGGCACGTGGCATTGTGTTGCCCTGTATGCTTTGTTATGCAGAAAGCATGTGTTTCAAAGAGGGACTGTTTGGCTTTTCAAACATCTATTGTATGTGAGGAAGGTATAGGGAGGGATATTACAGACGACGGGATGACATTCAGCACAATGATGCCCTCGTGAGATCATCACTCCAGGTCAAACACGGCTGGCAGGAACGTCGAACCTTTGTCGTGCCCTCCACACTTCCTGCTGGACGTTCAGGACACACACTTGACCTCAGAGCGAGACGTGTGAGAGAAAGCGTGTGTTTTAAAGAGCACGGCGATGAACCCCTGAGAGATGCACCTCCCACTGAGAGCCGCTGATGTCTGCGTGATCAACACGCTTCTCGATTCTCTCAGTCATGGATGAAAGCCTCATATCATGAGAAATAGCTTGAGAGCTTAAAAAATCTAGAAGAACATGTATTCTTAAACATGTCTTCATCACAGACGAACTCAAAGAACAGTATTAGTAAAACATGGTCAAATTCTGCAAGAAAGAAAAATCACACGCAAAATAATGGCTTGATTATATCTCCTAGATGTCAATGTGATTCAACATAGAGACAATAGAAAGTTTTGCTTTCTAGGTTTTCTGCATCTCAGATAATAAAAGAGGCAGAAATCTCACAGAAATCTCACAAATGTCTCCATTGGAGTTTCAGTAAAGATCTCAACAATGTCACAAACCGAGCTCAGATTTGTCAAGTCTGTGACAATATTGACAGTGTCAATATTACTGAGTATTACTAATTTCTCATTAAATTTACACAAATCTACACACGTCCAAACAAACTCATCAAATGTTGAGTTGAAAAACTGCTCTAAATGCTCCAGACGGTCTAGTCCTTCACTTTCTCTTGGGTTGTGTTTGTGCTCAAGGCTGATATGTGTCATTCAGTCAATACGAAACAAAAGCAATCGTTGTGAGATCTCTGTTGCCTCCGGGCTCACACACACACGTTGAGTGGAGCACATGTGTGCTGTTTATTGATGGCTTTGCTTTACTGGTGCCCTGTATCGCCTCTCTGTGGGTACCAGAGCAGTTATAGAAAAGGGCCCTTGAGACAAACACAAGTCTCACATTGACCCCAGACCATGCATTTCATCACACAAGCTTCTAACATTATAAGTCAGACGTGTGATGTATCGGCGTAATAGAAATATGTGTATTAAAATAAATACTGAATTGTAAAGAATGTGTAGATGTCAAAGACATTTATATTAAGAATTAAGGAATTGTTGATTTACTTAAAAAATCAATTTTGTGTAGCCTATTTGTTATCACAATTGAGAGAAATTGAGAGAAAAGGTTAATGTAAAATACTGAGAAATGTACAAGTCAATTTTCGGATCGTTTTTTTCCGGGTGTCAGTCGTGAACCGGAAAATCAGGAATGCGCTTTTACTGCAGCTGCGGACACGCGCCATGACATCACACCACGTTTTTCTTTTTTTATAAATTGAATATTTTATACATTGCTGTTACATGTTTAAATGTGTTTAAAAATTTGCCTACTGTAAACATTTTAAGAGATTTTTTAATCTAAAATTTCGTCGTCATGCCAATGTATTTGTCAATATATAGCACACCAATTCAAGTTTATTTATATAAAGCGCTTTTCACAATGTGCAGTGTTCCAAAGCAGCTTTACAGGAGCAAATAAGGAAATCAGTTAGTGATAAGATGAAAACCCATTTCCATACCATCGGAGAAAGAGCTGTGAACTGTTATTAAAGGCAGGTGCTGATCATGACTATAATTATTGCTGTTTCAATAAGACCTGAACAACGAACTATGCAGCACTAAATAAAATGTAGAAGAAAATGAACAAAACTAAAACGATTTCTTAACAAGAGTGAAGTCCATGTGGATCAGGTGACATCCCCAGACAGGCAGATGTACCATTGATTTGTAAAACTATATCATTCTGTTAAACAGGACTCAAAACTGTCCCATGTGAGAACTGTTTCGTTTTTCTTTATTTATTCATGAACTCAAGGACCCAGGAATGTGCGCGTGCACAAAACCAGAGAAAGCGCACGAGAGCTCGTTTCATTCATCACAAACCGACAGTCTATTAAAATTCGCATTTTATGTAGAAAACCACACGCAGTCGAAACTATTAATAAAATGTATTGTATATTGCAACATCATGAGGACACACGAGTCTATAAAGGCTGCCTATAAAGCGCGTATAATGGAAACAGATTGCCGTGTTGATTGTGTAGGCCCCGGGCTCTCAGTCCCAGATGACCACGGCCAGTTTACAGTGTGTTCAAAGGAGAGGGCTAAAAGGCAATTACAATGTTAATGTGTCCTGGCGGGGGAGAAAAACCTCAAGGTGATGAAGTCAGCAAACAATGTTGTGCCAAAAGAAACGCAAAATGCCAAATCGACAACCAAAGACACGGGTATGATATATCTAGGTCACGACGGAACAGAAAGGGGACAAGATGCTGCTCTTTTTTGACACTAGAACAGCAAAAGACAGAGAGAGATTGACATTGAGTTGGCTGTGTGGCACTAGCAGGGTTAATATAACCCGCATCTCTCCCGGGAGCTCATAATAGGCCATTAAACAGGCGCATTAGGATAAATGAAAAGCCTTTTAAGTGGTTACCACAGGACCACCTGGACTTCACTCATGAATCTCTCCGCGTTATTGTGTGTGTGTAGAAAGGCGTATGGCTAAAAGGGACGATTTTATTCGAGAGCATTTGAGTAGTGGGATGTGATTTTTTTTGCTTTGTGTCGTCTGTGCGTCACATTTATTCTCATGCAGGTTGTATTCAACCATATTTAAAATCATCCGGGAAACCTAAACATATTGCAAATGTAAATATTCATTACGTTTTCAGATCAGTCGGATGCAATAAAGATTCATTTGCAAATGTAATTTAAACCAGAATCAAGAGGAAACCCGCTGCCACGTAAAGGCGATAAGAAACAATGGCGAGCTGATTTTGGGAAACTCGGCATCCACTCAGCTCATAAAAAGGAGGCAGATATCTGTTTCGATAGACTCTAATCAGCGCAATAATGTACTTGGGATTGTGATGCTAATCGTAATGGATTCGGAGAGGGGCCAGTGTGCGCTATTGGCTAATTCCAGTACGCCGCGTTCCCCAGGGGGGGCTCGCGTCATTTCACTTCTGCGCTTTAATTGAAGTGTGTTATGTGTTATTTTCCGCCTCGCTGAGCAGCAGAAGAGGTCGGCCGATGCTTATACGGGAGGGATGATATACGTTTCTGAAAGAGAAAGAAAACGACGGAAAGTTGCATTTAAAAAGCAATTTTTTAATCTTGTTTTAAATGCAACGCAAAGCATGTCCTTTATAATTCGACTATATGGACCGAAGACTAAATATTTGTCCACATTTAATTACAAAGAGACAGTATATTTGCAATAGGCCTATGTGATAAATATAAATATGGACACAAGGGTACATTACATTTGATACAATGAAAAGGTCTTGATTGTGTGCATCACACTTATCTGTTTCTGCGCAGCATCATGGTTTTGTTTTTTTAATTTATGATCTGTCTAGAAGAGAGAGAATTTCTCTGCAAGACTAGTTCCGAGCAGAGCCGCGCAGTGAAGTGTGTAATGGGAAAAAGGACAAAGCAAGAGAGAGGCAGAGAGAGGGAGACTGGACTACAGATGTTGGATAATTTGGTTCGACGAAATCCTCGTTTTGCTTCTGGAAACTACCATGACAAGACAAGAAAATTATACGTTACACAGACACACAAAGGCACACACACGGACAGGCAGAGTGCAGAATAGATCATGAGAGCGCTGCTTCCCCAACAATGCGTTGATATCAACCTGTGAAAAAAGATAACATTGAATCCCACATGGGGGACTGAACACAGCAGTGTGACAAAGACAGTAGCGTAATACACCTGATCAGAGAGAGACTGATCCCAGACCAGTGTCCCCGGGGAGAGATGTGGTGTTATGCGCTTATGGAGGACTCCTAGGGGAAGGATTCTGACCTCCTATTGCCCTCTATGATTTTTCTGAAGGGTAATAAAACGAATGGGAAGAGAGGACATCCGTTCTACCCCACTGAACTGTCCGATCTGAGAGTCACATCCACACACACGAGCGTCATTCACTACAACTATCCATTCATTGATAAAACCAAAGCTGCTTTTGAAAACGCGCAAATGAATGTTTGATCAGTTAATGCGTGAAAAATAACACTAGGTCCAGTCTTAATGATGGAAAGTTAATGAGGATAATTTATACGAAAGAAATGAGTAAATCAATAACAATTAAATTCCTCCATGATACCCAGAAGTTCATGTGGATGTGTGTGAGGACATTAAATATAAATATGAGAAAATGTTTACAATGTATACAAAAACAGTGGTTCTAAAATATTTCCATTAGAATATAATGCGAAAGAATAAACAGCAATACTTTATTATAAGGAATCTATATAACTCCAAATATTATTGCTGTAATGTAATGCGCTCTTGCAACGTGCAGATGTAGACACCCTCAAAGAAAGCGCTGAAAAAGGAGGCGGCGTCCCATGATTGTATTTTTACAGCCCTGTGAATCGGTCAGATATCAGACGAGGTCTGTGCGCGACAGATAACGCCGGTGCGATTAACCCGTTCCGCTCCCACCGGGGGCCGCCGACAGCTCGAGGGATGAACAAAATCAATCTCCGGGGGAAAGACAGTCACAGATGTACACGATTAGATATTATGTGTACAGGCCCCAAAACACAAACCATAGAAAGTAAAAAAGTACATTTAAAATGACTGAATTTCTTTTACTGTTCAATGCAAGAACCTCACCAAAACTCGTAAAATCCTTATATAAATACGCTTAGATCACACATATCCGGCTTTACTAAAGTCAAATATTCGGTGACAAATAGAACATTGAAATTGTATCTTTTAATAACCGGTTCAGGAACATTTAGAGTCAGAGTTCACGTGGTCGCTGTCCGTTCCCTCGGTGCTGAAATGAAGTTCAACAAAACCCAAAAAATGTAAATAAATTTCCTATTGACATTTTTTTAATCAAATATTGAAACTGTTCTACAATCGCTGTTGACTGTAATATAATAAATAAAATTATAATTGCAGCAAATTGCATTTTTCGTGTGGAAAAGTATTATAGAGGAAAATTTTAATTTTGACTATTTATTTATGTCTTCGCGTGTTAGACGATACAATTTCGCACAGGTCACGATATCAATAACATGTTTGTAATCGGGGTACCTTTACTAAACAATATTTAGTAAGCCGACTCACATCATTCCATGACATCAAAAAATTACGCGTATTCTATTTTAAATAAATGTAGGTTATTTAATGGAATGCGTATGTTAGTATTGGAAAAAACTGTTTAAAAATTATGAAAGATTTGAATATCAGACAAAATCAATTTGATCCAAACGTGCACGTATGAAACGAGCTCTGAGGCCTGTGATGATTTTATGACGTGTCCCCTTCAGGGTTTGGAGGAATCCACAGGGAAGCTCGTGTACAAAACGCATTCCTTCAACTACAATATCAAAAAAATGAAGAAGTGCTACATGGCGGGTGCAAATAAATGAAAACTCTCTTAGAGTGAACTATTTTTTCTGCTTTGTAATTTGTCAACCCCCCCCAAAAAAAACATATTGTAGATTTACCAAAACACAGCCAAGATTTCTGCATCATCCATGATAAACATTTTTTCAAATTGTATGAATAGCAAACTGTACAAATACACTTGCGATAATTTAGCTCTTAAACTATGATTATTAAAAGACAGATTCATTACTGCGACGTTTTTCATTGATTGATCATTCCAGTGACGACCGAAAAAAGCTTTAAATCCAATATAACGCGTATTCCAAAACGAGCTCTCTGCAGTAAGGTTGCCATGTCTCTTCTTGTTGAAAATGAGCCACGACTATTTCATGTCCTGTAAACATTCAGCTGAAGTTATTAAAAACCTGCCAGGCTGAAAAAAAGAAAGGGAAAAGTCAAGAATATTTCGAAACAACTTTTAGTGTGTCCATGTGAGACCTTGTCCGATGTGTGGAGATGGTTTATATATACGTAAAGTTATGCAACACGCCGAGACCCCGGATGCCATTGGGTGCTCATACCAAGTATTGGGCATAATGAGAGTGGAGGATGGGGCACTGCAAGCACCTCCCCTAGAAATGCAGCAAATCTTTACCCCGTTTTTTTTCGTCGGTGAGGAGTAGCGCGCATTGGGAGCCGGAGACGCGCGGTGCGCGCGAGACTCTTGGCATTGGCAGGCTGACGGTGACACGTGCCTCTCTCTCTACACCCCCGAGCTCCAGTGTACCGCATTGGCACCAACGACTGCCACTGAAACACAGGAGTCGAGCTGTCCCACGGATACAGAGAGCCGACAGCTCGATCAAAACGAAACGCGAGCATTCTTCGTTACGCACCGGACATTAAATCTGCTCTCACCTTGGAAGCGCGTCTCAGCGTTCGGACAGAAAAAAAGAGAGGAGGGGGCGAACAGGATGCGGGCGCCAGGTATAATCTACGCCTGAAAGTGACATGATCCACGGGAATACCAAAAACACCAGGCGTGATTTCATTCAGAACTGGAGATAACGAATACGCGTCACAACGAGAGTCCGTTCTCTTTTCGCCTCCTTGATGCGCAGAAAAAGCACTAGTTCGCACACTAAAGTTTAATCTAAACGTTAATTGCTTTCGTATTTTAATTGGTCCTCGTGAAGAAAAGTAATCATGGCCACGTTAATTAGAAGCAAGATTTCGAACAAGCTGACCAACGCGGCCCACACGGTCACCAATAAGTCGCAGGCGAAGGTGAGTGGGATGTTCGCCAGAATGGGCTTCCAGGCCGCCACCGACGAAGAGGGTTTGGGCTTCGCCGCCTGTGATGATCTGGACTATGACCACAGGCAGGGACTTCAGATGGACATACTTAAAAACGATGAAATGGGTGGAGAGGGCGTTGGGGAAATTGGGGGAGAAGGGATGGCTGAAGGGGACAGCCATTATCAGAGGGATGGAACGGGTCCACCGCCCTCAGCGTCCAAAGACGGCGGATTAAGCGCCGAACTCGCCAGTGCGGACAAGCCAAAAATAACTGCTTGGGAGGCTGGATGGAACGTGACCAATGCTATCCAGGTAAAAAGGCATTGCGCGTAAAGTGTCCAACTGTGAACGCACATTGCCTGAACGCAGTCAGCTGTTTTTGAAAATGTATATTATTAAATGCCAATATCTTACGAAATGTGCAGATCAAAATAATTGAACAAGTCTTATGCACCATTGTAATGAAGCGAAACGCTTTGGTGGTGCGGGTTTATCGTGATGTCGTGTCTAGAGAGATTTGGATGAGGAAGCATGTTGTTCGCTCCAGGCAGGTTTAGCAAAGAGCTGAGCTTTAAAATATAAAAAATACTGTTTTTCGATGCTGCCTTACCTTTTGATTTTACAGTCAAAGAATAGTGGGGTTAGCGTGAGTTGTTTCTTCTATTTTCGATGTGCGTAAATTGGAGACCATAATGTCCCCTTTGCGTTGAGGTCAAATGAAAAGAATTAAACGTATTTTAAATTAAATTGCTTAGATCTTTTGTTTCTATCGTCAGTGATGAAAACACATCGTTATTTCTTTAATACGTTGTGGTAGTGGCCAACATTTGCAAATAACCAATAAAATCCCGCACATATTCAATCATGCGCAGTTAAAGCTCTTAACATCAAACTGACACCCGTGACGTGACTCCCTGCCTATTCAATTCACGCTGATGACGACACGATGAGGAGAGCGTGACTTTGCTCAGAGCAAATGGAATGTCCTCGCTGAATTCAACTGCATTTCTAAAGCTCCACTGCAACATCTGCAGGGAATACCGAAACTGATGGCGCACAAAACCTTCCTAAGTTAGAACTGAATCAACTGATATTTTTATAATGAAATAAAACGCTTGTTGTTTGTCGTGAGACCAGAATAGTATTGTTTAAAAATTCTTTAAAATGCAGGTGTTAAAAAGGTTCTTTCCACCAATGCCAATGAATAACCATTTTAATTACCCAAAGAACCCGCGTAAAGTGGGTGAAATCAAAATCGTATATTTCTTACCATTTTGTTGTTTGTGGAGCCTTTTTTCACCACATTACCGTTTGTGCAGCAGAAAGATTCTTTGGATCTTAAAGGTTCTATAAGGAACCGTGCAGCCCAACAAAGAGCCTTTTGGAAAGCAATATTTTAAGCCATGCATATTTGCCCCAGATAACTGTGACACGAAAAATATGATAATATAAGTACAATCTGTATGAATACAATGGAATGCATTACATTGTGAATGATTTAGACACGCGAAAGTCCTCCGCGTTCTGTTGTATAACGGCGCACCTGTGCTTGTTTTTTTCAGGGCATGTTCGTTCTGGGGTTGCCGTACGCCATCCTCCACGGCGGATATCTCGGACTGTTCCTCATTATATTTGCTGCTGTCGTGTGCTGCTACACGGGAAAGATCCTCATCGCTTGCCTCTACGAAGAAAACGAAGACGGGCAGCTGGTACGAGTGAGAGAATCTTATGTGGATATCGCCAACGCGTGTTGCGCGCCGCGGTTCCCCACGCTGGGCGGCCACGTCGTCAACGTAGCTCAAATAATTGAGCTCGTGATGACCTGCATTTTGTACGTGGTGGTGAGCGGCAATCTGATGTACAACAGCTTTCCGAACTTCCCGGTGTCTCAGAGGTCGTGGGCCATCATCGCTACCGCCGCACTTCTGCCTTGCGCATTCCTCAAGAACCTCAAGGCCGTGTCCAAGTTCAGCTTGCTCTGCACCATCGCGCACTTTATCATCAACATCCTTGTGATCGCCTACTGCCTGTCCAGGGCACGTGATTGGGCGTGGGACAAGGTGAAGTTTTACATTGACGTCAAGAAGTTCCCCATCTCCATCGGCATCATCGTGTTCAGCTACACCTCGCAGATATTCCTGCCCTCCATGGAAGGGAACATGCAGAAACCCAGCGAGTTCCACTGCATGATGAATTGGACTCACATTGCTGCCTGCATCCTCAAAGGCCTCTTCGCCCTGGTGGCCTACCTGACGTGGGCCGACGACACCAAGGAAGTCATCACGGACAACCTGCCGTCGAGCATCAGGGCCGTCGTGAACCTCTTCTTGGTGGCCAAGGCGCTGCTCTCTTACCCGCTGCCGTTTTTCGCTGCCGTCGAGGTCCTGGAAAAGAGTTTCTTCCAAGAGGGAAACCGTGCGTTCTTCCCGGATTGCTACGGAGGCGATGGGCGTCTCAAGTCCTGGGGCCTCTCTCTCCGCTGCGCCCTAGTTGTGTTCACGATGTTCATGGCGATCTACGTGCCGCATTTCGCGCTCCTCATGGGTCTGACGGGCAGCCTGACGGGCGCGGGCCTGTGCTTTCTCCTCCCCAGCCTGTTTCATCTCAAGTTGCTGTGGAGAAAGCTCTTGTGGCATCAGGTGTTCTTCGACGTCGCTATATTTGTCATCGGGGGTATATGCAGTATTTCGGGCTTCATTCATTCCGTCGAGGGCCTCATCGAAGCGTACAAATACAACATTTCGGATTAGTTTGGTGATCATTTGGTGATAAGTGTTAAACGCATCCCACATAACAAGAACCAGACCGATAAGTTCCCGTCCCCCAAAATACACCAGACCTCGGCTTTAACCTCGAAAGTGTCTGCAAATCTAACTTCACTACATGATAAATAAATAAATAAATAAAAGGAACGAATTCGCATTCCGAAAACGTATCTTTACGTTTGCGCATTGGTCAACGGTGCGTGTTATAAATAAACATCAGCACAAAACCCTTTTCTTTTTAAGAGAATTTACTGGTTATTTTTTTCCAAGAAGAAAAGACACGGTTTGGCTCGATTAAAAGGGCATTCAACTGCTGGAAGAAAAAAATGACATTAGGAAACGCGTCTTTATGACCTGCAATAAATGTTGTTAAAATAAAAAGCTCATTATTTACAGGGGACCAACATCGTGGCAATAAAACGAACAAGAGTGTGTAGAGAAATATAGATTTTTTGGGGGATTATGAACAACTAGATCCGAATACGCATTTGTTTTACATCACTGTAACCAAAATTAAACTAGCAAAGTAGATTTTACAGGTGATTGAGTGCTTAAACTATGCATTCTGAACGTATGATGTCCATGCAGCATTAAATATATTCTGGGGAATAAAAGAACAAAGGGATTTACACACAGAAAAAAATCCGCTGCATTTAAGTTCAGATCTCAACACGCAAAGGAAATCATATTTTTATGACTATTTGATAATAACGAAAATACGACGAGGATAAAGAAGAGGGCCAGAAAAAAAAGAACATACGTCTGACGGATGGAAAAAAATCTAAATAGACAAAATTTAAATCAAACCACTAAATTTGAATTGTGTTAATCGGATGTCAAACAACGATTTATAAGAAAGCACAAAAGAAGCTTCATGTCCCCCTGCGTACGATGTGTTTCAATCGAAATCAAGCTGTCTGATGCATTGGCCTACTCCAAATCGAAGGACTTGCATAAGACATTTTTCATTTTGTGCAATCCAATGGGTGCTGTGGAAATGTTATAAACCGTATGTGTTGTGTTATTGTGGTTTAAAAGATGGAATGTATATCACAAAATCGTTATCATATATCGTGAAAATGAATATATTGCAGAATAAAGAAACGCGTGAAATTATATTGTACAATTGTTTTTGGTTTTATGTGTTATAAAAACCCCACTGAACACGTGCATTTTCCCTCCAAGACACAATAAACCTGCAAAACCATCCCCAAACACGCTCTCGCATTCATTCCGGATGATGATCTAAAGATATCATTTTCAAATATAATTCAATCTTAAAAATTGTTTTTCTTTTTGGGGGGGATTATATATATTTAAAACGTAATTACATGTCATTTTATTTACTGAGTATGCATGTTGTTTGTCTTGTTAAATATAGTAAGGCGAATTTTAACATTTATAATGCATGTAAGACTACAAATGTCTGCGCAAATATGAAAAAATTAGACGTTCATTATCATCTTTTAAATATAGAAGTCCTATTTAAAAATAAATTAATTCAACTTGTCACTCATATGTGGAGGGAGCAACAGCCCGTGAGCGCGTGGACAGATGTTTGCCTCGGAGTCTGCGGGTCAAACCGGTAAACAAACATCTGGACGAACTGTTTGACTCATTGCTGTTAAAATGAAAATAAAACACGGCCTGAAAGAAAGATCAAGTGGGAAATAATACGAGACACGCACAGACATGAAGAGAAATATTTCAAGGTTTTAAAATACTATCCAGTATTAATCATAAACACATCTGAAATAGCTTCAGTTAAAAGGCCTAGATGCATAAAACGAAACGAAATTCATATATGCAGGGCGAGAGTATTTAACCTGAGAAAAAAAGGGGGACAAATAGGCTTTAGTTTTCATTTAAACAAATAATTTTATCTTGTTAAACGAATTTGCATCGACACGTTCATTTTCATAAGTGAAACTTTGGATGGAAAATTCATTCTTTCCAATAATGTTTCTGCGGTCTTTGGCCTCGCGTTGAACTATGGGTATTTGAGTTCGGATGGAGGAGCCATTTTCTCACTATCACGCGCCCCCTAGGGTTGAGATCAGACACTCGCAAACATAAGACAACAGCGCCGTCTTGAGATCGGACACACTGTTCCGCACTTTACAATTAAAACTTAAGTCCAAATACCCAGCTAAGGAAATACTGCAGCTTGTTTTAAAGTATTTAGAATTTTTATAACCTTTTATATTATATAAGGTAATATTTTAGAATATAACCTTATTATAGTAAATACTCAAGTAAACTAAAGAATTTTGTAGCACAATTTAGGTACACTCAAAATAAAAAGCAATAAGATTGACCATCATGAAGCCTCTGACAAAGTAAATCAATCTCCAATTTTTCAAAGTAAATAATTTCTCGCCATAAGCTTCATATTTGACAAAAAAAAAGCATCTAAAGCCATTTAATTTGGCAACAGCTGACGAATAATTTAAATATTCTTCTAAAGACAAAAAGGAAGCTTCAATAAAGACGCAAAGATTAAAGATCACTATAGAGGCTACTGATATTGAGCAGCAAAATCGGTCATGAAAACTTTGGGGACAACAGAGAGAAGAGTAAGAATGTTTGAAGTTATTTATTCCCACACCTCCAAAAAGTAGTACACTCCATCTGGCTTACATCTATTTGACGTCTGCTATACATCATACATTCATTCTAAATCAAACATCATCTAGATGTCTAGAGGACTTTAGCCGATGTGAATACAGACGTCAAACAGATGCAAGCAAGATGTCTGCGCTATCAAGATTTACAATAAAACAGAAGGTGATCAAGTCACAACAGAATAATAAAATTTATTGTTTCAAAGAACTGTTAAAACTTTACAATGCATGTCTTATTAAACAATTAAATATTTACAAATGACATGTAAATTGCAGCATATGAAGACAACACGTAAAAACGTACAAGATAGTTTCTCCAAAGGGTGACAGGAAGGAAAGAAATTAATGCTGGAAAGATATCGTTCTGACCAAAGAGTTTCATAACACCACCGCAACATTGCTCACTGCTCGGCTGTGCGGGTGGTCGGCTTTTTGACAGAGTTCTCCACAACCCAGGGATGAACCAGGACTTGCCGGATGGGAAGTCTGTGCATTGGGTTGTGCTTTAGTAGTCTATTGATCAGATCTCTGGTGCCTTCGCTCACATGAGCTGGATATGTAAATTCCACCTGTAGGAGGAGGAGAGCAAACACAGAAGTCTCATTAATATGTCAGAGACAGCAGACAAACGGAGCACCAAGTTGAAGTTATTCCAGACTGCTTTACAGCTAAAACAAATCCTAAATTGATGATTACGCATCATGCAAGTGGACAGAAAAGTCTGACATTTGAACGCAAACAGCCAATAGTGTTTAACATGGAAAAAAGGTGCTGCATTGTGTACATTTTTTTTTACTTTTCTCTTAAAGAAATAACCCTGATCCTTACACGTCAACTCATTAAATGTCAGGAAGGAGTCACACAGACTGGGCTCAAACTCAGGAGCGCATGACAGAATCTGTGCAGATTTGGTACTTCACTTACCCTTGAAATCTTGCGGTACGTCTCTTCATGGCTCTTGGTTTCAAAAGGTGGCCGACCAACCAGAAACTCATAGCAAAGAACACCCAGACTCCACAGATCCACTTTTTCATCGTGCGTTTTCCCTTCGATCATCTCTGGAGGAAGATAATCCAGCGTTCCACAGAGTGTCGACCTCCTGTCAAACCATTTACAATATATACATGCAGTTAAACGAGAGAATTAATGCAGTAAAAAAACCACAAGACTGCAAGACAATTTACCAGTCACCTTGAGGATGGAGTGTGGACAGACCAACCGAAGTCTGCAATCTTCAGCTCCCCATTGGCTCCCAGCAGCAGGTTCTCAGGTTTAATGTCTCTGTGGATGACGTTCTTTGAGTGGCAGTAGTTCAGAGCATCAGCGAGCTCCATTATATACTGCAAATAGACAACAGATACACACTGAAAAACTGCTCTCAGCTGGGGTTGAGTGCACATGACCTGCATAAAACAGAAAGAGTTACCGTGGCACTGCGCTGATCATCAAAGGTCCCGCAGCGCTGGAGCTCACCATACAGCTCTCCTTTAGGGGCAAACTCCAAGATGAGATAGACACGAGCAGCGTCATGAAAGTAACCATAGAGACGCAGGATGTTGGGATGTCTGAAAATAAAATGAATCACAACCATGAGATCGGATTTCAACTTCTGAACACATTTACCGTGTATAACACAAAATCTGTCTATAAAGCACATTTTATTATGAGGAAAAATATTTCAGCCAATGCTTGTAAAGGTGCAAATGGAAGTTTGAAAGCATCATACCTGAGATGAGACTGGATCTCCACCTCCCTCCGGAGCTGATGCTCAACGCCGGCTTTCTCCAGCTGCTTTTTAAACAGAACCTTCAGAGCCAGAATAAACTTGGTCTGACGTTCCCTGGCCAGATACACGCTCCCAAACTTGCCTTTGCCGAGAGCTCGACCGATATCAAAGTTCTCTAAACTCCAGGCTTTTCTGAAGAACCGACAGAGCAAACGCGTGCACCATTCCATTACACACCTCTTACAATAAGAGACCACACACATTTAAAATGGCCGTTTCCTTATTTCCAAAACTAACAATTCTAACATCGTAAAATTTCTAAATATTAAGATAAACTAAGGAATAACATTCACTGCAAAATTGAATAAAATCTTACTTTGAACTACAGGATAGTCCATTGGTTGGCGTTTCTGTAAAAAAAGGAAACAGTAAGATCTTTAATTCCTTGTCACAATCAAGAACGGTCAAGGAACATGATACCCTTCGGTTCTTACGTTGAGGTTTCTCCTGTTTACCGGGTTCGGCTGCAGGAACACTGTTGGTGGAGTTTGGCTTGGGTTGGCTCTGTATTGATTTATGTTGTGTCTGTGTTTTAAGCTGGTCCGGGTTGATGTTCTGGTCTCCGGGGCAGCGAGTTTTCACAGGGACCGATGGCCCAGCAGGCTTCTGCGGACTTGCAGGTCGCTGAACCCGCTGGGGGCCTCGTGTCGTGCCCAAAACACGAGCGCGAGGAATGGGCACGGGCTTCAGGCTGCTCTGGGTCACTGGAACTCTTTTGGGCCCGCTGGCACAAATCTGCACAACATGAATAGAAATATTTTTTAATGAAAGCAATGCTCTTTGCTCAATGATAATATTCACAACTAAAGAGCTTGTGACCGGTGTTCTTTGAAAAAGAAATGTGTATAATTTGATAAGTAGGATGCAATGCACAAATGTAAAAACATTAAGTATACGTTTATATTGTACGTTCTTTACGTACTAAACGTTGCATCTTTACGTTTTGCACACAAAGAGAATTCCAAATGCGCATCAACATGATGGAAAGCAACAATATAAAACGTATTACAGATATTGCAAATTATGACTTCGAGCAAAAGCGCACACGAAGACAACAAATATATAAGAACATGAATAAAAGTCTTTATGGTTGATTAATAAAATGGACAACACACAACAATAATTGTGAAGTAACTTACCTTTTCATTTTCAGGTCGCTGAACCTTTAACGTTAGATCTCTGCTTGTATTAGTTCTTGGAGTAGAATCCATATCCTGAAATAAAACATCAAAACGTTTAAGATACGTAGAAGAAAATACATAATAATATCAGTATACAATAGTTTGCATGTGTGTCCGGTCAAATGTTCAAAAGGAGATTGACGGCCATTACCTCCAGTTAGCCGCTAACGTTACCGCCAACAAAACCTCCTCAAAAGTCTATATTGCACGATAATCTCGCTTCCTTCGTGTTGCAAATCCGTCACTATAAACTAAACTCGACGTATTTTACAACGAGAAGATTCATAAATACGTATATTTATTATCAAAAGGACGACGCGTTCTCGTCTGCGTCCGTGCTTCTGGCCTGTTTGATTTCAAATGTCCCACTTTTAAATACCTTTAAAAATAATCGGACCTGTGATTGGCTAGAAAGTACTTCCCGCTGGATCCTATTGGCTGTAGGAATCCGTCTTGTGACGTACCGTCGCGCAAGTGAAGCTGGGAAAAATGCAGAGCTGTCGTTCTTCTTTTTAACAGGAGATATTGGATCGTAAAGAGGCATCAATCTACATTACAATTTATTTAAGACATCTTATATTTAGCATTTTGTAGTAGTGCTACTTAACAATAGACGAATAGTCTACCTAAAAATGCACCTGCATAAAAATATATATATATATAAATAAATAATGTTACAGAAAATCATAAAAAGCCCCTCTCATACTGTATTAAATGCAAGACAGTAAAAAAAGTTTAAGAATAAAAATATATGTATTATGTTTTTATAATTATATATATATATATATATATATATATATATATATATATATATATATACATACATATTAAAGTACAGATATAATAAATACTTTTTTTAATTATATATTAAATATATATAAAGTATATATATATATATATATATACATATTATAGTAACAACAACAGAATAAAATACTTTTTTAAAAGCAAAATTATACAAGATTATAAAATATAGTTTTAGCCATAGGCCTACTGCTGTCGTAAATGTAGAATGATAAAATGAACAACTAAACACTGTAAACACTTTCTTAAGAAGAAATGTTTTGTACCTGGGATATGGTCTGGGGAGATGTATTTTTTAATCAGTTATCTTTAATCAGATAATTTTTTTAATAGTCATTTATTCAACACAATAAAGATGGCTGCATTGAAATATATTTCTTGTCGAAATCGTGTATATAACTAAGCAATATAGACAGCATCTTGCTCTAATTTAGTTCTTCTGCTTATATTTTCCAACTACTTCAATGTTAAAATGAATTAGGTTACTTTAATCTTTCAGAATCAGTGTCATAAGGGGATCCACAGCATGGTGTGGTGTATGCACAAAAGACAAAACAGATACATGCAGTATGACTGTTAGTTTATTTCAATATATGTAAACGGCTGAGGCTGCATTAGATCATCATATCTGTTCGACCTTTAGTTAAATCCAGTACCACACATCTCTAGACTACGTAGATTTAAATAATTACCATAATACTTTATTACTTTTATTTTTACCATCGTGTTTTCGCAATTCATTCCGATTAAAACCTAAATTAACATGTGACACATTCAATGTCAATATGTTTTAAAAGCAATCATGCCGTTTTATTATTTTCATAATCCATGTTAACTCAGAACAAACAGCCAGTGGCTCTTTAATACAACCGAGAAGAAAAGAAATGTACAAGTTTCAGTGTTGCAGAAAAACATCCATACTGTAACATCTTTATGTTTCTCATACAGTTTAGACAATCTTTCACATTTACTAAATACATCTTATAAACGTAAGCACATCCACGGTTCTAAAGATGTTCTGCATTTATTTTTATTTGCATATTGGCTACTTCCCATCACAGACATTTAAAATGCTGAAGTTGTCATTTGTGGCTTCATGTCATCAAGGCAAAGACAACATGAACCCAAAAAAATAAATAAATAAATAGACTGTATTTAACAACCCAAATAAAACACGTCTGCAGTAAGTGCCTGCACATGTTTAAATGTTTCCTACAGTCAACCTGTACATATTTGGCAAATAAGAGTAAAGAATGCCCTGTATGCCACCTGGTCTCTTTCAATCTATTGATCACTTTTGAAATGTATGGAACGGTTTTGTAGGAATTCTTAACCAACGACGAAACCCTTACGAATCTCTTGAAACGTGCGGCGCAACAAGAGCTTGACATAGTTCTGTATGTTAGCTACCCTATCGTATTCAGTACTTTATTTGTGGATAATTTAAGGAAGTCTAAGGAAGTACAGCTACCCATCCCATGTTTTTAAAGATTCCAACAGAGATCGAAGCTGCCTCACTATCAGCCGTTACATTTCAACCTTCTCTGAACTCAATAGCACAAACACATCTCACACAGATAAACACACACTTCAGATCTGAGATACTGCTGACATGGTCCTCAAAAATCTTTCAGATTAAAACTACTAGTCTGGATTAGTTTGTTCCCTTCCTGCTGTTTAAGTGATACTAGTATAATAATAATAATCATAAAAATAAATATAATAATATTCATAGCAAATTCAAGTGTACAAGTGCCGATGAAGCATCGTTGCAACGTGCTCTGCCTGCTGATGATAATAGTTGCATGTAACAGCTACACTTGGTGGTGTTTGGCAAACAGGTCCGATCAGTCACACGGCATCCATTACAGCCTGTGCAAATCTTTTTAACACTTCTAACCAGGTCTTCTCTTCCATTCACTCATTATATGCAGTTCATCAAACCACACTGATATAACCCTGATGGTGTCGAGCCGTGAAACTGTTCCGGAGAAGTAATTTATTAAAACTAAATGTTTGAGAGTTTATCATCACACCTAATGAACGTTCTGCGGTTCTCCGTCATGTTCTTCTTCTTGTGCGTGGACAGCACAATAAGTGCAGAGTCGTTTGGGGTCGATGTGATAACCCCGGTCCCTCTTTCTTTTTTGCTTCTTTTACCCCATTGGCCTCTAATATAGATGCTTGAATGTGAGGGGGCACACAGCTTGAACTTCCGTGATCGGAAAAAAGACATTGAGAAGACAGGGAGCCGCGTGGTGACACACGAACGTTCATTTCTCTGCGACTGCTGCGGCCATAGGTGTGCGAATGGTTCCTCTCGCCGTGATGGCAAACTCCTCGATTTCTGTGTTCAACCGTCTGATCACCCATTCCATTGCCTCCCGACCCTGGGGACAGAAAACAGTCAACAATATGACCAATGCAAACATTTTACATTTAACTAAGTGACATGAACAACACTGCAAACACAGTTTTTCTATCTGCAAGTTTCAATTGAAATTTAAGGCAAAACAGAAGCTGTTCTATAAAGATTACGGAGAATTATAAAGTATTTTAAATTGTAGACATCGGCCCACCTTTCCTGCATTGGTTGAAATAGTGGATTCCATGAGTCCCTCCAGATAGCTGCTGAGACTGACACCCTTAACAGATATGATGGCCTCCTGCGTAAGCATCGTCCTGCAAGCAGTCAAGAGCAGCATCTTTCATTAAAACACATCCAGCAACTTAGCATTCAGACACATTCAAAATGAGAATAATATCAAATTCAATTTACTGTGGTTGCATTACTGTCTCTGTATGTGATGTATTCAGAAAAGTTGTTCGAAAGATAGTGCGAAATCTTACTTTTCTGGGTCCTCTGGGTGCGGTCTGTAGGTGAGCCTTTCATCCACAGACACCATGTTAGTGAATGTGATCTAAAATGAAAAAAATTGGAGAGGATTATGGGTATGAGTCATCAAGGGAACATATTTAATAACTCAAGACAACACCCATCACACCTGTTCCCACAACATACACAAACTGCCAAGGCCTCATTCCAAAAACATTCACGCTAACTCAACACTTTGCGTTTATAATAGCTCTTCATAAAGACAGAGAATGTATCAAAAAAAGACTAAAAAATGTGCTCAAGAAAACATGTTTTAATTACTTTTCTGAAATTGCTCTTCAAAATGTTCAATTATTAATAAAATCTTTCTTGCAATACAACAATCGTGTTTTAAAACAAGTGTGCTTACATTAATAAAGTGCAAGTGTGTAAACCGTGCTCTCAATAATACTTTTTTGGATCAGTGTTGGGCTGCTTACATTGGTTGACTTAAGTTCAAAGGTTTTCTCTTCGGGGTCGACTACGGAGTGCTCTTGGATGTATGTACATGTTCGTGCATTACCAATTATCTGTGGGAAACAAAAGATGGGTTGATCTGTTAATCATTCATTGATAACCTCAGAAAGACAGTTTATCAACTTTATATATAGATAGATACAAAATACGAGAAATACAATTTTACTTCACTTTTGACCTCGTATACGGGTCAACAAGTGAAAATTGGCTTAAGTCAATCACTCCACATCCCAGATGTATAACTTAATCTGTTACTAACCCACAAACTAAACTTGGCACAATGTTATTCTTGACTGCAAGTCTGTAGTTTCACACTAACAATCCTACTGCTACCATTTCATATTTCCACAACAAACTAAACAAAAGTCATGGACTCATGGTTCAAGTTTCCATAACCCATAATACCAGGACGGAAACGTGATATTTTATAAAAGCAAGAATATTTCATATGAGCGAGTCGGGAATTTAATAGACAACAATTCATTTCTGTTGTAGAACTGCATAATTTTTTTTTTAAAGTCCAGTTTTAGACTGTATGGAAAGTTTGGGTCAAAGACCCACAAAAGCAAACAAACATATTGAACAGAATGTTATTTGTCCTTCAGCTGATGTTCAAACAACGTACAACAAATATGGATTTAACGTGTCAAGGGATGAATGGCAGAGGTCACATTCTGACCCCTGTATTAAATTACGTGGTAACACAGTTAAGTCTCACCTGAAATGTCCACTAAAGTCATGCAATGACACATGCTAAGAACAGAGGTCTATTCTGGGAATAGATTTGCTGCCAGACTCCACTCAAATACAGTTTAAAGAAATAGTTCATCCAAAAATAAAAATTCTATCATCATTTACTCACGCTCATGTAATTTCATACCTCTATAAATTACTTTTTTTCAGATGAACACAAAGAAAGTTATTTGGAAGAATGCGAGTCATTTTCAGTTCCGGTACATCGTTGATTACCATAGTAGGAAGAAATAAATAGTTGTCAAAGGTGCCCGAGAACTCTTTGTTTTCCTAAATTCTTAAAATTTTTGCATTATGCCCCGGTTTAACAGACAAGGTTTAAAACTAGTCCCAGACTTAGATTAATTTTGAGCTATCTTAACTCAAAATAACTTACCCGGACATATCTTAAAATATGTCAGCGCCAGTGATTGTCTCAAGATGCACATCAGTAATGTTTTCTTAAAAGGCATTTGAATAATAGTGACTTAAATAGCCTAAATTAACTAAGGCATAGTCCTGTCTATGAAACCGGGCCTATGCGTTCAACAGAACACGCAAAATACTATGGTTGTGGATGATGTCCCAGAACTGAAAATTGCTAACCTTCTTCCAAATATCTTTCTCGGTGTTCATTGGAGGTGTTCATTGGAACAAAGAAATGTATACATGTTTGAAACAATCTGGAGGTGATTAAATGAGGACAGGTTTTTCATTTTTGGATGAACCATCCCTTTAAGGCCAAATAAGAACAAACGTTATATGATCACTGTGAATACCTGCCTGAGCAACATTTTCCTCAAAATGTGACAAGAATGAGAAGACTCAAAAGCATGTAGTATCGTAGTGCAATCCTGGCTCATGAGTCATGACCATCGGCACCTGGTGCTTTCTCACAAAACACATTCAGAGCATAAACGCTCTCCTGAAGTCTTCTGCCTTATACGACACATTGAAAAGACCAAAGAGAGAATCGTACCGATCTAGCTAAAGAGGGCAGGCCCCATTCTGTGCTGAGCAGTCTCTTGCTGTGCAGGCGTCCTTGCTGGTCAATGTTACGGTCCAACACATCCACTCCAAACACACTAGGGTTCATGGGGTTTGGGTACTTCTGCATAGCAGCTTTGGTCACAGTCTCCCATGGATGACTATAAGTGAGAGAGAGATACAGAGAGAGAGATGTGAGATACTATACATCATTCAAACTCATTATTTTTAATCACCCTTTTTCACATTTTAATATTACTTGTAAATACAGTACACAGATTTAAAATGAATTTGAGGTGTTTTCTTTCAGACACTAAAGCAGTAATACATCTTAGTATTATATAATGAGCACGAGAGAAGCACGCCGATGCAGCGCAACATAACCACAGAAGTGTGCCTTCAGTTACAGCCGTCAGGACATCCCAAATTACATCTTCAGCGTGACCCACCAAGGACACTGTGAGTGGACTATTTGCGGACCCTTTTATCAACATCCAAATCATTTAAAGCCAAAATGCAGTTTTTATTAGGTGTTCATGTGGTGCAAGGGCATTGGCACACGTTCTTGTGAAATGAATAAGTTGAACGCACTATAAATCACCTTGGATTAAAAAGTCTGGGGAAAAGCATAGATAAAGCTTTCCTGTAGATCAGTGGTAAGAGCATTGCGTTAACAACGCAAGGTTGTGGGTTCGATTCCAGGGGATTGCAAATACCCACGTAAAATGTATAGGATAAAGCAATGCAAGTCGCTTTGGATAAAAGCGTCTGCCAAATGCCTAAATGTAAATGTTGAACTCTAACTATTATATAAATCAATGTATATTAAAACAATATTAACTGTAACGCCGTATATAACTGAGCATAACACTCCGTCATCTGAATGGTTGCCGGGAGAAGGTAAGCGGTCACATGACGGGTGACGTCGGCTGGAATGCCCATGTAGGGGAAAGGTCGCCGCTGCCAAGGAGAGTTGCGCAACATGGCTGCACAAGACTTCAACCTGACACACGTCACACACGAGGGTGAAGAGGTTAAAATCCGACCGGCACACTGTCCTCGTGCCATTCATACAGTTTTATTTAATCTGAACCCCTCTGTAATCCACCTATATACAAGCCAGTGTTTCAATGTCTTCACCACACGAGATGCATTAAAATGACGTCTACCAACAGTACAGAAAAATTAGTTTTCTGGCCTGCAGACCCAATATAAGAGAACAATGTTGCTGTAAAATTGTACGATGTTCAAGTTCATCTACCCCCATTATTCACTCGCAAGTCTTTTTTTAGAGTGGGAGTCAAGGGCAGGCCGGTAAAATTGTGTAACAAAGCATTAGACCTCTCACTTATGTATTAAGATAACAGTCGATAACAGATAATTCAGTTCAGTTTTTCTCTAGTTCAGTTAATTGTGTTATTAGTGTAACGTTACAAGTAAAGTCACCTCATTACTGCAGGACAAGCTAACGTTAATCATTAACTCACATAACTGAGCTAACGTTAAAATAATCGCAACCGAGCGATATACATTTACATACCACATATTTTATGCAATATGAGTTAAATAAGAAATGTTGATATTAATTAAGTGGAGATGATAAAATATCGCCTGTAAAACGGAACTTTTGACAGAAGCGACTCGACTTTAGCTCGTAAAGATGAGCTAACGTTAACCGGCTAACCGGAGTCGGCTGACGACGGGACGGTGTAAAAAATGACTCGAATAATCACGTCAACGCATTCAAAGCAAAAATGAATCATTCACTCACTTGAAAACGTGTTCTGACGTCCAGATTTTCATGGTTCTTGTTCTGTTCGAACTGTTTGATGAGTGAAGCTGTTCCGTAACACCGCGCCGCTTCCGCCGTTTGTTCGAGAAAACTGTCAAGGTGGCTCCGCCCATCTCTGATGCAAGTGCTGGCGTAACAGTGCACTCCGCCAATCACATGGCGGGGTTTCTGAACGGAAAGTCCTCCCGCCCCCAGAATGTGCGCATGTATGGAGCAGCTATTAAGGTTTACTATGGGAACATTGCGTGTGTGTACTTTTAGGAAAGGTTAGGGCATAAGGTTCTTTAACTGGAGAGGTCAAAAAATAAATTTGCCAAGTGCCATAAAGCTTCCGTTTTTCATTGTGTGATGTACTGTGATACATATATAGAGTTATATTGGTCTACATAAGTTAATTGCAGTTAATTAATGGACAGTTGTGGTTTATATTCATGTTTTTTAGATTAATTGTTGAGGTATGGAAACCACCATTTTACAAATTAAAACCATATTTGAGTATCTTTAAAGCAGCCACATTTCGCTGGATTACATGAGTTTTATGTGAAATCTGTGAGGCATTTGAACAGCACTGAAAGAGTTTCCATGTAATGTTTTCATGTATGTATCTTCACTAGGCTGAAACTCTGCTCAAAGTTGATTAATTGTAATAACTAATATTGTTATCTTAACAACATTCAAATTTGCGTTTTAGAATGTCATGCATTTAAACAGATTCCGGAACAAGAGGTCCTTAAGATCAAACATGCAGTACATTCTGTCAAGGGTCTAAACCTTCCACTTGTTGTGGACCAAAATAAAGCAATAGCACGTGACATACACGTGACATGCTGCCAGGACTGTTCTGACCATCAGGAGCAAAATCCTGGCAATGACGTTTTGTGTTCATCTCTCCTCTGTATTTAAAGCCACATTAGAACTTTTGCTTATGGTTCCTCCATCTGGTTGATAAGCACAATTGTCTGTTGTCATCAGTGTCGTACATACTACCGTTGTATAAGCTTCCCCGGGGGCAGTGCAATACACGTGAATTTCTTGAGTAAGCAGGCACCTCTGTTACATTATGTCACTTCATTAAAATGTACTAAAGCACTCTTTTGTCTCCGGCTGGGTATACTACTGCCCCTGGGTTGTACTAATAGCTCAGACTAGACTCTGGGGTAGCAGCTGGTTGTTAGCTGTGCTAGCGTCATGGCACATTTGCAGTCACCCTAAACACAACGCATGGAAGTGAATGTGTTTAGTAACCAACGAAAATACTTTTCTGTAGTGTTGTGGAAACTTTTCTGAGAGATGAGACCAAGATTTGTCTTTGAAATATGTATTTGCTTGCAAGCTGGATCAAAACATAGTGACATAGTCTGCAGAGAGTGGAACACTGTCTGTTATTTGCATATCATCTTTATACCCCTACTGCTCCCTTCTCCGCTAAACATCAGTCTCATTTTACATTTCCCCATGCTACGTTCATTCTTATCCACAGCTCCAAGGCCGTGCACATCTTCTCTTCTCAACAACACAACATAACATTCATTCGAGAAGAATTTCTTCCACCAAAACCTCACATAGGCCACTGTTCAGCTACATTCATAAAGATAACTCAGTGGAACACTAGAAAGGTGCTACAAATCTCAGACCTGTGTCGGTAGAAGTAATGAATACATATTCTTACATTAATTTGTAAATCACAAGTTTGCAAAAGAATAAAAATTAAAAAATCCTCCACACTTCCCCCTTTTTGTCATTCAACAACCTTAATGTTTAGAATTTTTCCTAAAACTTTTCACCACACGGAGGCTCTTCTTTCGAATTTTCACACACATGATCATTAATCAGGACATATGAAATAGCATGCTTTCTGGTTGACACACAGACATGTCTAATTTTGGTTTATTAGGTTGGTTTGTACTATTTACATCTCATATTAACGAAGCCTATCTCACATTTTACGCTTCCCCACTTTCATCATCAATTTTGACTGCCCCATACATGTCATTTTCAGTCAACACTTCCATTCTGATCATCTGCATATTCTCATAATTTCAGAAAGACACTCGCGACCAAGCGTTGAGTTTTGTGTAATCACTAACTTACACTCAACTCGCTATGGGAGTGTCTAGCATTGCAGTAGTCTACTTGCATGAACTAAGGAATCAACAACTCTTGACCATAAAACATTTATTTTGATTTGGTAGTCATCGTTTACAATCAAAACCCTAAATTCGTGACGAGGCAAGATCATGCCACGTAAGCTAAGCTATTGAGACCTTTCACATAACACTATCTCTAGTTTACCTTACGGTTATAAATTGAGAACTAATAACGTTAGTGTGCCAATAAACAACCTGAGCACAGCCTAGTAAGCTCAAAAGTACAGGACAGTAAGAAAAAATGTACATATAAAACTTTTAAATCCAGTAGCAGGAAGGCTAACGTAAGGTCTCCATCCGTTTTGCAACCCGTTGCCTCTTGCAGCTTGTGCCACTGAGTGTTATTCCGTCAGATATCAAAGTTACAAGTGTGATTTCAGCCGATACAGGGCTACTTAAATAGCAGTGGCAGTAAAATTCTTCCAGTTAAGAGTTGTCCTTCCACTACAATAATTTTAGAGAGATTATTTTAAGGTCAAAAACTCTCTAATGTTGCTTTCATGCACTTCTGTGAGTGAGATCCCTGGCAGCTTTCATTAAATACAGTGTTTTCAGTGATTGTGGATGTATGGGTGGATTGGAAAAAAAATCTCAGTTCGGCCCTGTGTACTACAACACTAACTGCATACCAGACACCACTCCAGTTTAAAGGAAAAAATGTGTTTTTCTTCTTCAGAAGTAAAAGTTATACAATTGTTAGTGTCTTTAGTTGTGGATTTAAAAGTTAGAATTTAAAAAAGAGTTTTAGAGATTGCTTATTTGTTTAAATTAGGGTGGTCATAAGTGAGTTTATATTTTCAATATTTACTATTAGAAGTGCAGAATGAACATTGGCTCCATAATATTATTATAAGCCATGTTAACATTCATTTAGATCATTCAGATCAGCGTTAATGTTTTACATTCAATTTTTTTTCAGAATATATCTTCAAACGTGCAAATGGTTTACATTTTCCCTAGGAAAGTTTGGTGAGTTCCAGGCGCCCTCTACTGCTGGAGGATGTTAATGCGTTTAAGGATTGGATGTCCTGTTTCCTTCAGTGAACTTCTAGCTCATTTTTTTACTGTAAACAAAAACATAAAATATCTATAAAGCTGTCTCAATACACATTTGGAAAAGAAAAACCGAAACTAGGTGAGGTAAAAGTTTGTGAACAAACTTTATGCTGGTTTGAGAAACTTTAAAGTTTGAAGTAAATTCAAGTAAGAAGATTTAAATTTTTTAAGATACATATATTTTTTCCTTTTACGCTAATGTTTCAACAAATCATTTAACATTTATTCACCTTCTCTATTAAAAAGTGCTTATTTTAGCTATTTATCGATAATCTCCAAGCACATCAGTAAGAGTTTGATGCTGCTTTTTTCCAACAAGTTTTTGTCTCCCTCTTTATATTTGTATGTCTGGTTGTGTGTGGCGTGGATGTGTGTGTTTTAAGTGTGTGACGTAGGTGTTTGGGTTCAGGGCATTAGGATGAAAGCCCTTTGACATTATCAGGCTGCATCAGCTGAAGGATGAATATCGACCTCACTACTTCACAGGGCATTCACACAGAGCTGAAGTGTTTTGTGTGAACGAATGAATGAATAAAGACAAAAACACATCGATATATAAGAGTTTAAAAGGAAACAGAGATGTCAGACGACTCACACACATCTCAAATCCCCTAACTCCAAGTTACAATATTTTTGAATATTGTTCATGAAAGTTCATATAAATGTAAATAATATTTTTTTTATTGTTATTTTTTATAGCTTCTGTGTGTCATTGGTTTCTGTACCTTGTTTTCTTCTGGTTCAGCATTACAGATTATGTATTGTGTGCATGTGACATAGTCAAATCAAACTACAGATGAAAAGCTTGGTATGGAGTAATAGGTTATCATGAACCAGTGTTCATAACCCATTTTACCCTGTCATCGCATGGATAAACATGTGGCACAAAATTAAACAAGAACTATCAAAACTGTTCCCATGAAAATATATAACTGAACATCCTTCTCTAAAAATAGTAGAAAATGTATTTACTACATTATTCTGTACTCAAACTTGTCATGGTATGCGGGGACAGAGAACGTAAACGCTGACAGTGGTTTTGGATTTTTTTTTTATTATAAACAAAACAAAAACCCACGAGGGGGTAAAACAATAGTACAGGGGAACAATTCACGCAGACCAGACAGGAACATAGACCAACAAAACTTAAGACAACAAATGACATAAACTACAACTGACTTGACTTGGTGCAATGAATAAAATCTTTCCAGAGGTACACAGCAATGCAAAGCAAACAAGCAAAACGAACCAGCCCAAGACAGAAAACCAGAGGGCATTAAATAGTGAACCGAATCAAGATTGGAACCGGTGCGGGGCATCAAATCATTACTCGTTTATCATGAGGAAATGAGAGGGCGGGGACACAGACCAGACCGGAGACAGCGCATGTCACTCCAAAACAAACAATGTCATGTTTCTCTCCACACTAAACACATGGGTTTTGCCACAATCCTGACAAAAGACTATAAAACCTGGACCGCAGGATCATGACACAAACTATTCTGAAGTATCTTTTTTTGTATTCTTTCTTCATAACATCCTTTAATTTTCCATATTTTGTATTATCATTATATTGTAAACATTAAGAAATGAACCACTCTAAACTACTCTGCTTTACTTCAGTGTTTCTCATCTGCTTTTGCTTCAGGACTTAAAGTGTAATTTTATGCATAAACAGCAGAAGTGTTATCTTACATTCGGAGCAAACACAAGGCTACTATTGATACACAAAAGTAGTGTTTTAAAGAAGTATGAAAATATTAAAATGATCAATTTTAAATAATTTTAAACCACATCCTCCTGTCAACCCCCAAGGCTATGGGTGTACAATGGTTCAAGTCATACCTCTCAGGCAGGTCATTTATAGTATCCTGGAGAGGTGAGGTCTCTGAGTCCCAACATCTCAATAGAGGGGTGCCTCAGGGCTCGGTGCTTAGACCGTTGCTCATTTCCGTATACATGACATCCCCAGGCTCTGTCATTCGGAAACATGGCTTTTCCTATCATATGGGGATGATACACAACTCCACCTGTCATTTCAGCCTGATGATGAACCGAAGAGATCACACGTCACTCCTCTCTTCATTAAGTTACATTGGCTCCCTTTAGTCACTCAAATCAAATTCAAAGCTATGCTCTTGGCCTACAAGACCACCACTGGTTCGGGCACCCCCATATATGTACATATGTCATGTACCTTGGATCTGTTCCACATTTGTGAAAGGATCTACTCGCTCCTACAAGATCAGCAGGTTGTGTAGCCATCTTTAAGAATCGTCTGAAAACATATCTCATCCATCAGCACCTACCCGATTAGTTCTGACTTCTATCTCTTTCTACTCTTTCTCTCCTTAAAAAAGCCTTTGTATAGTATGGTAGGCTATATGAGACCTGCACATGCTTTTTGTTGTTCCATTTGCTTCCATTGTTTACCTCATTTGTAAGTCGCTTTGGATAAAAGCGTCTGCTAAATGACTAAATGTAAATCAACCTCCCATCGTGTGATGACGTGTGTTACTGAAGTCAGACACATTAAATTCATCTCTTCTTCTCTAGCAGTCTAGACAATGTTTATCCTGCACTGCGTTTCGTTTGCTCAGTCAGCAGCACTCAAGTCGCAATCTCATGCGCGGCTGCATTGTTCTTGCTGTCTGAACACTTCATTTGGGTCAGATGACAGCAAGATCTGACCGTGTGTGTGTGTGTCTGCTACTTCTCATTATCACAGTTCACTGTCTCTCCTGCAGTTCAAAATGGACTGATGTCTCGGTGCATCTGCCCTGTTCTCTTTTATATCACTGTATTTTCACATCTACGACGAGTTCTCATCCACTGACTCATTTGTGATGTTTTTTGTGTGTCATGAGCTCATCACCTCTCTGCATTTCACCCTTCATGCTGTTTCTCTCTCAGTGCGTGTCCTATATTAAACACAGGCCCACACAGACACACAAGTTTGTGTTGATGTATTACTGGGGACTTGCCATAAAATATAGTTTTTATAGTGACCCAATTTTCTATTCCCTATTCCTATTCCTAACCACACTGCTAAACCTAACAATAACAGAAATCATCTTGCATTTTTGGATGTTAATCCAACAATTTCCCTCATGTGGACCGCTGGCTCATCCCCACAAGGTGGATCTCAGGTTTTTCTATTCTTAAAGGGAAATTTGCTCCCTACAATTTAGGCACCACCTGTACACACATACAGTAGTTTTGTTTTTCATTCATGCTGGGGACTTTCCACTTCCATCACTGTTATACAGAGATTAATGGTACAGTATGATCTGTTTATTCAACCTTTTCCTCCTCACTCTATAGAGCTAATGCCAGCTTTACTAGCTATGAACGATCCTGACACACATACAAAGAGAAATGTGTAGTTGCAAGGTGAAGTGTTTTTAAGAAACTACAGAAAACATTGAAAAGGAGTGAAAGAGTCATTGTGTGTCTATTGAAGGTTTCTGAGTGGATGTGAAGATGTTACTGTCTAGACAGCTGATTATAACAGATGAGCAGCAAAGGGGCACAATAACACCACAGGAGCAGAGAGATAGAGAGAGGGAGATGGGAGAGAGAGAGAGAGAGAGAGAGAGAGAGAGAGAGAGAGAGAGAGAGAGAGAGAGAGAGAGAGAGAGAGAGAGAGAGAGAGAGAGAGAGATAAGTCTGCTGCAATGTGTTGAGTTGTCATGTCTGTGATTAAATCAGCAACGGTGGTTTTGACCTTGTGACTCATTCTGATATTAAAGATCATGTCATCATTACACATGCTGTTTGACCCCCCCACACACACACAAACATGACATTTTTTATCTATTCTTCAAATTACTGACACTGTATTTTTGTTTCAGCAGTTAACATTCATTTGATTTATTTCTCAGTTTACAACCAGAAACCTCAATTATGCTTTAACCAGACACAATTGCAGTTGCAATTCTTTAACTATATTGTTTTGTTTCCAGATAATTATGAAAGCCATGACTATGTGTTGCTTAATAGACATTTGCTTAAAAAATCACGTGTGTGTCCAGACTCCAGACCTATGAATCCTCAGGCTTTTCTGAAGGTACAAGATTATTGTGGCTCTTTTGAGAGATCCAATGCTCGCCTGGGCCTTTAATATAACATATTGAGCCGAATAAAACATTTTAAAGTCACTAGACAATAAGGTGACCAGATTTGTTAAATGAAAAGGGTCAAATGGTTAAAATATCATTAGAATATTATTATAGTTTTTGCAGATCAAACTGACCATCAAAACAGTATTGCACAATACTTTTGGACAGTTGGATTAAGTTAGAAGACAGTAGGATGAATGCATTGGGTAAAAGTGTTTATATTCTGTCCTAAAGATTACTAAAAGGATTGTTGAAAGATGAACCGAAAAGTGGAAAACAAAAAGTGATGTGATTTCACATGGAAAAAAGACAAAATGCATTCTTTGGGCATGAACATCATAAAATATCTGTTACTATTTCCGTTGTATTGCACAAGGTATTATCCAGCATTAGTGTGTAGTTTTAATTGTTCTTAAATGTAATTTATTTACTATGTAGCTGACCATTCGAATAAACTGAAAGTAATCTTCCTATTTATTAGCATGCGCATCTGCTTTTGACCAGACGGAGGCGTTTATTCTCTGCTTGTGCACAGTACATGCACACTTTTGGGTTTACATCTTAGAATAAAATATTTTCAATTATATAACATGTTTCCGTTTATAGTTTTCACCACATTTGGCATTAAAAAAGTTTGCTCTCAAAATATTTTTGTCTCTACTTTTTTATCCACGTGAGAACATAAAAATACTGACATTTATATAACGCAATACATTTTCAGGGCTATAGTGCTCACGAAGCTGATCAAACAAATGTATTTCAAATAGACACATATATACATGATACATACAAACATACGTATATACATAAAAGTGTGTTTTTGTTATTAGCATATATGTCAATAAACTTTAGTGGACAAAATAAGATTAATAAAGTATAGTCACACTTCTTTACGTTTAACCAAACCACACATTTCCCCAAAGCAGAGAAAACTCTCGGACAATATTCTCAATAAACGCACTATGTAGCCTCTGTTTACTGAAGGAACAATCTGTATCAATATCTCTGTCTCGTGCACTCTGTGAAAGGCCAAGTCTGGCAGTGACGTCAGGCTGTCTGCTCCCCGCCCCATGCACGCAAGCCCCGCCCACAGCAAATTCCCAGCCGACTTGGACTTGAATGAGGTAAAGTCCGTCCGTCGCGCCAGACGGCTGGGAAAAACGCCGGGAATACTGGAGCACAGAGGCCGGACAGCGGGACGGGGGTGGGGGGACGTCGGCTAAAGGCAAGCCGCAACGAAAGCCCCTCATAACCGCATGTAAAACAGAATCGTTACTGAAGAAAGCGGAAAAGCCTGCGTCAGTGTTTTTATTCGCCCGCGCGCGGTGGATCGACGAGCGAGGGAGCGCGCGCGCCCGCCTCGTTCACGTCGATCCGCGAGATCGTTTTGAATGTTCGGCTTCATGGGTCTGATGAACGGAACCACGGACACCCACACCAATGTCTCCTGTACTTGTAACTGCAAGCGGTCCACCTCATTCCAGAGTATGGCCATCAGTAAGTATCTACACACGTTTCATGCGTTTTTCTGACGTAACGTTACTTCGAATCAGATCGAATCGATTTTAAATCGTGAGGAAAAAACGACAGTTAAATTCAATTAGCTTGAAAACGTTGTGCCGTTTTTCATTTGAGAAAAACATCTCTGGTTGTTTTCTTCTTTGGTTTTTGTGAGGTAAAACTTTTCTCGTGTGCTAACGTAAATGTACAATCTGTTTAGTGAAGCTGACAGACTACAACCGTTAAGTTTCATTTTTTGAGGATAGTATTATCTGATTAGCATACACACACTTATTCCTTCTGTTCTTCTGTTCTTAATAGTTATAGTTGACTTGGGTTGTCATTCGCAAAGAAACACTCAAGAAAATGAACTCGAACCACATATTCAACATTATCTTATTAGAGAGTAACCACAGCTTAACCATGGTATTTTTAGTTAAACTATGGTAATGCAAATGGTTTTTGATCCGCTAGAAACCTGTCTGGTTTTCTTCTACTATAATAAAAGCATGCTATATGCAAACGAGGATGACAGGTCATCAAAATTTACGTAAAAACATTGTAATATTGTCTGCTTCCATTATTTGTGTGTGGATAAAAGCCTTGTATTTGGTTGTCAATAAACGATCAGATCATATGGACTGATATCTGACTGTCCTATTAAAGAGCAACATAGCAAAGAGGAGTGTTGATGCCATCGGGTGGGGTTGTTTGTCTTGTGTAAGTGATGGGTCTCAGATCCTCGAGTGGGAGTTGCCAGACTTAATATTTTGTGTGTGTGACTAACTTATTGTTCAGACCTGCAAAGTCATTCACTCGATTAACCGTCTTGCAAAATCTGTCTGGAGTTTATAAATAATCTCTTGTAAGGGAAAAGCTGAACAAATAATAATTTGATATGTGTGTCTGTTGGTAAGACGAGATGATGATATCTGTATAATGGGAAATGGTCTTAAATTCCAAAGAAGAACTTGCAGTCCAGTCTTGGCGTCTCGCTTCGTAATCGCTCCTTGAAAAAAATAGGATTCCTTGTTATCACAGATCTGCAGAGAAAATGCAGCAATGCAACTGAAAATGGCAGAAAGGAAAGTCCAACGCTTACGGAACTGGTTTGTTAAGCCGTACAGCTATAATCAAGAGTTTATTCTAGTAAATATAAAAGAGTTCACAGTCAACGTGACCTGAACTGACTGACAGATTCATTGGAGTTTTAAGGGGCCGTTGCTGTTTTCAGTAGTGTGGGTGGTGAGGGATGAATTTGTGTAGCTTGTTTTGTTTTTTATTGTGAACATTAGCCGTTCTCTCCACAAAATCCCATTTTCCAGAAGAGTCCGAGCCCGACTGAATGTGAATCCGCTTGTAGCGGCTTGTTAGTGTGAGCGCTGTTTCTGTGTCACAGATGTGCGTCTGGATTAAGCAGTTTAAGGTTTTAATGTTTCAATATATGTTACGACGAAACTGACTCATGAAACAGATTTAGATGCTTAGTTCTTATATAAACAGAAGATGCTCTTCTTGGAAAGAAGCCTAAATAGTAAACACAATGTATACTGATGGACACAGTGTCGAAACACGTATAACTTAATACTGTAAACAAACATGAAAATAGAAGTATGATAAAAAACAAATAGAAATTATATAGACTATTGGTTTAAGCCTATGTTTTTGTAATGACAATGGGATTTCCTCATTACTGTAAAGTTATATTATTAATGTTAAACAGATGAGTGATTTAACATCATAAGAAGTCACAAATTGCAGTTTAACTAATGAGAAATAGTAATTGTCATAACAATAGAGGCACAAAATCTCAATGGCCCTAAAAATATACTTCCTCATCTTTATGTTATGTTTTGTGTTCAAATGTGACAATCGTGTGGTTGACGGTTCATGAGATTCACCAGCAAGCTGAATGTTTTACATGAGATCTGCTGAAGGATTGTTTGGGTGGGCGGTTAGCGAGAAGTGCAAATTATACGTGAGCAATGAGCTTTCTCATAACACACACTCCCCCACCTCAGATTTACGGGAACTGAAGCGTCTTTCCTCGCTGGTGCTGATGAGTGTCGATCAGCGAGCATCTTTATGCATCAGACCGCCCAGCGGCTCGAGTTCACTGTAAATCGCATCAGACGGTCTGAAGCTCCAGCTCTGTTGGTCTGTGAACCGGCTGCTGGAGATGTTCTGGACTCTTTAGGGAAAGAGTTTTTCCTCCTCACAGGATGTTACAGCTGGCAGGTGGCTCAGTTGTCGAAATTCTTTGTTTATTGGTTCAGTTTCCCTCTTGGGGTTGCTTCACCTTGTAAACGTGGTTGGCAGACTTGGCAACTGTTTTTAGTCGTGTAAACAGTCTTGTTGTCAGTTCAGTTTGGAACATTCAAGACCAGGCTGTTATTAGTAGACATTGTGTAACTGGAAAGCAGATCAATTCCTCGAAGTAGAAGAAGCTGCACCCTTTGTGTTTCTGTCAGATTTTTTTAATCTGAATTGTTCGCCCATGACCCTGTGAGGCACGTTCTTTGCACGTCTAACATCTACGTTCATGAGCACTGAGGAAACGCGTTGGACAGGAAGAGGAAACAGCTGTACGTTGAGAGCCAGCATCTAAATAAGACCCGATCCCATTCATGATCCCACAACTGTGTCCTTAAAGAAAATTACAAATCTGTCATTATTATTCCCTCTCCTGTGATTTCAGACCTGTATCCTGTAATGAGAATGTTTGATGGATGTTTTTATCTTCAGAGACATACTGATCGCAGCTGGGCCACAGCAGCAAGTCTTTTAAGATCTTGTCGGTAACTCGTGTCTCATAATAGTGCGGACGGGCCGGGTTTGACTCACCGTTTCATCTCCTTTGCCGCTCCTGTGACATCACCCGTCTTACAGTTCAGTCATCAAGATCTGTGTGAAAGCTCGTCTGGCACTTGTCCTGACATGTACGGAAGCTTCATCCAGACCGAGCGTTACTCGTGCGGCGGTAATCTCAGCCCGCCGTCATTCTGGGGTTGTGTTTGGGCCGACTGGAAGTCGTGCTGGTGCTGAATGTTCTAATGAAGATGCAGACCATCTCGTTTGTCTTTGACTCCAAGTGGGGTGAAATCTTTTTTAATTCTCACTCGCATGCCTCAGCTGCATGGGGTTTGGATCGGGATGTGGTTACAGAAGATCCTGAGAAATCCTGAAACCTGTTTTCCCTCTGCTCTCATTTTCTCCTTAATTTTAATACACACCGCTTTAAAAATGAGCCAGATGCATGTTGTTAATCTGCGTTTCGATCTGTCATACATGCACGTTGTGTGTGTGCTGTTTTTAACACGTAGCACACGGCCACACGTGCTGTTGGTCTGCTTGGATGAGATGGGCACATTAGTGTCTGAGATCACATGACTGTAAGTGATAAATGACAGCGAGAATCATCTTTCATTACTCTATACCATCAGTCTTCTGTACTCAAAGGCTGCGTCCCGATTAACTCACTCCTACTAAACACTTCAGCTGCGTCTTTTGGCTAAAGTAAAACCTATTTTATCTTTTAAAAACTTTGAAAGAATAATTCATGCATTTTTAACATCACGGTTAGACTATTGTAATTCACTGTATTACGGGGTTAGCCAATCCCAAAATCCAAAGATTTGTAAAAACTTGAAGTTGTTGGGTTGGCACAGTTGTATTTTTGTCTATAAAATATTTTTAGACATTTGGTCGGTTGTGTGCAAGTGCATTGGTAGGAAAGCCTTATATCAGTATTAGGACACAGTTATGTTTTATGTGTTGTGTTTTGTTTGCATTGATTTAATCTTTATTACTTGTTGTTTTCAAACTGCTCGGAGGGTAAACGGTTAAGCACAGTAACCAGATTACGAACAGTATGTTTGTGGTGGATAAAGAAGGTTGATGTCGGTAGATGTGGAGGAGATACACCGTGAGTGATTCCTTACACACTCTGCTGTTTGTTATCCGTTACAGACCATCACCCAGCTGCATCTATTCTTGTATTTGTCATCACTTCCTGTCTGTGCATGTGAGGTAATCATTAACCAGTCTGGCAGCATGCCAGGTAAGGGCAAAGCTAGTCTGGGATCATCTCCTTCTTTCTCACACTCTCTGTGTATAACTCTCTCTTATTCTCTGTCCCTCTTTGTCAACGCATAGAAACAATAAATATAAGGGCTGTCACAGTGATTAAATAATCATCTGATTGTGGTTATTTGTTGTAACCACATCTATTGTGCACCTTAAGAAGGCACAAGATGGGTCGGTATGTGCAGCACTCTACATCCACCACCCTTGCTGTGTACTTACAAATTAAAAAATTGCTATGTTTATTTTTTCACAAATGTGAGTCATATCAGCTGTCTATCAGTTTGATTTAAATAATTACAAAATTTGCTTCTTCCATCTAGAGGCAGACGACACCTTTCTCATATCTTAATTTTAGTTTGCTCTGGACTTATTCGTTTTGGTTACTTTAATTGTTTTCTGTCATTTACAGAATTTTCATGTTTCTGAAATGTGATTTTTCTTCTTTGTATAAATTCATATTTAAAACTGTCAAGTATATTCATCTTATTCTGGAAGTGACAGTTTAGAAAAAAATTAAATTAAGTAAATTATTAATGAAAGAAGCAACGAAAAATAAATGACAAATTAAAAACAGACAATCGATCGCCATAATTGCAATTATTTATTAGATAATTCTTCGATTTATTCTATAATTTATAAAACAATAAAAAAGTGTCCCTCTCTTACACACCCACGTTATCTGTCTCTCTTTTGTATGTCTTCCTACTTTTTCTATATCTCTGTCTCCCCCCTCTCTCTTTTTCTCTCTCACGCGTTCTCTCTTGTCTCTCGGTCGTATGCCGTGGTCTCCGCTCTGGTGTCCTGTGGCACATCAGCTTTTTTTCCCTGCTCTTCAGCAGATTGTAGGTGCTGGCGTGTCAACACGGATTTACACTTAAAATCATTTTGAGGATGGCAGTCGCCATGCCTGAGGAAATCCAACCTGAGGTCAAGTTCATCATCGGATTTCCACACATCTCACACCACACAGGTGCAGCAAGCGACATATAAACTAACAAGGGCAAGAGAGGTTTACTTGAAGATGTCACTGAAAATAAAAAGTGAATTGGCTTTGTTTTTAACCCACCCAGACAGCATTGTTGTGCATCATAGGCGATTTTAGACCGCTCAACGCCCAAGTTTGGATCACAGAATTTAGACGTGTAGTATGTTATTGTGTTGAAATATGGTAATGTGAGTGCGAGAGTTAAAATTTTCTTTGTTTTCTGTGTGACCTCACACAGACGCTCTCACAGGCAACTGAGGCTCGAGCCATAAATAACAGCCAGTGGGGGTACAGAAACCCCCCTGACACCCCCACACAAACCCAATTAAACCCCCACCAGAGACAAATTCCCACTGTTGACATAGTTTGTCACTCCGTGTGTTACTTCCTGTGTCTGAGTTCAGTGTTTTCATTCAGTGTGTGTGTCAATTGTTTGAAGTTACTGCCTATGTAGGTTTTTTCAGATTAGACACTTATGAGGTTCCATGAATGTAAGGATGCTGCCTGTGTCTCTTTCAAAGAGAGCCACTTTCTCTGTGTACTATTAGAGATGCTTTAGAATGATCACTTTTACATTTGCATTTATTTGGGTATCGGTTCTTAAATGCCATCTTGTTATAAACGGAGCGTTAAATAAACTCTGCATTCTGCATTCTACATTCACTATAACGTGACATCCTTTGTAGAATCTATATTTTAATTTTGTATTTGCATTTTATACTGATGAAACAAATTAAAGCAGCTTGTTGTGTTTGTGGTGTTTGTATGTGATGTATGTGTGTCTGATCTGTACATTTGTTGTGTGTGTTTGTAGTGTGTATGTGATCTGTTTGTTTGTGGTGTGTGTTCTAGAGGACAGAAGCCAGTGTTTGTTCTCTGCAATGAACTGCCCTTTGTTCTAGCGTCTAGACAAGCTGTAAAAGAGCATACAGTACACACACATACACACACACATCACAGACACACACAGCTGACAACACATAAAATGCATAATTATCAGAGTGCGTGGGGGTGTCTTCTAGAAGCACACATGAACATTCACTGCTTACATATAGCATGTTCATTATGTGTCCTATGTGTTCATGTGTGTTCTGCTTTTGAGATGATTTTTATGTCACTCAAAATGTATGAAAATTACACGAAGTCAAAATGAGACTCAGTTTTGGAAATCTGTGTATGCACACACCCCCACATTTAACACACACACATGTTAGTCTGGACGTCGGGTCCGAGTCCTAATTACTTGTCTTAGATTAATTCAGACGTATGTAAATGAGTGTTTTAAATATGAGACGCTACAGCTGCTGGAGGGTGGGGGGTGTCTGCGGTCATAGGTCAGAGGTCAGTGGTAAGACCAGCCGGGGAGGAGCTTGACTCTGTGAATGAATGCTTGTGTGTGTGAGACACTAAATCAGACACAGTGTGTTTGTGCGATATCAGCTGAGCACTCATTCACTGCCATTGTGATTCCCTGTCAGACATTACATGAATAAAGACAACACAAATAACAACTAAAACTTTCATAATGACATCAAATGTCAATTTGTGTGCTCTTAAACCATCACAAAAACATTGGTCGTATTTGTATATCATAGCTTTATTTATATACACTACAAACACGAAATTGTAAAAATAAAATCAGCAATTTTTTATGAAATATAGATAAAAAACATAAATGTGTGTGTGCTGTTGAATGACAAAAGTATCTCTCTCTCTCTCTTTTTTTTGTATGACTTTGTCGGCCTCTCTCTAAAGTGCAACCCTTTTGTTTCATCTTAACCCAAATCATCTGCACATTAGTTTTTTTTATTTGAAGTCACATGATTTTCCTCTTTCAGTTTCCCTCGTTCACCAACACTTCCGTGTACACTTAAAAGCTCAACTAAAATGACCTTTGTTCCATTTAGCAGCGAGATCTGAACGTTTCTGTTTGACAAACGAGTCTGGGAAGAGTTTGTTCCGCTGTGTGTTTTTACATGGGGTTGTTTTGTCTGGCAGACGTGGTCACATGACTTGGAAGCATCGACGTGTCTGTTGGTAACAGGTACGACAGCTTTACATTTTATTGGGAATCTGCTTTGTTTTTGTATAACTGGTCTGGGGTCTGTGTTTAAGTGTGTATGCGTGTTTGTATTTGGGACCGTGTCTTTGCATATGTGCGTCTAGCCACAACCTTATTAGAATATAATTACAATGAGTGTCTCGTCAACTACATACAGACCAACAGTGTGTCTTAATTCACAAGATTTCACCAAACTCTGAAAGCATACTACAGTGGTGAGAGGAAATAGTCCATACTTTTGAGTGTGCTGTGATGGCCGGTTCAACCAAGAATGATAACGATAACTATGATGATAGCATCCACGCAACAGACTAGAGTGTGTACTGTCTGTCTGGGTAAAGCCGCCATTGATTTCACACTAAAACAAGAGCAGAAATCCAAGCTTATCCAAACACATTCCAGACGTCTGTGTGGCTTGAGTTGAGTTTACACAACCTCAAATCTCAATTTCTTAGAACTGGTAACAACAGTCAGATTTAATTTGTAGCCCATCAGGATCATTTTTGTTTGTCATTATTGAATTTAAACCACTTATAATTCATGTATAATTAATCGTGTCTGTGTCTAAGGCTCTGACGGGTTTATTTTGATGGATGTTGAAATCTCTCTCGCTGAAGTTTACATTGCATGTGAAGTATAGCGACGTTATGAGGCTCAGGCTGGAGTTTATACGACCTCTGGAATGTTCACTCACACAGGGAGGAGAGGCTTGGAATGTTATTTTGCCCCCAGGGCAGGAAGGTGCACCTGGCATCTGCCCCAAAAACACAAACACTGCCTGTAAGAGCTCAAACGAGCTGAAAATGTTTTGAAGATTTTCACATCTCTTTCACCACTGTCACAAATTCATCAAAGAAATGGTGTCATTGTTATTTAAAGATTTAGTTTGTTCATGTGTCTATATCAATGTTGTAATTTGCAACAATTTTATTTGGCAATTTTAGGTTGCAAAATATTATTTTATTTGGCAATTTTATGTTTTTCATCGTTTGTCCCCATTGCAGGTTTGTGAAATCTGTGAAAATGTTCCCGCTAGCAGCTTCATCTGGTCTAAACTTAAAATGAAAACGTGAATTAGACCAAAAACATGTTCTATCATACAATGCTGGAACATCAATTCTATTGAATGTTGGGATTATTGTTCTGATGTTTGAATGCACAAAATGATCAATTTCAGTTCTTCATAAAATGGCACAAAAACTTTGGCCGCCCGGACCTATCTTGCGCCCCCATTCCATGCCACAGCCCCCGGTTTGAGAACCGCTCGTCTAAACAACACTTTTGGTTGAGCCAGACTGACCTCCAGTCTCTTTCCGTTTAAAACATATTTTGCATTGTTTACCATGTTTTCAACACAGCGTGTCTGAGCGGCCTCGCATTAACACGCAAGGTATGTTTAGACTGATTCTACCGGCCCATCTGCACAGTCCCCCGACCCTCTTTAGACCGAAACAAACGTCTGCTTATCCAAACAAGCACTTCATAACTTGAGCGAAGGTCCTTCACAACGCCCAAACACACACTGAGGCCATCCTGGTTCCGTCCCAGGGATCGCAGGAAGTCACACTGAACTAAACAGATATGAAGTTTGTAACGCAGGCGTGTCTGCATTCGCTCTCAGTCAGACACCCAGAAAGTTCCCACAGACACCCAAAAGGTTCCCACAGTCGAGTTTCCCTGCCAGGGCGAGCGCTCGTAAGTCAGTGGGAAGCGGGTCTGTCTCTCTCTTTGTCTGTCTCTCTGCTTCGTCATTCCCATGGAAATTCGCAAGCAAATTGTGACCCTCTGTGACCTTTTGCTCTCGCTCTCTCTCACACACACAGCAGTCACCACACCCCATTCACCAGCGTGTGTGCGTGTATGTGTGTGTGTGGAGACCAACAAACCCAGCACAGAAAAAACTGACGAGATCAATAAAATAAGTCATACAGACACACATACATTTGTCTAAATGAGGATATGCGATAGTTTCTGTTTTTTATATATAAGTGCTTGTAATCCTTTTAGGATATTCCCAAAAAGAGGTTTAGTTAACTTCAGCTCATTCATGGGGACAGTTTTGTCCTCATACTGAAGTTAAGTAAACACACTCATCTCTGTCTGTCTGCTCTCTGCTGTCTGGCTCGATTCTGACCGGTATTGACCCGAGACACAGACGGTCTCACCCCTCATGACTCCTCTCTGACTGTGTGTGTTATATTAAGGGACATTAAATTAAATTGAGTTTGCTTATTTGTCATATAGGAGACACCTTTGCTGCACTGAAATAATGATACTTTAAACTAACTTAATTAAATTATGGACAGTGGTTCCACACAACAGAAATATATTATCTCTACTCGAATACTTAATGTATGATGAACTAAACTGAACTGATTAAACTTAAACAACCATGTCCAAATATGTTTCTTTTACACTACTTTAATACAATTCAATTCATTTATGTTGTGTTAACTTTATTTTTTAAGTAAATTGAACAAGTATCAAATATTATTTTGATTTACTTGATTGAAACATGTTAATTCAAAATGTAAACGTTTAGTTAAGCCAAAGCATTACTGCTTTTAGTCCGTTTAACACAATACAATTGTGTTTGAACATAAAACCTAATACAATGGTGTTAAAACAAAAGGAATTGTTTAAATAAAGTGAATGGTAGGGTAAAATCATTTTTGTGTGAAATGATGGTCTTGTCAGCTTTCTTAGACTGTGAAAACTATATAAATGGAGCTCATAAAAATACAAAATAATATAATGAGATAAAAGTAGGAATTCAGTAGTTTCTGATAAATCATGAGTTTTTGTGACGTCCTAAATGTTTTTTTTTTTATTGTAAGAATAAAACGAAGAGAAAACGAAAAATGAAATGCTCATGGTTGACATTAAATATAAAGGAACATTTTACATCCTGGAGGAAGTGACATCACAGTTTAGCAAACTCTGATTTATCACCATTATTTTTGCATGGAGGGGCTTTATATCAGGATTGACCTCGAGACTGACAAACTTTGTCAGTACACCCTGATCTGACAGGAATTTATTTGACATTGTTGCTCATTCGAATATTCGTACAGTGGAAGCACCACAAAACATATGATTAAAAACAAAGCAATCCCTAAACCCAACCATCTTTGTCACAAAGGATATACTAAAATATAATGTGAGATTGTATGAAATCCTATCCATTGTGAAAAAAGACTGCTGGATTATTGGTCAATCACATAATTACATTTAATTACATGTAACCCTGAGATATTTCAAGTAAGCACACAAATGTCTAGATTTTTTTTAATCACATTTTTAAGCTTATATGGCACAATTTTCTTTATTTTTGGATAAACTTGACAGTATGTTGGCCGAGTTATTTCTTCTATAGATCTGTGTTTGTGTTTTTATCACTGTGTATCCCAGACAAAGAAGTTAAGAACAATCGAGCATCATGAGATGTGGGTTTATACCACGATATATCTCTGTCTGGCACCCCGGCCGTGGCATATTTCACATCCGCACCCGTCAGCTGTCTGGACATCTTTCTGTTTTCATATGCAAAACTGAGACAATTCAGTCTAGACCCAACGACCGCGTCTACGAGCGCTCGGCCCCTCCCCCCAGTTACCCATCTGCCTCATTTGCCCCGGTTCATTCAGAGTGAGAGATCTGGGTGTGAGTTTGGGGTGTCTGAGCTTCACCTCGATCCTCTTTTAGCTCTTGTGTTAGTTTGACTCTGGATGTAAGAGGAGCCACTTGAGAAGCAAATGTAGCAGCATGCAGCTCCATGCAGGCGAGGATCTGCAGCCGTGTGCGCAGACGCAGTGCCAATGTGAGTCCTAGAAGTTTGCTTTTTTTAGCAGTTGATGGATTTAAGGTGTTGTTGGGGTGTTTGCAGACATTGCGAATAGTTTGTGTTTTATATGCAGAATTGCTTGAGAAATGATTCTTGAATCGGTGAACGTCAGATTTTTCTAGCTGACAGTCTCCAGTGTTTTACAAATTGCGTCGTTTGCTTGGGATGTACAATATATAAAAAATATTGCAAATGTGCATATGCAGTGTTTTGCAATAACAGTGTTAGATTTGTTGTTGTTGTTGTTTTTTTAGTAAAGCAACAGTAAAAATGGCTGCTCACCCATAGGAGTTTTAGTAATGCTTTATTTTTAAGAAAGAGTATGTTGGTTATATAATTTTGCATATGCAATTTTGCTCTTAGTATGTCTTGAACGCAGTCTGTAAATGTTTTCTAACTGTGTAATATCTGTGCATCGCTGCCTGAACCTTGAACCCGAGACTCAGAATGACTTGAATTCAGTGTTTTGAAGTCTTCTGTTACGAGAATATGGAGAACTGAAAGCATTATTAAATTAATAATAAAATGAATGAACACAGAAGAATCTGTTAAACTTATCATTCATGATGTACAATAAAGCTTCGCTCAGTTTTTTTGGTCAATTTCAGCTGGATAGATTCTGTGCCGATAGGATTATGAGTGTTTGGTCTCATTGATAGTTTTAAACGAAGTAATGCCATGTTTGCCAAGCATAAGAAATGTGTGAAGTCATTGACACACAGATGGATATGTGCTTAATATTTTAAAGCTCTCAAAACTGCACAGTATGTTTATAGTTTTCCAAACAGTCTTCAGTGAGATTTGAGGAATAATTGCTGTGTCTCTCTGTGTTTGTAGCTCAGCTGGAGTTTGTGCAGATTCTGGTGATCGTTGTGGTGATGATGATGATGGTGGTGGTCATCACATGTCTGTTGAATCACTACAGACTCTCTGCACGATCTCTCATATCACGCCACGGACGGGCACGTCGACGTCACCTGCCCCTGCCATCGGTAAGAGAAACAAACATGTCCACAACAGCTACACAAACACACAAACGCACTCTACTGTCCCCGACAGCTTCATTCACACACACTAATGGCCGTCTGACACAAGGCGTCAAATAACTGTTGAGTCGCTATTCTAATTTTAGGCTTGGTCACATTTTCAGACTTGTCAGACGTGACTCATGTTATACAGTGTGTGTGTGTCTGGTCATCTTTGATTTGTGTGTCTGTGTGTGTGTCCGTATTTATCTTGATAGAAAAAAATTCAAAGACATACTTTGGTTTCCTGTGATTGAGCATCAGCCATTCACATGATCAGCTGTTTGATCTCACTGATGAAATTCTGACACCTGCTGGTTGTGTTTTAGTAATGCTCGTGACCTCAGGATATGATATGATATATTTTGCCCTACATTTGTCTCAATTCATACCAGATGCATCATTGAATATCAATTTAAACAAACAGAAACAAAAAACTATATTTCATAAAAAAAATCTGCTGTCTCTGTCTTTCTTTGGTTTGTCCGTCTCAGGAGGGCAGTTTGTGGTCATCTGATTGTACAGGACCGTCTGGAGCCATGAGTGAGGTACGTTTCACTGTCTCCTCACGCACAGTCTCTCTGTTTTATCCTGATGTCACGCATGCAGTATCACTCGTGCGTTTCTGTCTCTCCAGCAGGTTTATGCTCCTCGACCGCCCGACCACGTCCCTTCTTACCTGCAGCGTGAACGTCTGTCCCGCCTTCAGCCCACCTACCCCTACTTGCCGCACGCCATCATCGACCTTCCCCCGACCATCCCGCTGTCAGACGGAGAAGAACCACCGCCATACCAGGGTCCGTGCACTCTCCAGCTCCGAGACCCAGAACAGCAGCTAGAGCTCAACAGAGAGTCGGTCCGTGCCCCTCCTAACCGCACCGTCTTCGATGGTCCGCTCAACGACGCGTCGCTGTGCCCACCGAGTGTGAACGCGGGCATCAGCGCTGGCAGGTTAGAGGGAGCTCCGCCCGCCTACAGTGAAGTAATAGGGCACTACTACCGCCCGACGTCTTTACAGCACCACACGCAGACTCGACCCGGCACGGTTGCGCCTCTGATGCAGGGCGTGCTGCAGTCGCCCCAGCTCATCCGCACGGACAGCAAAAACGCCCGCAATAAAGAGAAGCACAAAGCTCAGCAGGTCTGACATTACCGCGGTTGATGTCAGAGCAAAGCATCGTTGACACGGGGTGCGGTACGAGAGACTGATGCAGCCGAGCGCTGGCGTGAGGGCTAACTTCCCTCAGAGTGCTTCCTGTTTGCCAGGGTAAGGAGAAGCAGTCATGCAAAAGACTCGAAGCGGCTGCCCGTTCTCTTGCCAGTTTTTGCTTTTATGACTCATGACCTTGATGCAAGGTTTCAAACTTTCTATAAATATTTCTGTGTTATTTGTCGTCAGTGCTCTTGAAATACTCGGACAAGCTCCCAAACGGAGAGTTTGCCTCTCAGCGTCCTCCACTCTTTTCCTAAGTGATTTTTACATTTACTTGCTTGTCATTGACCACGGTCACAAATGTGATGCGGTCCGTGTGTGAGGTGCCAATAGCTGTTGCGTTATTTACCCATGCCATATGCTTCAGAAGAGAGCGACTGCACGCGAGCATTTTGTTTGATTTGACGCAGATCATGCTAAGTTGAACTGTGCCGCGCACGGGTATATTCGTTAATGTATGTGTGTATATAGGCTACAGTATAAATATATATACATGTGTATGGAAAGCAGAAAAAACGATCTTAAAAAGCACGATTTTAGAGTTATTTATATAAATGTCTAAAATTGCACTATTTTTAACAGCAGTCCACAAATCGCGCGGGTCTCCTGGAAAGACATTATTTGTTGGACTGAAGTTTGTGTTTGGAGCGTGTTGAAGCGAGTGCGTTGACCTGCTGCCCTTAACTACAAACCCGTCGATGAGGACGGATCTATCGAACACCTTTGCTTCACAGCTCGACTGAACAAATCAGCTGAGGGTTCTCGTGATCAACTGTAGTCGTCTGAACTAGTCGTGGAACTAGTGAAAGAGGCTTTAAGAATACTAGTTTGTAGTGTAGTTTAATATCAGAGCCCTTCAACTCTGTGTATTTGCCTTAAGCTTGATTTTAGATTCTAGAGCTGTGCGTCAGCTACATTCACAATCATTGATGTTTCCAGCAGAAGTCCCAAACATGGATGAGATTTCTTCTGCTCCTGTCCAGCTCGGGCGTCTCTGAAAGCACTTTAAAGACGTGGGAGGAAATCTGTTTTGTTGAGAGGGGGAAAAATGGAAAGGAAATAAATATGCAACTGCTCCCTCATTGGCTGGAACTTGTGAAATTCGCTGGTACACAAGCAGCCCGTCTGATTCTGAGTCAGTGAATCAATCAGTATGGAACACAATCTCATTCATACGCTGCCAAATAATGACTCGCGAGACGGTCGATGGGTTTGCTTCCAGCTTTTGGTGAAGTCCCATGAATCATTTTAATTCCGACCAATGAGGGAATATCGGGTGGAATTTTGTTCATTTTTACTCCAGGGAAGCGGCGCTAACAGAAGGTCAGCTGGAGGCGGGTTACACTTATCAAACCCTTCTCCGAACACATGATCAAATCTAATGAAAATGATCCATTCGAATAAAATCATCTCTTGGCTAAATGAGTTTCTTAAAGGAACAGATCACCCAAATATAACATCATTTGGTCACTCTGCAGAAATAAAGTCATGCCTCTTTGGAATGACATGAGTGTGAGTTTGTTTTTCATTTTGGGTGAACTGTCCCTTTAAGAGTGTTTAAATTGATAACCCTCTCTGCAGTTTGACAGAGACGCCCGTCAGCGTGTCCTAATCCGTAGGTCACGTTAGTTGGCACCCGGTCAGCCAATCAGGTAGCGGCTAACAGAAAGCGATGTTGTATGGATGGTGATGATATGGTAGTTTAGTGGAGAGAGTTGCAATATACCGACTATTTGCCTTTTGATAATGTAGTTTGTTGTTTAGTTAAAGATAAAGTAAGTTGTTTCTGTTGCTTTTTCTCGTAAAGGTCATGTTTTTGCGTTCGAGGTTAATGCAAGATTTATTATGTTTTTGTATGCAAATAAATAATGTTAACTTACTCTTTGCTTTAGTTTCCTTCAGATCGTTTCATTGTCAGATATTGTTTAAGAAAATAGTTAAAATGTGTTAGTGTCCCTTCTGAAAAAAAAAGTTCATATCTCTGTGTGCCTTCGAGTAGCCAGTAAAAAAACCCATGTGAGTGTGTTTTTAGTGCATTCTGTTGCCTTCATATCCAAAATTGCCCCAATAATTTAAAGATGTTATCATACAAATCTGCTTCAACATGCATTTATGTACGTTTGGTTTTGTCAAAATTTAAGCACAAATTGAAACCAAATGAGTTTCACAACTCGTTCACAAAAAATTGAGGAAAATAATTGTTCCTGCGTTTTAATAAGGTTCCACTTCCTCTCTGTGTCGCTTTAAACTCAGTTCAGACGAATCGGTTAATCTGGAGTCACTTCGGTTTCATCACACATTTTTGGGGCTTTGTTTTAGTTCAACAGTTTTGTCGGACTGTGATTCTCTGGGTTTTTAATCAAATAACAGGAGCTTTCCAAGTTAAAAGACATTTCCAAAGAAGCACTTTCTCTGTCAAACCCTTTAACATGGGTGAAGGGTCAGAATGAATCATTATCTCTTGTGTGTCTTGTTTTAAGAATTAAAGTGATGCTAGCCATTTATCACTTCTGTGTGTTTACAGCATGAACATAATATTTTCTCTTTCTGTCTGTCACATGTATGTGCATGTCTTCAGCTGTAATCACCACACAGACGCCTGTTATTGTCAACAATAACCATTTACTTTTAACTGTTTTGTTTATTTTTATTTATATCATATCCTGAAAAGTGTTACCAGATTTGAATCGTTGTTGCTATACGAGCGGGGGGGGCAGTGTTTAAAACACACCAGGTTATACAATCTGATACATTTCAATTAGCTGCCAATTAAACAAATAAACATTTTATAAAAATACATTTTATTGTATTTTTTTCTGTTTTATCAGCATTTATTCACATACATCACAACACTGAAAAGAACATGGATAACAAAAATGTTACCAAGAGGTCCCACAGCCTCAAAGGATGCCCAGTTTGTAAGAAAGTGAAAACACATCTTGTACATGTTTTGACACTTTAACAGTAATACAGATGTGCGTTTTAAACATTCCACATTGTGGGTTGAATTAGCTGCTTTTCAATAAAAAAATCATATTCAAATGTCTAGTTTTGCTCATAAACTGCAGTTAGTGATGAACATGAAAAATATATTTTATCTTATGATCACTTCACAATAAAAATGTGTGGCTTCTAAACGTTTCAGATGTTTTTGGTACAATTCATGTGCTTGTGTATGTGCAGTTCTGCCAGTAGGTGGCGATATAAGACATCAGATTGAATGCACGTCTGATGTAAAGAGTTCACCATTCATTCCAGTAGATGTCAGTCTGCTGATGTTTTAGATGATCTATTGTTCTAAATTTGATCTATAACAAGCATATCAAAGCAATAGCACATTTTATTCAAACAGGTGGAGCTCAACGATCAATTGATCAATACATTAAATGTGTGCTGTAGGAAAAGACTCACTTTAAACTGTGTCAAGCAAATTATTTTTCCGGTACATATATCCAGTGTTGGGTGTAACTAATTACAAAGTATTTAGTTACTATAATTTAATTACTCTTCCCTAAAAAGTAAAGTAAGGGATTATTCTTATTTTTTCTGTAATTTATTACTGAAGTAATTGAACTAAATGTGTAATGTACACAATAGTGGAATTGACCGTAAAATTCAGTCTTACTTTAAATGCATGCATTAATGAAAAGTCAGTTAATAATAGTACTTTAGGTAGTATTATATGATTTATTTGAATGAATTAAGTCGTTTTGTGTCTATCCTTGAATCACTTAACTAAGGTTGATAGAAAGTAATTAGTAATAAGTTATTAAACACTTTTTGGAGAGTGTAATTTGTACATTAATCTAATAACACTATTGAATATGTCATTAGTAACTAGTAATTCATTACTTTTTCAGAGTTACTTGCCCAACACTGCATGTCACGGTCAGATCCGTCTGATTTTGGGTTTCTGAGAACTTTCATCTAATTCATCCATCATGAGCTTGTGTTCCAATGTTAGTTTTTATTTCCATCTCTCAGATTCATGACTTCTACAGAACCGTTTCAACTTGCGCTTATCTATTGGAGTAAACGAATCTAAAATATTTTTTAATCATTTTCTAGTTATTTTCAGTCTTTTGTCCAACTAAACTTTCATTTTTAAATGATGAATCATTCCTACAAAGCATAATATTTCATATTTAAATATGTAAAAAGAAGAGATGGATAGTGATTAGATTGTCAGCTGTCTGGCCTTGATGGTGTAACGTGGGACTTTATTCTAGTAACTTTAATACAAACAGGTCTCGTTTGAACCAGTTTGTGAAGTGTAGATAAGTGCAGAATGACTGATTTCTGTCTGGACTCTTGCGCAACACTCTCACCTCAAGGGCTCTGGATGTCATAAATGTGCTCAAGTTACATTAGCTAAATATTAAACCTTTGACACGTTCTTAACAGAAACGGACATATTTCTGTTATTATCTTGGAGCAAAACAACAGTCGGTTATACATTATTCTGTGTATAGGAAGTCATTCATCATCATTCATTTATCGCGAGAGCACAAATCTGTGTGTTCTGTAAGCCTCACTCTCGCGATACTTTGCACGTTCGAGTCCTAAACAGCATTTTAATCGATCATGTATTAAAAATAGACATTTTCTGATTACGTCTTTAAATTTGAATATTATTTTATGTTTGCATGTTATTTTCACTCAAGATTATATTTTATACTGATAGTTAAATAAGAGGGGCCACCTAGTGCACTGCGCAATATAAACAAAATGTGCACATTTCTTATAAACATCATGAAGTTTAACCTCATGTGGATTGAACTAGTAGATATCAGGAATCATAAACTTTGACTCAATGATAAGCTCAATGTTCCCCGAATGCAAGAAACTTCAGTTCTAACTGCGTGTAAATGCAGGTCAGAAAACAGGAGGATGTGTTTAATTGTCTGTTCCTCTACAGCTCTGAGTATTGGACATTGAGTTAATGTCTAAAGAGCTGTTAAATGCATAACTCACCGGCAGATAAGAGTGAAAAAAACATGTTGTTGTTGCTCTTGAAGTTGGTTTTCCATCAGCAGAAACTGAACGTTCATCTGTGATGTGTTTGTTCTTATGGGAGATTGTAAACATGTATTTTAGTCAGTTTAGTATTTACATATTGTAACAAACAATTTGATTATCTATGATGATTCAGATCTTGAATGTTTTATAGTTCAGCTGTTATAATGAGTTATTATAGTCATTAATATATTATATCACAATTGCATACTTTCTCTATGACTTGATTATGGACCCAGTCCAAATTCTACGTCCTCATTATTTGGCAAGAGAACAATTTCTGCGTCACTAGCTTGTGTGAACAGTGTGCACTGACGTTATTTAAGGCCAACAAGCCAGAGAGTGTGTCCCGTTTACCCAGCATGCTTTGCTCAGGACTGATAAGTGCTCACCTTTGAAGTCCTTATTTTCACTGTTGCAGGATAGTGTGGCATTACCACAGATATTTCTGCGTTTACGCAAGTTTGTTCAGCGTCACTCCCTGACATGAATGAACTTCATTTCTTTTCTTGGTGTGATGCAACATCGTGTGGGACGGACAGCCGGTGTCCTGCAGAGTTGAGCTTCATCCAACATTCAGCCGGTCTGCACCGGATCAGATCAGAAAATTGGTTCCATGATCATAAAGAGATAATCAGTAATTCAGTAATGCTAAATCCCATTTGTTAAAGGGATAGTTCACCAGAAAAATGAATGTTATTTTATTGTTTATTGCCCTCGTGCCATTACAAACCTTTTGACTTATTTTGCAGAACACAAATAAGATATTTTGAAGAACGTTGGTAACCAAACAACACTGAACCCCATTGACTTCCAGGGTATAGACACAAAACCTCTGAGATATTTCTCAAAATATCTTCTTTTGTGTTCCGCAGAAGAAAGAGACTTATACAGATTTGACCTGACATGAGGTTGAATAAAACATGACAGAATTTCTTTTATGGCTGAACTTTCTCTTTAACATTAGAAGCAGAACAGTTGTTAGCTGTGAAACAGTGCTATACTCTTTATTGACTTTATGCTGTGTACTGCACTTAAAAAAATACATTGTTGTCGGACAGCTTGTTCATTTTGCATTGTTTTACAATATCTGAACTTTGGTCACACATTTTAAGTCCAAGAAGAGATGTTAAAAAATAATTAATTTATCATTCTGGAAATAGAAGGCCAAGTCATGCATTGTGGGAGAATGTTTTCTAATCCACTGTAATTTAAATGTAAAATAATGTAAACATGGTACAATAAAACATGTTTATACACTCACATACACATCGTAAAAATAAAGGTGCTAAAAAGTGCAATCGAAGAAGCTTTTCTGGCTGTATGGTTCCTTAGAGAACCTTTAACCATGACAGAACCCTTTGTTTTAAAAAGGTCCTATGCAGTGGAAATAAGTTCTTCAGACTATGAGCAGGTGAGAGATACATGGTACTTTTAAAAATGTCACATTTTATTTTTATAGATGTAGAGTGAAAAATTCTTCTGAAAATTAAATGTTGATGTTCCCATAATTCTTTGTGTGACTTCACATCTGCTAATATTTATTAAAATAATTGCTTCTTATTTTTTATCACACTGTAAAAATATTCAGTACTCTTAAAACATTAAGTTCTTTTTTTTTACTTTTGCACCAACTGATACATTGATGTAAACAAGCATCAAGTCACTAGAAATGTTTGAGCTGAGCTTTTTACAGTGTGCAATTAAGTAAATAAGTGTGTATTATTTTACATGTTGTTTAGTTATTCCTATTGTGTTTCATTATAATCAGCTGTGCAGAATGTTTTAAAACGTGTGTTTTTTGAGCAGTGCTTTGACTTGAAGATGTTCTCAGTAAGTATGAGACTCTTGATTAGATAGAAACAGTGTAACGAAATGTAGTTTAGGTCTTACCAGAAGTGCAATTAGCAAGTGCAGGATATACAGTGTGAATAAATACAGAATACAATATTAGGAAAATACTATACAGTGGGCCTGTACTATGAAAAAAAAACTTTACAGAAGGAATGTTCTATGAAAATATGACAGTCGGTATGTACTATGAACAATATATACAGAAGGCTATATACTGTGAACATTAATGTACAGGTGGTTATGAACAGATAACAATTAGACTATACAATAGTGCAAGTGACTTAAGTGTGCATTAATTATAGACATAGCTATTAAAGTTGCAGTGCAATAGATGAGTTAATGCGGTTTTTAAAGGCACGGTGCAGTATATGAGTCAATGCGGTTATTAAGGTTACAGTGCAGTAGATCTGATCTATGTATGCAAGTTTTTGACAAAAGTAACATATTTATATTTGTAATCATAGTTTTATTCAGAGACTAAGCCTGTCAGTAAAAATATTATATTCTTAAAATTCTAATTTTAAAGGAATTGCAAGTCTTATTGATCATCGACCCATTTAAAATGTTTTAAAAGGAAGATGCACCCAACATACGCTTAAATAACTTTTATTCATATTTTACAATTGACATCATAAAAGTCGTAGAAATATAAAAATAAATGACAACTTTCAGATAACTGAAATGGTCACATTCACACATGAATGAGCAGAATGAAAACCTTCGATAGCTTAAAGTTCGTCACTCGGAAGTAAATATAAATGTGAAACATGGAGTTGGACATAACACATCAATAAATTATCATGATAAATACAAACAAGTCTTCTTTAAAGAGCACACATCAGATATTCTCTGCGTCTTCTATGGATAATAGCAATGAGACATTATAAGATTTGAATGAAATAAAAGCTTGAATAAAAAAGGCTAAAACAACAATTAATAAGCTATTCCTCTCAACAAACTATAAAGTAAACACTTAAACCAGTGTTTCATTTCTCGTGTGTTTCTCACAGGTGTCCCACTCTCTGAGCCAGCAACTCGAGCTGTCTCTCCATCTCCTCGGGCAGATCGTCATTAACCTCTCGGTCAAAGTACGTTTTGATTTCTTCAACTTCCTGAGTCCAGAACTCCGGTGAAAGATCGAAAAGTTGGTGCAGATCCACGTCCTCTGTCAGACCGCTGAGGTTCAGAGAGTCGTGTGCGGGCACGTACCCGACCGCGGTGGGCATCGCCCCTGCCTCTCCGTTTATCCGCCGGAACATCCACTCCAGTACTCGAATGTTCTCCCCGTACCCGGGCCAGAGGAAGCGTCCGGACTGGCTCTTCCGGAACCAGTTGACGTGAAAGATCTTGGGTAATTTGGCGTCGGGATGTTTCTCCATGCTCAACCAGTGAGCGAGATACCGACCGAAGTTGTAGCCGAAGAACGGTCGCATGGCAAAGGGGTCGTGCATGATCACCTTTCCTGTACGGAAGCCAAAAAAAAAGTTTTTGATTCTGTAAACAATATCTGTGTGATTATTCAGAAGTTGAAAATTCTCATCTCACCTTTGTGCTCAGCAGCGGCCGTGGCTTCCGATCTCATGGCGGCTCCTACAAACACTCCATGTGCCCAGCTGAATGCCTCGTACACCAGCGGGACGCCCTGCGGCCTGCGACCCCCGAATATAATGGCTTCAATGGGAACGCCCTCGGGTGACTCCCACTGCGGGTCGATGATGGGACACTGCCCAGCCGGGGCGCAGAAACGAGAGTTTGGATGAGCGCAGGGTTCACCTGAAACACACGTGAGACAATATAAACACTTGGAATATGTAAAGAGCTTCAAAATTGAAATCGAGCGCTACTACCAACCATCCTCGGTCGTCCATGGTTCGTTCTTCCACGATTTCAGCGTCACTCCCTCTGGAAGATCCTCATCCATCCCTTCCCAGTAAACTCCACCGTCGCTGGTCTCAGCCACGTTGGTGAAGATGGTGTTTCGGTCGATGGTCTCCATGGCGTTCGGATTGGTTTTGGTGGAGGTTCCCGGAGCCACACCGAAGAATCCGTTCTCCGGGTTGATTGCTCTGAGATTTCCTTTAAATACACAACGAGAGAGCATGAGCACAACTGAACACATTTCTTACATTTCTTCTCAACGATTATTTGCTTGTTTGCACCTTCTTTGTCAAACTTCATCCAGGCAATATCATCTCCAACACACTCCACTTTCCATCCGGGTAAAGAGGGTTTCAACATGGCGAGGTTTGTCTTTCCACAGGCGCTCGGGAACGCAGCTGCAAAGTATTTCTTCTGTCCAGCGGGGTTGGTGATGCCCAGAATCTGCCCAAAACGCATCAACATACCTCAGTTACGTCCATTTAGTTTTTATTTGAGTAAATTTTTGTTTTTTATTCCTTGCAAATGACTTTCTACGCTTTGCGTTTCCCACACTCACCAACATGTGTTCGGCAAGCCACCCTTCCTCTTTGGCGATGCGGGAGGCAATTCGAAGCGCGAAACACTTTTTTCCCAGCAGTGAGTTTCCTCCGTAGCCACTTCCGAACGACACGATCTTCCTCTGGTCTGGGATGTGAGCGATGAGCGTCAGCTCCGGATTACACGGCCAGTTGTTCACCAGCGGCTCTATGACAGAATGTTGAACATCACTCGCTGTTCTTCTTTTGTGTGAACAGACCCAAAGCCATTTAGACCGTCGACTTACTCTTCAGAGGCAGAGGACAGCCAACCGAATGCAGGCATCTCACAAACTCTCCGCTCGCCAAAGCGCTCAACACAGATTTGCCCATTCTGGTCATGATCCTCATGCTCGCCACCACGTATGGAGAATCGGTCAGTTCCACTCCGATCTTAGACAACGGAGATCCAACCGGACCCATGCTGAAGGGAATCACGTACATGATACGACCTACAAAATAAACATGATTATGATGAATATGTCAAGTGCACAGTACAGGTTGATGTTTTTGTGAAGGTCCCGCACCTTTCATGCATCCGGGGAATCGGAGGTTCATGGCTTTGTCCCATTCTTCTTGAGACATCCAGCGTCCGAGCTGACTGACCCCAGATCCGCGGGGGGACGGAACCGTGTCTCGCTGCTCCGGAGTCACAATGACCGTCTTGCTCTCAACACGAGCCACATCGCGAGGATCGGTGCGAGCCAACCAGCTGTGACGTGAACACCGGTGATCAGTAAATACACATTTAGATCTTCTAATTTTACAGAGAACTAATTATATGACTGAACTGGATTTTAACATCCATCATACCAGTTATTGTATTTGGGCAGTTTCTTAATGACACCCTGCTCTTCTAACAGAGCGAGAATAGCCCGGTTCTCCTCTTCAGAACCATCACAGATGTGCAAGGCGTCGGGCTGACACAGGTTCACGCTGTTCTCAATGAACTCTCTCAGGGCTGAGCTCAAAGACGCCAAATCCCCCTGGAGCACTCGTGTTCCAGTCTGGTTCCGTGACTGCTGCTGGGGAGGCATGATGCTGAGAGATGCTGATGATGCAGAGCAAACTAAGAGAATTCAAGGGTCCTCGTGTAAGTCCTATAGCAACGACAAAGAAACAAACAGGAAGCGTTTAGTAAAATGTCTCTTTAAAAGTACAGCGTCGGCCAATTCTACTGTGTATAATACAACTGTATATTCAAGTATTTATTATTCTAATTTATATTAAAGAAAACAATGATGTTATAATCATATAAAAACAATTTATTACAAAGGTAACGCTTTAAAAATACAGTAATAGCGCAGTAACATTTGTCACTTTTTATTGGCCTCATAAGATTACACTGCTAGTTTTTTTATTCAAATTAAAATAAATCTAGAAAAGCAAGAGTTGCAATACATCATTATAATTATAACAAAGATATATGACGTTGTATTAAAAATAATATATTACTATGTATATCATTATAATAAAGAACTATTTAATGAATAATATTTAAAAAGCTCCCTTTTAAAAGACATTTGCTTAAAATAAGTTTTGTGAAAAGTTTTACCTTAGTGGTGTTGTAGAGAGAGTCGTTCTAACAGTTCTTCATCAGTCTGTAAGGATGAGGAAGCTCATGAATGTTCTGTACATTGTGTGGGACAGTTAGTGGTATAAATACCCCACAGTTCTGGAGGAGGGGTAACACACACACACACACACACTCGTACGTGCCAAACTACTAGGCCATAAAACACACACGACAGGAGACAAAAGTCAAAAACACGCCGTATCTTCTGACAATCATTGCATCACCCGAGTAGAGTACCCATGTGAACCTGAGCCGAAGAGAACTGACCTGTTACACACACGGCCGTGACGCAACAGCTCCTGGCGAAGCGTCATCGTGTTACGTCATGAGCAGTCGGATCTCCGCACTCTGATTGGTAGCTGAACTGGAGGCTCGCCTCAGGCTGACTCAGCAGTTGCTGCACTTGCTGCCTGCGCTTTCAATATAAAAAAGATTATTTGTAATTAACATCATTTGTTACTTCATAAATGTCACACTGATAAATACATTGTTTTTCTTTAGATCGTTATGTAAAGTTTTGAGTGAGTGAACAGTATATAATTATTATGTGTTAATGTTGTATTAACCTTTTTCTTTCCTATTCCTTAATTTCTTGATGTCAAAAACTTAGTCTTTCTTTTAGCAGACATGATTTTTTTGTACATCTAAACTCTATTAACTTTATTTGTTGCCTACTTCTACAGAGCACATGTTTGCAACGTTACATTAAAGTATATTTTACAAAACTATGTTAAAATGACTTTTAAATACTCGTTGTCTTTATTAGACCTTTTTATATTGTCGTTGTCGTTCTGTTACCATCCAAGAAAGTGATTTAAATGTTCAGATTATCAAAAGAACAAGTTGGCCTTCTGATATCAGTCTATTCTTAAAATGTCATTGACATGAAGTTTTTTACGGTACAGTTACAACAATGCGAACTTTGATTGCATGAAGAATAAGTTGACAACGTGTAATGCACAACTGGAATTATTTGTCATTTTAAAAAGCAGATTTTGCATAATTTTCAACTTTAAAAACAAGACAACCTAATAAAATCTTTGGAGGAATAGGACTACATGTCAAAAACAAACTCAAATATTGAGGAGGCGTGACACCCTTATCAAAGGACTTGTTCTTGTTTTTCTAAAGCCCCTTAATGTACATGCCTCTCTGAACACAAAACACAGAAAACATAACAACCGGATGAGTTTAACAACTGCTCAATAACATCAGATAAGGTGTGATAATTCAAGTTAATGAACAGCTGTCTATTGTAAAACATCTTTGTGAGAAAGTTTTACGTTTCTGCTTTTTCCTAGTTTTTCCAAGTGTAATCTCATCCTTCATGTAACTGTGTCCCAAATTGTAAGCAATGGTTGGAGACCAAAATGCGTGTATGTTTTTTAAACAAGTGTAAATTAATATTACTGTAATTAAAACAAAAATGAGGAATTCATATTTCAGATTCTGCACTGTGCTGTTGTGGAACTTTGTGACATTGAGCATCTCAACTAATTTGTAATAAAAAGTCAGACATTCTCCCTTTGAAACCCATGATGCTCTTCAGAACTTTTGCAGATCCTGCTGGAGAACATGGATCCGTGGGTTTGGGTCAAGCAACTTTCCATTAAAGCAAGAGGGGAAGTTTAGCTTTATGTTAATGTTGCTTGCTTGTCATGTTGTATAGAATCTTTTCACTCAGTTGTTAAGACTCCATTGTATATTCACAGTGGTATCATGTCTTGACTTTAAGCTATGGAGTTTTCAAATGACTAACGTGAGAGAACGTTTTAAATAGTAAATTCATAAATTTGTGTGCTCCAGTAATATTTATAATACAGTAAACCCAAACTAATGCCAAAAAATCATTCATGAAATGTGTTTTTTAATTTATCCTAAAGCGAAGGACAATGCAAAACATTTGAGCTTGAAACTTTTACTTTATCACATGAAGAAATAAAGTGATTTTCCAGAGATTCATAAACACTCATTGCCAGGTGTGTAATATATTATATATGCTGCAGCTATCAGCTGCACTTCATTCAGGACGTCTTGTGAATTGTGAGTTTATGACAGACAGAGAAACAGAAGATAACCATTGTAACGGTTATGAATGGATACTCTCTGTTATGTTGGAACATAAACAACATTGCGGAGATGATTACCCCTGCTTTCTGAGTAATCATTTGCCAAGTATAAGATGTGCTGGTCTTTGAACTTCTGTGTGTTTTTGATGTATAATGACGTGATAGTGAGTGAATGTAAAGCTATAGCACAAGTTTAAAGGACAAGAATCAGATGTTACAGACGCATGGAAAAAAAACTGCCTCTGAATTACCAACCAGTAACAAAATGATCATTATGTTTGTGAATAAACATACTGCTTACATAGGCTAAAAGAACAAGTTCAATCTATTGAATTGTTATGCAATTCAAATGTAGGCATCTTTATGAGAGTTCACGATGGTCTACTTGTTGCTCAATTCCAGAGTGTCTTGAAATCGTCTACACAAATATATGTAATTATGAATTGTTCATTTTCAAAGATTCAATGTTTGAATTAGCATATGTATGAATAAAGACTAATAAAGAGTTTTTTTGGTAAACATTTCAAATGGTGATGCCATAATACAATGGCACCTGCAAACCATAATACCTCATGATTATTAATTTTATTTATTTACATCAAAGTACTTCTTGGAATACTGTGGTAATATATATATATATAAATATTTTTGCACTGCAATGGCCTTTATCGGTGACATTTAAGACACTTATTTGAGTCATGCCCCACATGAAAACGTAATTCTGTTCTTATACAATTACAAACGTGTGTATTTTGTGTATTGATTTTGTTCACCAACGTCAATCATTTATTTTGTTGTTCTCGAGCGCCACCTGCTGTCCACATCACTACCGTGAGCTTTATTTGATGCTGAAGTAATACAACGTGTAACTAAAAACACAAGTGTAAAAACTGTAATTGCATGTTTTATATTAAGTTATTTTTATGAAATACTAAATGTGGCGTTTTTTAATTTTCACATAGTTTAAAATTTAAGATTATAATTTTATAAAATGTTATTTTTCATCAATATTTAATTTATCTTCTATTATTTTTGTTGGATTTTGTTATTTATGCGTTTATTTGATATGACATTATTAATTTTATAATAAAATAATTGAAAAAGGGCTACCGGAAGTCACCACAAAATCATTCCGTCGTCAAAACATTCGCACAGTTGGTTCGTTCCGCCGCGGGTTCGTTCCGAGTGTTTATGTGACAGAACCGTGACCGAACCGAGTTATGAGCGCTGTTAACTCCAGTCCAGATGTTCTGGTACCGCTGCGGAATCTGTTTAACTGTGTGAAATCCACCAGAGATCGTGTGAGAGGTATGAAGAGTTTATCTGACGACACGCGTGTTTGTGTCCACGGCTAACGGCTAAACTCTGATCGAAACTACAATTCACATTCATTTGGAAAATAAACCTTTTAAAATGCACGTAGATAAACAATAAACTAAACAACATGCATTCAGTAAAACTCACTGAGTAATGTTCTTCACAGCTGGTATTTACGTTGCTTGTTTCATCGTGATATTAACAAATATTAATCGATTTTAAAGTCGATGTAAAATGTAGTTGCATCGTAAACGTGTTGGTTGTGTGTTTCTAAGCATATTAAATCACTCATACTTATTGTTGTTAAGACACATTACGTCACTCTTGCACTTGCTGCTGTGACTCATGACGTCACTCACATATTCAATCCTGTGTGCGTTTTTCCAGCGTTTTTGTCATTCCAGTATTTCTGTGCTTACAGATGGAGAATCAAACGAATGCAGCGGCACGTTCAGCTTGTCAAACTTCTGGGAGACTTTGGGTTGGTGTGTTTAATCCTCTGTTTCACCCAGATCTGCCCCAATCATTCACAATATTATTCACAAACGTCCTCTCATCTCGCAGATCAAGCTGTCAAGACAACATCTCAAGAAGCGACAAAACTCAGTTTAATGTTCTCGAGACCTCCAGTGCCCTCAGAGCAGGTGCATCAACCAAACCCCGGTCTCTACCACCTACAGATGTGATTGACATTTGATCTCATCGGACGTTTCTTCTCGTTTCAGGAATGTACAAAACTGGCAGACTCTTTTCGGAAGAGCGTGCTGGCGTTGTCGACAGTTTACTTCTGGTTACCGAAGAGCCAAGGTACCGCAAGATAAACTGTACACCATGTTATGATGCGCTCTTGCCTTATTTCAAGACGGTCATTTTATTACTCAGACAGTCTTTTAAGTTGTACATGTCATGTCATTGGGTAATATGTCTATTACAAAAGCCGTCTCATGACCCTGCTGTGAACAGTCTGTGTGATCTCAGCTTTCGGGCTGTTGAGAAATAGTCTTGTTTTTTCGGCAGGAATTACATTGCGGAGGGCAGTTAGAGATGCGACCGCTGAGGTTTTCGAGGGTCTGGTTCAGCTGCTGGATGTTATTCTCTCTTCTCCTTTACAAAGGTGTTGGAGCTCTTATTCCGACATCGTTCTATTGTTTGTGTTTTTTTGTCACGTGCACTACAGCAAATTTATTAAAGAGGGTATTGACTGTCTGATCTGATCAACTGATCTATTGTTTCACAAGTTTGTCTCAGGATCAGCTGACCTCCACCGGAGGAGTGTGGGCTGCCTGTGACCAGTTTAATCAGCTCCCGAAAGGTGAGAGGAGTTATTGAGATGTTAGTTCACCCAAAAATGAATGTCATCATGTACTCACTCTTAAGTCATTTTGAACCTGTGTGACTTTCTTTTTTCTGCAAAACACAAAATAAGATATTTTGAAGAATGTCGGTAGCTGGAATCACACTGGTTTTGTGTTGACACAATAGAAGTGAATGGGTGCCGGCGCTGTTTGGTTACAAACTTCCTTAATTCAAATATCTTCTCTTGTGCGAAAATAAGAAAGTCAGATGGATTTGAAATGACAAGAATGTGTTTAAATGTATAATTAACATTTATGGGGTGAACTTTCCCTTTAAGCAGTCCAACTGAATCATAACTAATTCAAATCTGATTGTATGGCTCAGTTTTGTTTTTGTACAGCTGTCATCATCAGGTGTATTTGATTGGTCCTTCTTCACAGATAACCGCTCCGCCGTGTTGGCGGTCTTGACGTCAAATGTTGGTTTGGTGAAAGATGCCCTGGATGAGATGGAGCAGGTTTGGAGTCATGCTTTCCTCTTAATCAAAATTCATAGTCATTAGCATTTTAATATGATAATTGTTCACGTGTTCTTTATCAATGTGGGCAATTAATATGACATAAAGTTCTGTTTCTTATTTTCTCTCTGAAGGCTCTGGCTGAGAGTCAGGACCCGTTTGGAGACATCTTAGACGATGATGACATGGACGTCCGCGGTAACCAGGACACATACTGGTCGCAGTCAGACCGCGAGCTCATCCGTCAGTGTCAGGGTCTTATGAAAGCATCTGGCGCATGTCTGCGCAAACTCTCCTCTGCGGTCCGAAACAACGGACGAGTGGAGACGGAGGAGAATATTGCGCAGTTAGACGATCTCGCCGATGTAGCCAAAGACGTCAGTCCCGGGTGGGTTTGTCTTTTAAAGGAAGGTTGTGTAGGTGGCACACACCCTTCCTGCTTATTGAAGGAGAGTACAGGTAATGATGGGTTGTTTTGTGTTTGTTTATAGCATCGATGACCTCACTCTCTCTCTGTACCCACCTGTGGACAGCTCAGCGGTGGACGAGAATGTAAGTGCTCACAGATCGTTTCATAATCACACAACTGCACCTGACGTATGTGGGATGTGTTCAGGCGAACTTACCTGCAATGACAGTCTCCCGTGTTTTAGTTCGTGTTTCATTTTAGGTGTGTCTGTCAATTTGTCATGCGTAATAAGCCTCAGTGTCGCTTTGGATAAAATGATTAAATGCAGGTGCTCAGCATTCCATGAAACAATCCCAAAATCATTCAGAGCTCATGTGTGGACGCACCCCAGATTGACTGACACAGTCAAAAGTTCAGATACACCTCTGTTCTGTTAATCTTTTAACATTCAAACATCTGTTAAAACGAATAGATAATATATGCGATTCTATTTGTGCTTTAATCATGTTTTTATACTGTATACATTTGACTAATTTAAGCATTTAACGTAATAATTATTTTTGTTTGTATTACTTTCCGTTAGTTCAATTTATGTTGAAACTAACAAAATGAATGCATTTGTTTTGTCATCATAGGTTTGTAAACTGGCATTTGTGCTGAAGAAGGTGCTGGAGATCACTAGGTGAGAACACTAAATAGATCACTAGAGTGGACTAAGAAGGGTTTAGTTCAGAGATCACTTGATGAAAAGTAGATTGAAACTTTCAAAAGAATGGCTTGTTCAGTTTGTGTTGGGAAATGTCATCTATGCTCCTGTGTTTAACGCATACCTTATTAAACATGATCACACCCTCTCAGTAACGTCTCCTCCTTAGTAATCGTATTCATTTGTGCCTCACTGTTTGTTTAACCTTGTGCATCATTTATTCTCTTTTGATCTCCTGTCAGGACGAGTCATGTTTGTCTGGAGCCTGATGTTTCATGGGTGGAGTTTCTGGACGGGGCTGTCAATCACAACCTGGAGAAAGTACAATCACTGCTGCTTGACTCGAACTCATAGCGTCCTGAAGACTGACTTTTGTGACGGTTTGAGAACGCACCATCGATGTGAAAAAGGACATTTTGATTCATTTAATTACTGAGATGCTCTTCTGTTGAATCTTCAGAGAGGTTACCAGACAAAGGAAAATCCTTTCCTTTAAAAATCTCATGTTATGATTTGTGTCCAATGACATTCACAATATTATTTGTTTGCCCTCTAAAACAAATTCAGTGTATTTTGGATATATATAATGTTTTTCATGTTACGTAATTTATATAAACTATTAAAACATCTCCACCTGTCATGCTGGTTGTTTGAGAGCTTCTTATACCACACAGTTTTCAAGCACAAACATACTTCAATGTTTATTTAAAGGAAAACAACTGGACAGAAAAACACGTTTGTAATCAAAATGATGTTACAAACATGAACGTATTTACATGTAATTGTGCAGAATAAAATAACGTTACAAAGTCATAGAATGTCGGTTTAACACTGTAAGCCCTTCTATTTTCCATAAGCGAGATATCCCAGGCGTATGGAGGAGGGTCTGATGTTCACATCAACGCTGTTTCTGATGTCTTTGAAAGTCGAGCTGTCGAAGCAGGCCACCAGTTTCTTTGGTCCGGCTCTGTTGGGTCTGAACTTCACCTTTAGAGTAGCTTTCTGACCCGCACCGAGCTCAGCGATCCTGGAACAAACACAGCAGATAGGAACGGGGGTTATATTGAGATATATTGAGTGTGTATGTGTCTATATGTGTGCGGTGTGTGTTTAGGTGTGTTCAAGAGTTTGTGTGTATGTGCAATGAATGTAGTGTATGTATGTGTGTTTATGTGTGCTTGCGAGTAGATGTGTGTGAATATTTGTGTATGTGTGAGAGTGTATTTGGGTGTGCATGCAAGTGTTTATGTGTGCTTGCATGTGTGTGTGTGTACTGAATTTGTTCTTATTTGTGTTTAGCTGTATGTGGACATGTAAGTGTGTTTGTGTGTATATTTGCGCATGTGTATGTGCATGCAGTGTTTGTGTCTATATTTGCGTGTGTGTATTGTATGTATGTGCAAGCGTTTATGTGTGCTTGCTACTGTATGTGTGTATCGTATCTGACTGTATGTGGACATGTGGTGAGTGAGTGAGTGTGTGTGTGTATTTTTGCATCTCACTTGATCTCTTCTGTTTGTCTGAGCAGTCCGCTGCCGGTCAGAGTAATGCAGCAGTTTTTCAGAGATGCCGACAGGGGGTTTTCAAACGTCACTTCTGCTGTCATCTCACCGTTCAGAAGTGGAGTTCCACTCGTCTGAAAACAAACAACACACACAGGTCACACATAGGTCCACACTAGTCAAAGACACCCCGTTGAAAACACCAGAATACCATTTTGATGCTACGTTTAAGATGGTCATGTCACACGTGCTGGTCCTTAGCTGGTTTAAACTGGTCAACCCGTCATCAAAACATTCCTAACCCAGCATATGATGGATATTTAACAGGGACGTGTTGAGATTTACAGATGAAAACACTCACATTTAAATGAAGTTGAGGGCTGTGCGGGACGATGTCTTTCTCCACCAGGTACACATCTTTTGAATCCTTCTTATCTGTTGCGATCACTGATACTTTGATGCAGTTGTTGTTCAGAAGTTTTGGTCCATATGTGGCAAACGGGATTAAGATGGGAATGACATGCTCTAAAATAACAACATAAAACAAACTTTTCACTACATCTGTTTTTTTTTTTTTTAAAGGATTTGAAAAGCATTATTGCATGTAATTCGCAGGTTGCACAAGACAGCGCCAGTGACCTTTTGGGACGCCAGAGTCGGCAGAGTAATTTCAGGTGTTGTGCCGAGAAATGCACCCCTGCCAGATTATGCAGATTATGGGTTAGGATCAGAATTAGGTGTGGGGAGGGGTAAGAATTAGCCAATCAGAAAGCGTGTTATCGAAGGAGGTGCATAATCTGGCAGGGGTGCATTTCTCGGCACAACACCGGTCGTAAAACACTGTATGGAAAAAGGAGGATTTTGAACCAGCAAATATGGGTGTTCTTAGATAAAAAAAAAAGAAGAAAGTAATAAGCGACATGACAGATCCTCTTTACATTGCTCAACACTTCGTCAACCCAAAACAACTCGATAGTGTTATTCGACCAGAAATAAGTCTGAAGACTCTAGCGTCACAAAAGCTCCCCAGAGCAATCTTGCCTATAATAGAAACAACTATAATATACAAATTAAAAGCGAAGGTGTTTTGCACGATGAAATTAAGACTATTTTGGAACCATTTACAAAACAATTAATGCATTTGGATATTTTAACTGACTTTTTTCATAAGCCCTTATAATTATAAGTTTATTTTCAAAATACTAAATATATGACCTGATTTATTTTGTGTGTTTGTGTCCGCCTGATACCTTTCTTGGGTTGCAGCTGGACGTCTCTGGTGTCAGTCCAGACTCCGGCCTCCGGGATGTTGGTGTATTTCATGATCTGAGCGTTCATCTTCAGCGTCAGCTCCTGTGTTTTAGGACTGTCTGTGGTTAAAGTCAGGTGTGCTTGAATATCCACACCGTTCAGTGGTTTCCCATCCAGACTGATCTTCATCTCTACTTTTGGAGGAGGAGGAGCTTCGATATTCATCACGTCGTTGGCTCTCTTCACGGCCTCTTCGTACGCAACTCGCTCCTTCTCAGAACCTGAAGGCAGACGAGACAGAAGAACAGATGAGTACACAGAGGAAGTGCAAGTGTAAGAGTTTCTAGTGTGCAGACTGACCCTCAGTGTGCTTGTAGTTTTCTGTGATGTCTTGTCTTTTGTTGCTGCCTACAGCTTTAGTGCTGATAGACTGTCCAACCTCTTTGGTGTTTGACTGAATCCTCTTCTTGGAGCCGTTGGCCATGACCAGCCACGAGACTTTATCAGCATTGACCTCTCCGAACACAAACCGCAAATCGTATTTGATATCGGTGTGTCCCTCGCGGATGGCCGTCACCGGAGCCGGACCACAGCAGTAAACATCTGCACACATCAAAACGATCACGTGAATCTCTTTATCGGTCTTAACCTTCTGTTTCTTTAATGTCAAAGAAGGCTCAGGTCACCTGTGCTTTTCTCCTGTGGCGTCGGGTCCAGGACTTGCCAGCCGTCGTAGAACGAGTCTTCAGTGAGATCAGGACGTCTCATCCAGCCCTCCACCCACACGTGGTAGTTCCTACGTTCCGTGAAATATATTACATTTATTTTATTAGAATTACTTTCTTTATCGTGAAAATATATTATTTTACTTACCAAACCGTGTCATGGCTTTGTTTTGGAGTCACGCCATAATCACCGTAGTATTCATCAATAATGAGGTTTAGTTCCGTGTCATGGGCTGATTGATAGTTGGTGATAACACGACAAGGAATCCCCAGACATCTCAACACTACACACACAATATACACACATACACATTAGTCTATACACACTACACACATAAGACACTGTCTGTGTTTGTGTGTGTGTGTACCTGTGCACATCACTGCAGCAAACACCCAACACTGTCCAAATTTGACGGGGTGACAGTCATATTTCATCCACCTTCTTAAGATGTCCACACTGCTGGTCCAGTGATTGGGCTCGATGCCTCCAATAAACGTATTTTCCCACCTACCCACTATCACACCTTTATCATCATCATCAGAGTTTATCTGTAGGATTCAGAGTAGAGTTTAATATGTGTCAATGCACACATGCTTCAAAAATAGCTCTTATTGTTGTGAACTATGAGGGACCAAGAGAAAATCCTATGTGAGAGAAACGAACAGCTGAGCAATTCAATATCAATGTCGATTTTACCATAGCGCTGATCACTCGACTGATGTAAATGGGGTTACAGCGCGCTGAATAATCCTCCTGTGGGTTCTTCACACACTTTGGGTTCAAATCCAAGAGCTTCAGACAGATGTCCAAAATATCATCTTCAAACTAGAGAAAAACACGAGAGATTTCAACCGTCTTGTCTTACAGTGTGTTGAGATCAGTGGTGGGTAAGCGACTTTAAAAAGTAATTCATTACAAATTACATCATCATCAACATTGTATTTAAATGACTAAATTCCCTGTAATTGGATTAAACGTGGATTTAAATTTTAGAAAGAAAAAGAAAAAAGAAAAGAAAATTTATATCTAACAATTAACAAATAATTTTATCCGAACAAAGTTATATGCAGAGTTGTTGAATGTTTATACATTATATATAAGATAATAATATGGATTAAATATAAAATATAAAAAAAATGCACTCAATATAAAGTAATGCATTAAAAATAAAACATTAATTTAATTTAAAATATTAATTTAATTACAAAAAATCCATCCCACTCAACAGTGATAAATAAATAAGTAATTAATATCATATAATATAATATCATAAAATATAATATATATATTTTTCTTTTTTTAATTATAAGAAATTCATTTTAATAATACAATTTAAATTTAACAATTTGCAAAATGCGTTTACACAAATTTTTTTGGTTGGTAAATTGGGCAAACCATAAATTCAAAGTCCGTTTGAATTAAAAATAGACTTTTGCTTAATAATTGAATACTAAAAAAGTTTTCACTGGCATTCATTTCTATTCATTGCTTCACTTGTTTTGAGTCACTTTTCACCAACCAATCACTTCCTGATTGAGAAACCTAGTCACATAGCAACCACTCACCACCCTAGCAACGTTTTCAAAAGTAAGCACCACTTCTCAAACAAAAGAAATCTGGATTAGTCATGTGTAGTTAAAAGCACCATCATCTCACCTGCCCAAAGTCCCAGGCTTCAGATTTGATGTATTCATTTACTCCCTTGTACACGATTCCCTGTTCATTCATAACGTACTCCTGTCTCTCCGCCTCATCGGCCAGGAACACCCAATCATCTGTAAACAGGAGGAGGTAAGTGAGGACGGGACACACATCAGAGACATGAGTGATAATAGGGATTTGTAATGAAAGAGACCTACCATTGCACCACGGGTTAAAGAGCACCGTTAACGTGCCGGCACGTGCCGCCGCCTCCGACGAGCCAGTTTTCACAAACAGCGAGTACAGACCGATGCTGGCGTTTGACGGGCAGAGAACGGACAGGGTGGCAGTCAAAGGTGTGCTGTCTAACACCTGAAGGCTCCAGGATTTTCCAGAGTTGTTAACCTGGGGATGTTTAGTGCCAAAGGATGAGCGGGTACCCTTCTCTTCAGACGCGTCGGGACCTGAAATTTTGCAAATCAAGAATCATAGATCAGACCTCTTTAATATCTCAGAAAGTATAGACTTAATGTGAACATTTTCACACCTGTTTCCACAGTCAGCTCGATGAAGTCGAGATGCGGACCCTCCAGGCTTAGGGTCAATGTGAAAGGTTTCCCTCTCCGGACGATGAGTCGATCAGTCGTGATCTCATGTGTGCGATGTTCTGTGTTGTTCTTCTTGCATTGAAGGTCTAGTTTCATAAAACCTGCAAAAGACACATGAGTCAGAAACTCAACAAAACCAGAGGTTCACGGACCTGGTCCTCTAGGGCCAAAGTTGAAAAGTCTGAACTAGACGAACGACTCCATAACCCCACCGTGGCCCGAGGCCCCAGTAACATCACTAGATGACACAATGCATATTTCAACACAGCGAGGTGTGGCTTTGACTGAAGGAATACATTTTAGACGTTTAGTCTGATAAAGTGTCAAATCAAGTAGCCTTGCCGTGAATGTCAAAATCTGGAAAAGCAAAAAAAGAACTGGTATCCTGCCAAAGACAACTGGCAAGGATAGAATAAAACGACCTCATTCGTTTTTTATTCATGTAGCATTGGCGTCAATCGCGGCTTAAGTTCAATCATACGTACAATAGAAGAAGTTTGTTCCCCTGAATAAGTGAAATTTGTTTTCACCCGTGTCACCAAACAAACACCTCATCGGAGAAAAACATCTGAGCTTGTCAACACCATGTTAAAACTAGAAGCTTGTTCTGGCAGTGTGTCTAAATTAGCCTTTAAGGTTTTCTCAGTTAGAATCTTAAAGGAACAGTTCACGCAAAAATGAAAATCCCTCATGTTGTTTCAAATCTGTTCAAATGTCTTTGTTCTGTTTATAAAGATGATATATTGAATAAAATAGGAAACTAAGCAGTTCCGGGCCACCATTGACTACCGTAGTACTATGGCAGTCAATGGTGCCCTAGAACTGTTCGGTTACAAACATTCTTCCAAATATCTTCTTTGTGTTCGGCGGAATAATAAAATGCATACAGGTTTGAAAAAGTCTGAGTGAATGATGACAGAGTTTTTATTTGTGAGGGAACTATCCCTTTAAAAGTTAAATACCTCAGTTTAATTCTGGTTAAGAATATAAGTCAAGCACAAGATCAGCCTGAGCAGAGTTGCTCAGTTAAGCAAAATATTATTGAAGTTTCTCTTCAACTTTCTCATCAAATTTACCCAAATCCAGATTATTTTACTTCTACGATCTACATTCATTTTACACCTCCATACAACCCATTGATTTGAAGTGGCTCATTAGTTTCTGTTTTCATTTTTCGTGAGCAATTTTAGCAGAATCATCTAAAACTAAGCCAATATTTATATAAACCATAGCTCAATCAAATCTCCTGAGCTATGAAAATGAAACATCTGTGGAAAACATCTGTCTTTGTTTTAGCTATCCTGAATTTACCCAATATACTGTATTTACCATAGTTTTACTACGAGTAAAATTAATGGTTACCACAGATTAACCATGGGTTTGCTATTTCTATAGTTTAATCATGATATTTGTTGGAAAAAATCAAGGTTTTACAATTGCAACCAACCTCCCACATAAGTACTATACTTTTTTTACACATGGTTAAAGATTCTGAGCATATTTATTTAAAGAACTATAACCCAAAAATGCCAAACATTTCTTTTTCTCACCCTGCTGTGTGTTGTTAGAGTTTTTCATGCTCATGTTGTCTCTTCAGATAGGTGCAGTGTCTGTGTTCTGTATGAATGAATGTTGGATTGTTTTATAGATGCCCTGCCCTGTCACCTCCCATGCATCTCCCAAGCACATGTGCACACCCTCTGTCATTACAGAAGTCAACCTTGTTGAGTAATAAAATAAGGAACGTTGTGAAAATTAAGGACATTTTTTGTCATTCAAATTAGAGGGAAGGTTAGATGATTCAATATTTGCCTGTTCGTTGTTGCTAACGTATCCGTTCATGTTTTATACAATGGAAACAACATGTTTGAGTTGAGTTTGACGGTTCCATCTTGAAAGAAAGACATTTCGTGTTTTTTATTTCCCTTGCGACAGTTCACAGACATTCAGTCGCTGTATTAATCATCTCGTGATGTTGAAATCACAGATGAAATCATTGTAATATCTCAATATTATTTCTCCCAGATATCAATGAGGTCTCTGATATTTCTCTTGAGAAAGAAATATCACAAATATTTACACCTCCATTCTCTTCGTGGATCTTAACAATTGTCTCAATTCTGGTTTTATTTTTTCATGGCAATTTGAAGAAAAACTGAGACTGAGTTGATACTTCAATAAAACAACTGAGAACTCATCAAATCTCCTGATGAAAGAGCAACATCTGAGCAATGACATTGTCCTCATGGGAACATCAACACTATTCTAGTTTTTTTTACTGTTCCTGAATGCTTACAATTTATTAAGTTTCAATTTTTAAGTAGAATTTCTGATGTTTTGATTGAAAGGTTTTGTAATCTGAATGGTTGAAGAACTGCAGGGTGCAGTCATTAACCTAATTTCATCACAGTCGCATGGAGAGTTCATGCAAGTTGTGAGATGTCCGATGACACATTGTACATCCTCAACTTTCTCATGATCTTTTATTTCGGTTAGGTGTATTACTGTTATTATGAGAGTGACACACGCAATAAAATCTGACTCATTTACGTGCATTTTTATTTACCACAACGTTGATACAATTCAAGTCTCTGACAACACATGCATGAGTTAACAGTTTTTATCATCAATTAGACTGAAATGTGCCGGACACAGGCCAGCGGATCTATAAATACTCTCAATATTCATTTCTCTAATAATCATTCACAAGCTCCTCAGTGATTGTCAGTTCAGGCACTTGAAGGAAAAGTTCAGATCACAAATCAAAACATTCATTTGTATTTATCTACAACGTATAGCGAGATGCATTATCTCTGTGATTTCAGAAATAATGTTTTTTATTGCCTTCGATAACGCTTCATCTTCCTTTGTTTTTGATTTGTGACAGAACGTGATGCGTTTATAACAACGTGAATAAACAGAACCACCTGCGATCCACAGATTAACTCCGAGTGGGTCGTGTAACTTTAAATTAGCGCAAAATAATGACATCATCTCTGATAAACTAGTCCTTTACATTTGCCCTCTACGGATGTTGTGTGCGATTCAGTGCCCGGTCATGTCGTGGGATTTAAAGAGCATCAGTCGGGGACCGCCGGGCTGACTCAGGACAGTTTGTGTTTCTCTGGATCAGACGCTGAGCTCACAGGCGTCATCTGCGTGCTGAATGTTCTCCCGTGTGGGACACCAGGGCCTCCATCATTCGGCTGCTGTGGTACCACCCATCCCCTCAGTATCGCTCACGGGCGGTTCGGCTCATGGTGAGAGGCAGGGTGGCGGATGACAGCGACGACACCTCCCAGTACAGACTGCGTGAGAGGAACAGGCGGTACAGCACCACCACTGAGATACACTGACACAGAATCACGCCTATCGTAATGACCTGCATACACACACACACACCAGGAGGGTGAGATGGTTAAAGTGGGCGGAGCTCTAATGGGTGCAGATTAGTAGTTCACTCTCTTACCTTTTCCCTCTGGTGTTCGTTGAGTGTTAATGAAAACAGAGCCAGGACCGGCTGACACAGGAACCACAAAAAACAGCCCTGAAACCAAACAACCCACCGGTTTATTGGTTGATCATTTGCAGGATACCAAATTTATACCAGCTACTGAAAAACTTGTGCAGTGCAGAGTTCATTCACAATAGACAATAAAAAGGGAAAAACATACAGTTTTAACAAGAATTATTACTAAGCAATTCAACCTATCTGTATCTTCATAAATAAATGAACTGCTACATTTAGTTCTACAAGTTCTGAACAAGGATATTTTAGTTTACTTAAATTAAAACTTTGAAAACGTTTCTGACATTGAAATCGAATCAAATATTGACCTAAAAATTATTGGAAAAACTTCAAAATAAATAAAATGAAATGTTACCACAAAAATAAACAGAAATAAGTTTAAAGCGGTAAAATTATAATAATAAACAAAATGAAGTAATCATATATAGAAACATTAAAATAAACAAATAAATTAATGACAAAAGCATTTACCACATTTACTAAAACTTTCAAAAAAAAATAATAATAATAAAACTAAAATTAAACTATAATAACTTGACAAATACTTAAGTGATCATTTAATTGCCTTATGACGATTAACTTAGCTTACCATTTGATAAAACCGTTCACGATAAACTAGTATTATGATATTTTAAACTCTAAAAAAGATTGATTTCCAAAACATTTTTGATTTTTTGTTGTACTTAGAAATTGTTAGCGAATTGGATTTAAGAAATATATGTAATATTTTTTATTGACTATATGAAAAATATATGGATATATACATTAATGTATGAATAAAAAAGAAATAAGAACAAAAAAATCAAATACAAATAAAAGAGGGGGAAAGG